>CM053791.1:495763749-496281249 GCA_028749045.1 Cupressus sempervirens | reverse complement strand
GCTCTACTTTGTGAAATATAATCTTGTTTCTTGCTCATCTAAGAAACCAATCTTCCTTTAAGAAAAAATGCTCCACCATTGGTGTTTTTTTTGTGATCTATACTTCTTGCCCAATCCACATCAATATATGCACATAGAGTGAAATTACTCAATCTGTCATACCATATTCCATAATCAAATCTTCCTTTAAAATATCTAAATATCATCTTTACTATTGCATAATGATACTCCTTAGGTTCAACTTGAAATCTAGCTACAATCCTAACTGCATTTGCTACATCTAGCCTAGTATGGGTCAGATATTACAAACCTCTAATCATGGATCTATACTTCTTCTGCTCAACTGTAGGTGTCTCATCCTTGCTAGATAACTTGTGACTAGTTATCATTGGTGTACCAATAGGCTTACAAATTTCCAATCCAAATCTCTTCAACAAATATTTCAAGTACTTAGCTTGTGAAATGAAAATTTCATCATTATTTTGCACAATCTTCAACCCTAGGAAAAACTTCATTTCTCCTATCATGCTCATCTCAAATTCATTCTTCATTTCTTTAGAAAACTTATCACTTGCTTCATCATTACCTCTAAATATTATGTCATCAACAAATATTACTATTATCAACAAACCATTCTCAATTTCTCTCAAATACAAGTTTTTATTTATTGTACCTTTAACAAATTCATTTTTTGTTAAATACTTATCCAACCTTGCATACCAAGTTCTAGGTGTTTTTTTTAGTCCATATAGAGATTTATTTAGTTTGCATACCATATCTTTGTCTTTAATCAAAGGGAGACCATTAGGCTACTCAATTTTTACCTTCTCTTCAAGTTCTCCATTTAGGAAAGTTAATTTAACATCCATCTGATATACTTTGAACTTCTTATTCACTACATAAGCCAATAATATTATTATTGCTTCCATTCTGGCTTCAGGGGCATATGTCTCCTCATAGTCTATTCTTTCTTGTGGTGAATATCCTTTGTAAACAAGTCTACCCTTATTTCTTACAACTCCACCTTTCTCATTCATCTTGTTTTTGAATACCCATTTGGTTCCTATAGCATTCTTGTCTTTAGGTCTAGGAACTAATTCCTATATTTCATTCTTCACAATCCGATCTAGTTCTTGCTTCATTGCTTGAATCCAATTATCATCTTTACATGCTTCATCTGCACTCTTAGGTTCTACTTGAGAAATTAGACATAATTCCTCATTAACTCTATTTCTTATCATCACACCTTTGTCTTTGCTTCAAATTTTCTACTCTGGAGGATGATTTTGTGTCATGTTTCTATTAGATGTAGGAGTTTCTAACTCAACTCTTATCTCTTCTCTTGGTTTGGATCTCTATTCTCCTATTTTCTCAATAGTTTGTACATCATTTTGTAGATCATTGTTAGTCTCAAAGAAAACTTCTACACTATGTATAACAATTCTAGTATTATCTTCTTCTTCATTAGAATTATAATCTAAAATCTTCCCCTTAGTTCCAAACTTTTCATCAATCTTTACATTTGTGCATTCAACTATTGTCTTAGTTCTATGATTAAAAAATTTGTATGCCTTGCTTTTCAATGAATAGCCAAGAAACATACCTTCATCACTTCTTGGATTAGACTTACCAATATCATCATCTCTCTTAATATAACACTTGATTCTAAATATTTTGAAATACTTAATTGATGGAGAATGACCAAACCATAATTCATAAGGTATCTTGTTCATACCTTTTCTGATATGAACTCTATTCATAGTGTATATTATTATATTGATTGCTTCTCTCCAAAATGTCTTAGAAACATTATTCTCAAACAACATTTCTCTTACTACCTCTTCTACTTATTTTTTCCTTCTTTTTGCAATCCCATTTTGTTTAGGTGTCCTACGTGAAGATAATTGTCTCTTGATTCCATTCTCTCCACAAAACATCTTAAACTCTAGAAGTGAATTCTCCTCCTCTATCTAATCTCAAAATTATTATCTTAACACTAGATTCATTCTCAACTCTATTCATAAATATCTTAAACTTCTCAAATTCTTCATGCTTCTCCTTAAGAAATGCTACCCACATCATTCTAGCGAAATCATAAAAAAAGATCATGAAATACCTTTGACCATATAATTCTCTTGTTATAGAGGGATCACTCAGATCTGTGTGAACAATCTCCAACTTCTTTATGGTTGTGAACTTCTTACTAGGAAATGATACCTTCTTCTTCTTAGCCAAAATACATTCTTTGCAAACAAAATTGGTAGGCTTTATTATATTAGCCAAGTCTCTAGTTGCAAACATACTACTAACTTTCAAAATATTATCAAAGTTTATATGACAAAATATTCTATGCCATAACCAACTGTTATCCACTTTTGCAACTAAACATGTCATTTTAGTGGGATTCAACTGAAATACATTACCTCTACACCTAGTTCCAGTTCCAATCATCTTACCATCTTTATCCTTGATTATGCAAGTCTTTTTTGTGAAATGAAATTGATACCCTTTGTCCACCAACTATCCAACACTCAACAAATTATGCTTTAATCCATCAACAAAATAAACATTGTCAATGTTAGTCTTTCTATCTAAAGTAATGGATCCTATTTATGCAATGTGACAAGTTGCATTGTTACCAACTCTAACAATGCCTCCGTCATAGTTCCTGAATTTAACAAACTTATTCATATCACCAATCATGTGATGTGAACATCCATTGTTTATTACCCAATCATATTTATTTTCAACTTGAGAAACTAGAGCCTTTTCCTCTCTAATTTCTTTATCAAGATCGTCTCCCTTAATAGCTACAAATCCTATCTCATCATCACTTTCACTCTAACCTTTTTCATTAGATTCCTCTTCTTCATTAGTAGGGTGTTTTTTAGTGGTGAATATTTCTAATTTTGCAAATTTAAAAAAAAAATTGCTAGTAATTTGGCTAATAATTTAATATTTAATGCAACCTAAATCACCACATTTTTATTAAGTATAGTTCTAAAATATTTAAAATCACTTAATAATTTATTTTATTAAAAAATTAAACTCAAAGATTCACCAAAATAGTCGATTTATGATTAGATTTGATTCACCTAAATATTATATATTATCAAAGAAATTAATTAGTTCACCAATTATTATCATAATTATTAATTACTTTAGGGATATATTACCAATATTTAGTTTTCACTATTGATTTAAAATATAATTAATTATCCTCATAATTTCAAGAGATAAAACATGTTCAATTTTGATTTGTAATATTGCATGACAATTAGCGAACTTCCTATTATTATTGAGATTCACCAATATTTTCTACTAAAAAATTATGGTTCCAAAATAATCGCTAATGGAAATATTATTTAAAATTTAAAAATTGAGAGATTCATTGATAAAAATAATGTGGTTTTTCAAAATAATGAAAGATTCGCCAATAATTAATATGTTTTTCTAGAGGGGGTTTCTTAAAGTACCTTGTTCATTAGCATAGAGACAATTCCTAGGTCTTCTAGCACTAGTAAATTTGGACTTAGTTTTTGATGAATTTTGCTCAAAATTTCAACCAAGTAATTCGTTACTATTTTTCTCATCAAAATTTTGACCAACTTGCAGGTTGGTCAAAATTTTGATGAATACATTGGTCAAAAAGTCTTTGTTCTAATTTGCCATTTTTGGTCAAAATTTTGACCAAATATTGGTAGAAAAAATTCACGAATTGGTCAAAATTTCCACCAATTTTTGGTCAAAAACTTTCCAGAATTGGTGGAAATTTTGACCAAATATTGGTAGAAAAATTTCAAGAATTGGTCAAAATTTCCACCAATTTTTGATCAAAAACTTTCAAGAATTGGTGAAAATTTTGACCAAATATTGGTAGAAAAAATTCAAGAATTGGTCGAAATTTCCACCAAATTTTGGTCAAAAACTTTTAAGAATTTGTAGAAATTTTGACCAAGTAGAAAAATTTCAAGAATTGGTAGAAATTTTAACCAATTCTTGGTGGAAAACTTTCAAGAATTAGTCCAAATTTTGACCAATTCCTAGCTAATCCCACGACTAGGATGCCATGGTTATGACCAATGGGTTGGTACAAATTTTGATCAACATTTGGTGGAAAGCTTTCACGAATTGGTCAAAATTTTGACCAATTCTGGCCCATCCCATGACCACAATGCCATGGTCATGACCAAAAGATTGGTCAAAATTTTGACAAATTGTTGGTGGAAAACCATGAGGAGGTGATTGAAATTTTGACCAAACTATGTGGTTCAAAAAAAAAAAAAAAAGAGTGGGTGAATCCCCCAACGAATGCCTATTCGTGGACTCTCTCTTAGATCATCTTCTTAGACCAACACAATTTTGGAAGAGGCATGGTAATGGTTGCCATTGTATAGTGTGTTTGTTCTGTGATTTTGAAGTTGATCTAATGGTGAGCCCTCATCTAGCATTAGGTGGCTACTTGGTGCTCTAGCAATTTGTTATGAACCTATTGTGGCTAATGGGAGATTTGATAATGAAAGCTCCTAGCAACCCTCCAATAGAATTAGTGTTGGTGTTCAAGAAAGACACATTTTCTAGATTTTGAATATTGGCATTAGCATCCTTTCTATTGGAGGGTCATGAAGCATCTTGATTACCATGCAAGGGCTCCCCAAATTTGTCTCTATGCAACTTCATTAGCACAATTTGCCAAATGGTTTGATAGCAGTTGTCATTGTGGTTGCCTAGAAAGTGATTTGAAGGGTGATCCATCATCTAGCAATTGTGTTTCTTATCATGAATGATGAGGGATCCCTTTCCAAGAATGAGAAAAGGATGAGCACAGTACCGAATTCCAAATGAAATCAATAACATTGGATCTATAAGAGTAGAATGAAGTAGCAGCCCATTTGCTATGTGCAGCTCATTAACAATTTTTTTCTTTCTCACTCCATTGGCACAAATTTGGGAGTGTGGTTTGACAGTAGTTTTTGTTCCAGTGTGTCATTGCGGTGATCTGGAGAGTGATGGTAAGGATGGAGCTTGCATCTAGCACTTGGGATGTTTGTGCAAGCAAGTAGGGGACCTTCTATTGTGTAAACCTAGTTAGACAGAGCAGAGCTATTGGCACCATCACCAACCACAAATGAATTGTTAAGAGCACAGTCTAAATCCATGAACCATTAGGGGCATCAAGTTTGATATTCTTAGGGAGGCCCTTCAAAGAATAAACCACCATTAGGATGCACATGAATATCTTCCATGACAGCAAGGTTTCATCATAAATGGAATCATTGTTGTGTGCAATCATAGCATGCTACCTTCAATAGTGGGATCCAGCCTAGTACTATCTACATGTTGGTATTCAGGTCTTTGGATTCATCTTTGGGGTGGCAAGCGTAGTTCTTGGAGTGGCATTGTACAATAAATTGGATTCAAATATCCATGCACAATGTTGGGCATCCTTCAAGTTTGTTAACAGATCTATATATATTACTTTTTTTCTATATTTTTTTAAAGAAAAAGATATTAATACTCTAGTCTCATTCCAACACTCATGGAAATGTGAAGATGGTTATTTTAGGTTGATAGAAAAGTTCAAAACCACCACCTTTGCCACCTCCATTGACACCTTTGAAGTTGCTTTCTATATGGCACATGCCATTACATACTAAAGGCAACCTTTAACATCAAAAAATTAGTTTGTCTTTTCCTGGGCATTGTAGAGATGTCATATTGCAAACTATGCCTTGAAAATTTTAGTTCACCTCAATTTGTATATCATGCCACCCCCTCCACCATTGCTCCTATGACATCCCCTCACTATCCCCTCACCATCAACAAATTAAAACCCTTGGCCTTCTCATCCTTGTGTCCCCCCATCTCCCAAGCCCCATGGAACTATGATTTTGGCATATTTTTTCATGGAAGCATCTGTAATTTTTTTATCTAATTTTTTCCCAAAAAATAGGGGGTTTAATTTCTAGGCTGATTGCCTGAAACTTTATGTCAGCTGCTCACTGAAGGGTTTGACTATTGTTTGTCAGATTAAATAGATTGTTTTCCAAAGTTTGTTGGAGTTGACTTTAACATCATTTTTCATGCATTTAGAAAATGGGAGGGATTTCTTTTTAGACATTTCAAATTTTACCAAAGTTGATCTCAATCCTTCTTCACATGAAGGGGATATTCACAATTTCCAAGTTTGAGCAACTAAACTAGTAGTACAAATTAAGAAAAATAAGCATACTAGATCAACTTAAAGAACATCTAAGAGTCTTGATTTCTTCTCTCAAATCTATGATAAACAGTTCAACTCAGCCATTAAACATAGTAGATAATTGTTTTGACCACAATTCAAAGAGCAATAAGGATATTACTAAAAATTCTACAAATAACAGTCCTATGGCAAAGTAGCAAAATGGTCAAAGAAATAATAAAAAATAGCCTTAAATTTATTGGGGAAGAAAAAAGATATACAGTGAAATTGATATTATTGATATTAAGAGAACGAAGGTCAAAGAAAAATAGAACAAATAAAAAGGAGTCTATATGAATCAAAGTTCATAAAGACCTCAAAGAAATGACTACAACAAGTAATGATACACATGTTGCTAAACAAGTTTTTTTGAATGCCAATGATAACATATGCCACCTGTGGTAAAACAATTATAGTATGGAAGATGCTTGGACACAAATAGGATGTTTTAGAGAAAACTAAATTTTAGAAAGGCTACAATCAGCTAAAGGTTGAAATGCAGATGACTGCTTGTCAATTAGTTCAAATGTTCAAGAAAATGACAATTCTTTGGTTATTGATGTTGATACTATCAAGGAGAACTTCAAGGTGATGATGGAAAAAAAAATCTTTGATAAATAGATTTTGATGTGGGGTCAAAAAGGAAGGCTATTAATATTGAAGCTGTTGTTGCTCATTGTGTTGCTCATCTTTCAATATTTTGATAACAAAATGTAATATACCAAACATCAAATGACACAAAATTGCAATGGAAAAAAGCCTTGTGAATAGAGAGCAGAAAACAATATCAAGTAATATTTAGATGAGCTCAAATGCAAAATAATAAGCAGAGATAACGTTATTTTTCTGGAACTGATATGATAGTATACACAATCACCCCAATAATTTATTACACTGTGTTGTTGATAATACCCGATTTGATAATGTATTCTATATGAGATTAGAGCAATCAAGGATGATTCTCTATATGATGATAGTGAGGTATATATTAAGTAGTCTTCAATAGGTCTCCATGCCTAAATATGATTGTGCTTCCAAGTACTATGATGGTGTTGAGTCCAATGTATGTATAATGTAGATCAAAAAAGCCTTCCAATTGCCAAAGTGGTTGAAAGTGGGTTTGAAGTTGTACAACTATATCCCTAGCTTAATAGACTCCTAAATCTATGTCTCCCACTATGGATAGTGATTGATGTGTGTGGATGTTTAATTGATCACCCTGAATCATAGATATTATTGCTTGGTCGATGCTAAAATTGACCCGCAGTCATGCCTAGAAGGAAATTGCTATTGTGATTCTATATCATCATATACTTTGATATCATTGTTAGACATCTTACACACACATATACATATGTATCTACCTTTTCTTTGGGTATAGCAAACTCCAAGTAAGATTAGCATTACCAATACATTTCCAAGAGTTGATGTGCAACCATGAATAGCCAACAAGTGTGGATTAAAGTAGTATTTTGCTAAATTCTAAACAATGCATGACCTATTCATAGTAGAGATGGGCATATGCCTTGCACAATCACATCATAATACTCCAACTTCTACAATGTATGTTTCTCTAAGAATGATCTATAATGTTCAGACCCTTCAATATCACTGTTGAAGATCATTTGTTGCTATTGTCCTACTATTATGATACTACTGTCACTTATAGTTTGGGGAACTTCCACTGGATTCTTCTGTGAAGCCAAGCTTCAAAGGGATTTCGTAAAGTTAGTCACAGTTGCAATGTCATTGTAAATTGGAAGGTCTAGAAAGATTGGAGTGGCAGATGCATTTGGACCCATGTAGCTCAAAATGGCAGTTGTTGTGTTGTTGTCAATATTTGATTCAGATTGAGTAGTGTATACTTTAGCGGCCATGTAGTAGTTGTGAGAAGTACATCTATAGTCTAACTACATGTTAACATGAGAGTGCCCGTTGTGTATGGCTTTGTGTAGGAGCCATTAATTGATACCACCATGAGATTGTGTGATGTAACCTTGAAAAAGAGATCATTATTGACTGAAACATTGACAATAAGAAGAAGATATGTTTTTCCCTATTGTATAGTGAACCTTGTTCTTCCTACATACATCAAATTTCATTTCTCACTATGATGATTTTATTTAGTTAGAAATGGACAAATTTTTTATAATTAACTATTTTTGATCTATTGATCTATACACAATTGAATCCAAAGCCTTTTCTAACAAAAAGAAAATGGATACCTAATGTTGAGCATGAGTAGAGGTCTCATGGTTGTCCATTTATAGTGAAAGCATCTAAAATATTGGGTGCACCTCTAGTTTCATTTGCTTCGGCTTTAGCTTCAATGGGATCATTGTTCCACCACTCCCCTATTCATTTATGTAAATACAAAGTTTAAGAAGTTAGAGTGACTACTAAATGTAATGACTATCTAGTAGGAACGTACAAGTAAAATTCCAAGAGATTGAAAGCTACAAATCATTGGCATAGAAATTCCTTATTGGAAATTACCCACTCTTTATACATAAAGAATTGACTTCAATTAATCTTGTAACAATAAAAAATGAGAAAATACTTTGTCAAAACAACAATACACTACCACACTTAATCTTATTGGGATATTTCACTTCTGAAACTGCTTCTCCAATCATCTCCTTAATAGCAATAAAAAACACATTAAACATTTTAAGATAAACTCTAAAATGATGCTAATGAAAGAACAAAGAGCTTACTAAAATTTGAGACGAATAGGTCCTAAATCTCAAGAAGTGGTCCCCAAGTGGTGCCAGTGAAAAATCTATACTTAAGGTTATCCAAAGTATGATCTAGGTTCAATGATCATATTAGTCGCCAACCTCATCAACATGAAGATCATGATATTGCCCTTGATTAAATCAAACTAGTAAGGTTCACATAATAAACAAAGATTTCATGTTCTGACATGTCCATTATATGGCACTCCACATATTGATCATAAATTTCCTTTCATTAATATTCTAAAGACAAATATGGTATGAAAGGAAGTATGATGTAAATTTAGAATATTACTTTAGCAATTATCAGTGAACATAATTTTGAATAGTATCAGATATTATTAATGATTACTTTAAGCAAGGAGAATACTTGGTGGACTATATATTAAGGTAGAGTGATCATCATAATTACTATAATATCCGTTTATTATCATCACTTTAAAAATAATGATTATTTGGTTTCAATCAACAAGAGAATAGATCACAAATCAGTTTGTAAAGAATGGTTAATTCATTAATTAAGTCTAAAGTGGATTAGTTATTTGATCAATCAATAGGTGTAATGAAGAGCTTCACATTAAGGCTGCGATGAAGAGATGCCACTCATCCATTCCTATGATATGATGGAGCCTTGGATTTTCCTCAAATTTAGAGTTTATATTTGTGAAGACATGTTGGACATCAATGTCCCATCTTTAGATCACTACTCAAACAAGAGCTTGTTTATGGATTCCTATTTAAACACTATGCATAAGTGAAATTTTCATGTAGCATTGACATATACAAAGAATTAATATGTTGAAAGGGCATAAATAGCCATATAGAGATGAGAGTATGCATTCTCATGGCAGACTTTATAAGATATTATGTGCCTCTTAATCTAATAGGTCTGATCTATCACAAAGGATATCTTGAAGAATGATATCAATTATAAAAGACATGATGGTCTCAAGAAGGCATGAATTCATAGACAAGTGTATTTAGAGACTCAGCCATATAAGAAGAGCCTTCAACAAAAAAAGACACAATTAAACAACAATGATAACCAAGAAGAAACTAATTCTGGTTTTGATACTATAATCAATGAAGTCTAGAAATTGTCACTCATTTCAGAGAAATGTGAAAATGATTATAATGGAACAAATTAGTATTTGAAGAGAAGATATTCCAATCAATCAAATTATATACCATTATAATGGAAAAAATCACATACAAAATACCATTCTCGTGGCTGCCCATATCAAGTACACAAGATTTCAAAAATATTAACTATAGAAGAACATCATTTACATTTAAAAATATTAAATGTTTCACTTGGGATCAATGTATATGTTTAAACATTTTACATATTGAGTTAGTTATTGGAAAAAGATTAATGATCTCTCTATATCTATATAGATAGATAGAAAATATAATATTTTTTGGGTTATATAAAAATCATGGCATATTTTAAAGAGTAAATGTAAGTTGTTCATTGTTAAGTGTTCTGACTAACCAATAAACTCTAAATTATATTGCTTGTCAAATATCAAACATAAATGCCTTCCATTTATCCAGAAACTGAATGGTGAATAACATTTAATCGAGAAGGCCTACAAACAAAATAAACATTTTTTTATGTAGCCCCTATGGCTAAAACAGCCAAATGAAAGGTGTCATGGAAGGAGACATTTTGGGTTGGATCAGTATGTAATAGATGACATATCTAAATTAAATACACAATATCCACAAACTAGTTGGATACATGGAAAAACACTAGGAGGAATACAAAGTACTATAATGTAATTGAGAAGAAACATATGAAAAATAGTACGAGGTTGAGCACTTAGGGGTTGTAGGAGGATTATCATGCCCAATTCCTGGACTATGATCTTTTTCCACAATGTAAATCATGAATGAAATTCCATCTAGATTTATACTACTCACACTCTCTTCAATGTTTGTAGATTTTGCTTCAACTTTAATTCTAGAAATTGGGTGAAGAGGAGTACCCTTTTCTTTAAGCTCACGAGCATCACACAAGAACAAGGAATGAAGGACATAAGACATAAGCAAGATAAGGCTAACAAGAGAAAAAATATGATTCACGTGTCACCTTTTTCCTCATTTCCAGTGCATGGTAGCCAACCATAGAAGCTTCATAGAAAACAGATTACAAATGCAGTGTGGACATAACATTTAACTCATAATTAATGGATCAAGAAAGATTACAATTGAGGCAAGAAAGTGTTTGAGTTCCTTTACTCCCTTGACCCCTCTTAACCTCTTGCAATCTTACTATGTTTATTTTTATAGTGGGCATCCACCCAAAAAAAGTAATCTATGGATAGCTATCAAAGGCTCCACCCATAATCCCACGAGGAATATCAAATGAAGTAGACATCTTTCATGGGTAACTACTAGCCAAACCCATAGACAAAAAAGCCCAACTTCTCACTTGAAATACACAACATAAAATGAAGAAAGGCTATTCATGTGGGCCCCAGCTAATACTATAGAAATATTTGAAAGCTCCATGTGAATGGGTAAGCTAGTCTAGCATGTAATGAATAAAAGATCCATTATGTAGGCCTTAGGGATATCTAAGGACATGAAAAACTAAATGTCACACACTTAGTGGTGGTTCCACACAAGAAAATGTTATTTAAAGCAAAGAATGACAACTTCAAAGAAGGGAAAGGGCCCCAATCTAACACATGAAGCACCAATTGTTGTCTAGAGTGAAATTCCATAGGAATTCTAATGGTCAAGTTAGCATGTGATCCATAACAAGGAAATTGTCACAACCAGTAAGCTAGAAACTAGAAATGGACAAAATACAACTTGAAAATATATGCCAAATTAGAGTAAAAAGACAAAAAGTTGAATGGTCACTATTTTTGGGCTATGCAAGATTGCCTAGGTACCTATATGCTTTTTTGTCACTTTGGGTTCCCTAGGCTCCTAGGAACTTAACATACTGCTATAAGACCCTGACCCTTACTCATATTCCTTACTAGGAACACTTATATGCTCTTTATACTACCTCAAAATGGACATAAAGTTGATCCCATTTTACACTTTTATATGCTTGTATTTCTGTGAGACATGGGTTACAATGTTATATCTGAACAAACAACTATGTTCCTAATCACAAAACATGTAGTTGACTAGTCACTGATAGGGTTTTCAAGAATAAATATGGAAGTGAGTTAGAACACAAGTGACAATTGAGGATCTCCTTATCTCCTCACCATTAGTTTTTTGCACCTATAATCTGCAGACTCATTGTACCCGGTAGTACATCCAAGCATGTAATGTTCCCTTCTATGCTTAGGCATGTTATAACTAGAAGTAAGCCCTATCCAATATACTTGTGGCCTAAACTAAATGAACTAAGTTACCTTGAATCAAATCTATGTTATTTGATTATTCAAAGTAAGGAGAGTTATACAATCACCAACCATATTAAGCAAACTTACTATTTATGATCCTTAGTGTTGATACTACAATTTTAGTTCAAGAAGAAGAAGATTAGGCTATAACCAAGTTTCTTAGATATCAATCACAATAAGTTCCCTCAAAGTTTAGAGATCCAAACCCTTATCATGTCTTCAGACTATGCCCTCAAGGTTTTAAATGGATGTTGACCTCTACCCTATCTTGGGAATCAATCCATTGGTTGGATTTAGATAGGCATCTCCTTGGAAACTTGTCAGTCCCTTTCTTTTCAAGTACTAAATGGTATCAAATCTGGACATGGACACACACACATATGTATATATATGAGATTATGAAAACTAACAAGTATATACTATATATATTATGAATGTATATATTAGATTATTCAGAGATATGTTATTGAACATTTAGATATACATTATATATAGATGATTCTGATTTCATGTAATGTAGAAAATCCCATTCAGCAAGAGTAATGTAGAAAATCTAATTTTGACAGATTGGGCGAGTCATATCCTGCAATGACTATTGTTACATTTAACTGCTATTAAAATTCTCTTCATATCCCATTTGCAAGCAATGCTTCAAATTTTGAGTTTAACTATGAAATCCTCTAGCATATTTCAATTTTAGGTAAGTGTACAATTCAAGGAATGATTGACTCTGACATCCTAAATTTTGGATGTTCTGAACTTTGAAGATGGGATTATATAATAATAGTTATGATCATATGTTGATCATGTCAGATTGATGCAATTCATTTTCCTATGACACATGGTTCTAGAATTTGTTTGATGCCATAGACAAATGATTATTTATTTATATTCAATTCATTTGTATTATATGGTATGGTTTCTACTTCGTGTTATGTTGTTTACTTACTCCTCCAAAACACTTCTATGTGACTTTAGATTGATCTCACTCGATTATGGGGTGGCATAAGAATGATCTCAAATTTGGAATCTCAACTTGAACTTATGAGTAGCTATGAGTGGCCTAGTTCATATTTCATGCAATCTTCTGGTCAATATGAGTGATCTAGTTCATATTTTATGCAATATATTGTTATGTGATGGTATTCAAAATTCATCCACTATGTATTTAGTTTTGAATGGTGGATTTGAAACAAAATATAGCTTATTGGTGGAGGATAGTGTGAAGAGAAATAGGAGGACAACTTGTATTGTTTGAAATTGTATTATTACTATTTGAATTGTTGACGACCTGCTTCTAGTTCATCTGGGCTACCTCACTCTACACATGCGGAGTGAGAATAGAAAATACCAGCATGCCAAACCTCTATTTTTTCATAATATATTGAGAGCTTCATAGATTTCAGCATTTAAATGAAGCATGAAACAAATAAGGAGCAATATAAATTTTGTGTGAGAAATAGCTCAACATTATCCAACATACAAATAGATTACTTAGTAGAAATTCTACTCAGAGGTAAAGTGTTGGTAACATGTAAAGTATAATAATAAGCAGAGTAAAAACCAAAATAAGATGACCGCATACCACCTATGTGATCTCCACCAATGGCAATGCTAGTTCCAGCCCCCATCATTCCAATGATTACAGAAAATAAGTATTCATATTTTCTATCAAATTCCATTTTACAAAAGAAAAAGATGTAAAATCATATCAGCTTATGATGAATTGATACAATTTTTAGAGAATAGAAGATTTTGTAGAGAATATAAATATATGAACATTTTTACCAAATACTAGTAAACTCATTGAACTTCTATGTTGGATCTTTCTTGTGTGAATAGAATATATTTTTACACTACACTAATTCATTTCCACGTTAGACATAATGAAACATGAATGCATGTTGATTCATCTTAAGTTCGACAAGGATCTAAATTTAGAGCATCCACACATATTATGACCTTTTTCTACTCTTCCAAACATCTAAAAGGTGAATAAACCCCTAAAATGTGACATGATCTTCATTTTCATTGATTTTACAAACACATTGAATGGAAAATGCAACGAAGAACTTTAGTAAATATTTTTTCACCCAATTATGGATCAATATGCTCATTGTTCAAATTAAAAGGAACTTAAAATGTTATCAAATGAAGGCTACCTTTAAAAATTGCATACTCAAACACTTCTTTCTCTGCTACCATCTTTGAATAGCAATACCAATTCTGAGCATCAAAAGAGAAAGAGGAAAAATTAGCTTACTAAAGTTGGAATATGGATATAAGTTTACAAGTCTTTTCATGGTATACAAATACAAAGTAAATGGGTTACCTTGGTTTGGATGCAATAACGAAGTTGCTCCAACAATCCTCATCAACTATGGTTTGTGGATTTCTTATGGGGTCAAGGTTGTTCAGAGAAACTATCAAATGACTATTGAAAACTAGAACACTAAGGAGGGCTATAATTACATAATTAGAAAATAGCTACGACCAAAGAAAAACATCTATTCAAAATAAGGATTGTTTGTATGGTGGCTTGTGGACTGCAACACCATCTATTGGCATATGGGAGTTATGGTAGGAAAGAAATAGACACATTTTTTAAAATTAAAGGATAGGATAGAAACAACTTACCAATAAGATGGAGGTTTCCATTATCAAAATTATGAATAATAGAATATTGAATATGCAAAACATGGCAAAAAAGATGACTTACTAGGATGAGAAGATGAGAGGTAGATGGATTCAGTTTAAGATTCCTTGGTATGTTAGTTTGAGCTTCATTTGGTTTTGAGAATACTTTAATATTCTCTACTTAACAAGGCCAACCATGTAAAGGTGGAAGGAAGCTCATCTAGCCTAACCCCGCTCCCCCTAACATCAATCTAAATTACCCATTATTATCTAATTACATACTTCATTCATCCATTTATGAACTATAACATTCAATCAATACAATCACATAACATTCATTAATATGATATAAAATTCATTAATACACAATACTAATCAAGACTTCATTAACACATAACAATATTCATTAACATGAAATAAAAATCAATATTGATATGCAACATCATAGATAATTACTTAAAACAAAGTTCTTTCATTATCCAACAAGGTTTATCAAAGAGAATTTTTAAAACATCATTTCTTCTTTTTGTTTTTCTTAGTTCTGTTTAGAAAAAGGTTGATAGGAGCATCAATATCTTCCTCATTTTCATCCTCTTGTGGCACATGTAATGTCAAATTATGATGCCTCCTCCTGTTTGGAGGAGCAGGATGCTATTGCACTAAAGGGGACTCTATTGCAAGAACAAGTAAATGGGTTTAATTGCATACTCTTTTTCTTTTTTTAACTATTACAAGTATTTAATTAAGTAGTACAACATAACATGCATTTTTCTTACCTGACAATGCCACATCATGTACATTAACATTTTGATCCACTACCATGTCAACATGTTGAACACTTAGAACAAGCTCCACTCCTTCACCATGATGTTCAACATGATCTAAAATATTCAAAAAAGGATACACGTCAAATTGCAATTAAATATGTTAAATCATATTCATAATTGCATAATTAATTTCCAATAGAAAATTAATACCTCCACCACTATAATGCACATCATGGGCTTCATCACGAGCAGATTCTATGATAGGATATGAAGGCTATAGTGAAATGTTATGTGCATTTTTATACAGTCAATTTATGTTCAAAACTAACACCAAACAAGAACTTTCTCAACTATTCAATTTGATTTATTTTTCATCTGACCAATTTACTTGTGAGATCTAATTTGGCATACTAGATTCTTGGGCAAGTATTTCAAATTCTTGGCGTAGACATGCAGCCATGACTTTATAGCCTTCCTTTAAGGCAATTTTTTTATCTTCATCCATGAGCTCCACATTGAATTTTGTGCCCTGTATTTTTTTCTTAATATCATCAGTTTTGCATGTATGGTTTCATTAAACAAAACTGTTTGCAACATTATATTAAAAAAATTACATGAAATTTCATTGCTGCTACTTACAAGTTGAGACTGGAGATTCATATAGCCACCAGAGCAAGGTTTGTGTTGGCCAACCTTTTCTACTCTCGCTTTTGTAGCCATGGATGTTTCTTATAGTCTATGAATAGTTTCAAACAAGTTCGATTATATATTTACAAAGATCACTAATTAGTGCATGATTAAAAAGATTCAAAATGTGAGGATAAAGATTAAAGGAAACTTTTAATCTAAGGAATAATGATAGAATATAGGAGCAAAGAAACTAAAGGTTTGATAAGTTAAATTTACAATGTTTTTATTGCAAAAGTATGGTCATTTTGCTAACAAGTGCTGGAAGAAGAAAGCTAATGTTGGCGAGCACTTCATACACATCATAGAGGAGTTGAAAGATAATTTGAAATCCATCATCTCAATGTGTAATGTGGCTTGTAAAAGTTCAAACAATGTTTTATTTATGGATAGTGGATCTAGTAATCACATGACTTGAAATAGAGAGTTGTTTACTAGTCTAGACACCAGCAATCACTCAGAGGCAAAACTCTGTAATGATAATAGTGTAAGTGTTAATGGTAAAAAAGTGATTTCTTTGTATACCAAGAATGGTGAAAGAAGTATAAGTGATGTATATTATGTACCTAGTATAAAATGCAATGTATTGAGCATTGGTCAGATGATAGAGAAAATGAGTAAAGTGTTCTTAAAGAACAAGGTATTTATAATCATTGATAAGTATCCAAGAAGAAGCTTAGAGAAAAATTTTAGATGAGCCTTGGCTATATAATTTATGGCATGGAGATTTACATTTTGGTGGACCAAATTTATTGTAGAAGAAGCATATGGTGAAAGGGTTTCCTAGTATTTAGCAATTAGAAAGCTCGTGTGAATATTGCATACTAGCAAAGCATTTCAGAGAGGAATTTGTTCCTAGAGATTTGTATACAATTAAAACTGCATTGGAAATTGTACACACAAATTTGTGTCGATTAATCATTTACTAGTAATGTTTATTTTATAACTTCTATTGATGATTTTAGTTGGAAGACTTCAATTCATCATCAGAAGTTTGAAGCTTTTAGTGTATTCAAAAGGTTTAAAGCATCGATAAAAAATGAGATTGGCAAATATATTAAATCTATATGATCAAATAGAGGAGGTAATTATACGTCAAATGATTTCATTGACTTTTTTAAGTGTGATTGAATCAATAGACAATTTACTACTGATTTCACTTTATAGTAGAATGGAATTGCTAAAAAGAAGAAATGCAGCATCATGAACATGGCTCAGACTATGTTGAAGGAGAAGCATCTTTCAATCGAGTGTTGGGGAAAACCTATCATTTGTTTAATTTATATTCTAAATAAAATTATAGCTAAGAGTGTGAAGCTCTATAAGTTTGTCAATGATCTTGGAGTGGTAAGAGTTGCAGTTTATCTCATATAAGAGAGGATTTGAGAATGTGTGGCTTATGCACTTGTACCTAAAGACATGAGAAGATGGTTGTATGATTAAAGTGAGAAGTGTATTCTTATTGGATTCAAGGATTCTAAGGAATATAAACAAATTGATTATATCACCAAGAAGTCTATTATCAACAGAGATGTTGAGTTCATGGAGAAAGAAGCTTGGGATGAAATCATAGGTAAATCTATTTTGGAGTTATATTATCTCATGGAGCCAATGATGGGAAATGAAATAGTTGTATAGGATGGACAAATAATTCTTCAGAGAGATAAACATACATCAATTACTCCTATAAGAGAATCTTTTGACCTAGATCATCATAATTCAATTACCCAAAACTCAAGAGCAAGATGATCAATCAGGTTTTGGAGGACATTAAACAACAAATCAGAGTTAAGTAATGAAGTTTAAGAGAATTACATGAGCAGAATGAAGAAATATACCAAGTTTCAAACTTTTCATTGATTACATATGATCTTGTAAACCTTGAAGAATCTATTAAAAAAGAGGTTTGATTTAAAACCATGGATGAAGAGATAGATGCCATAGAGAGAAATAACACTTATAATCTTGTAAGTTCAACAAAAGATAAAAAATATTGCAGGTGTTAAATAGATTTATAGGACAAAGTGAAATGTTTATGGTAAAGTTGAGAAGCTCAAAGCATGATTTATAGCTAGACTTGACAAAGTGAGGATTTGATTATAATGGAACTTTTGCACCTATAGCTAGACTTGACATAGTGAGGGTTGTGTCCATTATTGCAGTGAAAAATAAAAGGAAAAAATATCAAATAGATGTGGTGTCTGCACTTTCAAATGGATTTTTGGAAGAAGGGGTTTATGTGAAATTACCTCTATGATATGAAATTGATGGACAAAAAAATATAAGGTCTACAAGTTAGGAAAAACAATATATAGATTCAAACAAGCACTCATAATATTCTATATTAAGATTGATTAATACTTGAATACGAAAGGAATCAACAAGAGTATAATGACATGGAAAAAGCACTGGATGTCATGTTGCAAGAGGACAACACTAAAGGGCTAATTGGGAAAAATCTACATTCATTCATAAGTAACGTGGGAATGATTTCAGAAATAAAAAATAATCTTCCCGATAAAGCAAGATAAGGAATGTACTAGTGATTTTAGAATAACAAAGTAATCTTTCCTTAAAACCAAGAGATAATTGTAGTCTAATTAATCCATGAGAAAATTATAGTAGTAGTGATTTTAGAAAAACAAATTAAGCTTCCCTATAAACCAAGAGATAATTCTAGTCTAATTATTACACACCATAAGTATATATAATCCTTGAGATAATTTTAGTATAATTATTACATAGATTGCAAGTAGATATAAAGCATGTGTACCTTTTGGTGAATAGAAATTAGATTCTAGTCCAATGATGTCTTATGTGTCGGTAATGATGCAAGAAATCTTCTATTATATTAATGTTCCAGCAAATCTCTACACAGCAAAATATGGAAAATAGTCACAATAAATAGTGTAACATATGTACATCTTTGATTTCCTGATCTTTGTGTATTCATATTAGAGGGGCTGTAAAATATCTACAATGAATGCAGTATAAATTTTTATAATCAATGACCAATAACAACAAAAAAAAAAATCATGAGACTAAATGTGTTTTTATGAAATAGGGAATCCACCAAAATTAAAATCAATGACCTGTAATAGAAAAAAAAAACTCAACACACTAATATTACATGGGTTTTTATTAAAAATTGAATCCAACAACACTTTTGCATTCTAATACAATGAAGTTTTTGCAACTTTGAGTGCAATTCCCTAGGTCTCCAAGGATACATAACATAAACAGATAGTAAACATATGGATAAAAATGTTTTGGAGCAATAACTCTTAATGAGAATACCATTCAATCCATGTCCACTCCACTCTTCTAGCAATCTCCACAACCCTACTATCTTGGAGCTCTACAATATCAAATTTCCCTAGCTAGGCATGGTTTGGCTCGCCTAGGTCAAGAGCTCAAAATTGTTTCTCAAGCTTTTGAGGGCCCTTCCTTTTAACAAGAGGAGGTACATAGAGTACACTCACTATCCCCAAGAGGTAGTACTATATCTACAGTGGGATAGTAAGTTACACCATTTCTAATGCCAACTACCTGATTCAGGACAGTAGAGTGGCAATACAGAAAATAATTTACAAACAATGAAAAATGAAACAAATACACCTACTTTATTGAACCAAAAATTTCCTAAACTAGTATAACTACAACACTAAGTGATACAGCAATCAAACTAACTCTAAAAAGTTTTCTTTACTCTCAAATTTGCCTTCTTATAGTCCAAAAACTAACATTCCAGTATACAATCTGTACACTGACACAACCAACTGGAAACTTTAGGGTTTTAGAAGGTTAAATAGGTCCTCTTAGGTCTTTCTCCTTCCCATTTGAGGCTTATATCAACCTCCTTCATGTTTGGAAGGGTAATCAACAACTTTTTTGCAAAATTGCAACATTTTTTGCATAGCAACTTTTGCAATTTTTCTTGTTCTCAATTTTTAACATCTCCTACTTGCTAATTTGGGAATCCCTTAGATTTTCCATGCTAGGGACCCTTCTCTAGGCTAGAGTGTTAGCCTAAAAATGGTTTTGACACTTGAGTGCCAACACACTTAACCACTTTCCACATTGAAGTCGAGTACACTGTGTATGTCGAGCCACAGCGTGTGCCGAGTGAGGAAATTTATTAGGTCCCGAGTGATCTTCAGGTGCCAAGCAGTCTTCAGGTGCCAAGAAAATATCAGGTGCTGAGTGATTATAGGTGTCAAGCATGATCTAAGTACCAAGCATTATTCAGGTGCCAAGTCTTAAACAATGTCGAGCAAGATAGGAGCATATACAGAAGTCGAGTTACAGAAGGTGTCGAGCATCAGGAAGCAATAAGTGTCGAGTAACTCAGAATCAACATATGAGTGTGAAACTTCACAAACTTAGATGTAAACCATTTTCATAGCTGACATAAGACAAATCTCGGAAGATTTAAGTGGTAAGATCAAATCATTTATATTTCCTATGCAATCTACATGCAGCCAATAAGAAAAATGGAAAGGCATGCAACCAATAAGAGATGTGCAAGGAATAAGCAAAAATCAAAGATTAAATATGGATCGTAGATCCGTACCTAACCCTAAGTCTTTGAGTGTCTTTATAAGGAAGATGAAATCACATTCAAAAAAAAAAGAGCAAAAAAAAAAGGTGTATAAGGAAGACTAATATCAAAGAAAAGAGAATCAGATCACAGAGGATCAAGATCAGAAAGAGCAGATCAAGTGCTTGTATTCAGCAATTGAAGGATTGTAAGCCATCAGGTTTATTATACCTAATACTCTTTAGTCATTGTATTAGAAAGGAAATCCTATGATGATAGGTTAGCTTAGCAGCTATTTTATAGATCCTTTAACTAGGTGACTAAATCCTTTGACAGGGTGACACTTCATGTAAAGTGTTTGTAAATCCTTTAATCAGGTCACTATTAATACAGTGTAAAGCCTTTGACAGGGTAGGCCTTTAACAAGGCAGACCATCAGAAGTGGTCAAACATTATTATTGCAATGATTTTGTGGGTATCATCCCCACCCCAGTTTTACCCTCTTATTTATGGAGGGTTTCTGGGTTACCAAATCTTAAGTGTTGTGTGGTGATGCATATTGGTTTCTTATGATTGCTTAATATCTATATGCATGCATGTTTGTTTGAAAAATATGTTATTAAGGATTTGAAACAGTTAAAAGGCTAGTACTTCTAATTCACCACCCCCCTCTCAGAAGCATTCTTTCCAATAATTCAATTCAACATAGAGACCTATGCTAGGACTCCAATACAAGGACTCCCTTAAGTTCTAAGTCACTTATTACTATATACCAAGGAATGCCTTGATTCTAAGACCATTCAATAACTTCCTACACCCTAGTTAATGTTGTCAAAACACGCCTAGATCCTCAGTCCTTTATTCTACTTACTAATAATTTTCTAATAGATAAGAAAATAAAAAACATACCATGGCATGAACTCTAATTGTTGATGAGGATTAAGATCCCTCTAATTTAAGGGTTTAAGTTACCTTCTCCACATACTTGGTGCTTGATAAGGTGGACTCTGTGTTGTGGATGTTTGGTGTACACATCATGATTGAACACCATATGTTGTCTATTTGAATTCTTCAATGTTCTTATTTATGTTACATTGTTACATCCAAAATTTGAGAAGCATGCTACAAGGTTTCAGGTAGAATTAAATCCAAGGTGATCTTGTTGAAAGTGAGCCAATAAGGTGCAAGTGTTGATTCAAGAGTGTTATTAAGAGGAAAGCACAAGTATCTAGTCCTAGCATTGCAATTGAATTATCTAGCATGCAAATAAATGTTTTGAGGTTCAACATGAGTTGTGTTGTTCCCAATTGAAGCTATCAAGATTTTCTATTCATATACCATGGATGGTGTTAATAGGAGCACTTGGAAGGTGTATGCATGGATACATTGGAATCATTAGATGTACCTTTTCTTATAATGCCCTGTAATCTTATCATAACTCATGAATATTGTTATCATAATTTGAAGACATAAATGTATGAAAATAGAAATGACAATAATCTTTTGTATTAGATGTGTACTATATCATTCATGCTTTATTTTCTTGCCAGATGTAAGAAGTCTTTTTTATATGCATTTTAGAATATGTGGCATTCACATACTTAAATCTCATAGTAAGAGCATATAAACTCCACTTTTGTGTTCTCTCTATAATGAAGAAATATGCGGTCTCACATTAATAGCCAAAACATCTAGGAGGTTATTGGAATATGAATAAGAATGTGTATGGTTTTCTACTATAGTAGAATAGGATATCTCACAAACCTATTATATTGAAGCTCATATATACATTTGGTGTGCATGAGAGTTAGGATCTTATGCATAGAAATCTATAAATAAACCAATGTTTTAATATTCTCTTTAAAAAATTAAGTCATGCATGAAAAAACACAAAAAATATTTGATAAATGCATTGATAGCTCGCTTAAAAAATATTTAATAATATTATATAAAATTTTGTGTTCTAACAATCTACAACACAAATTTACCTATATAGCTCTAACATAAATATTTGAGTCTTACCGATTATTAATAATTCCATTCACCTAATTTCTGCATCTGCCCCCGAAGCTATTTTGAGAGAGCACTTAGGCTTGCAAGATTTAATTGTAGTTTCTCAACACCATTGTGGAAGAAGGGAAAAAAGAGGAGACTGAATTTTATATGTGGTCCTATTTTCAAAAGAATCTATTCTATCATTTTCTATATTGGAAGTTCATAATGTAAATCCTACAATATTGGAATCTTGTGAGTCAACTATAGTATATATTTGGATGTGAAATAGGTGTAGTATTGACTTTTTTTATTGGTACATTACAAAATAGATACCTTTGAAATATAAATTGCTTATACAACAAAAAGATTTTATAGTTAAAATAATATGAACAAATGGAAGACAAATAGATCTGTACAACCTCAACATGGAAACAAGAAAATAGAAAAAAGCTTCAGAAATTAGAATGAACAAATCAATCAAACCCATAAATGTAATTAGTTAGAGTTGTTCTGTAAAATCTTTGTAATGATTGAGAGATGAATTGCTAAATTGTGTCCATTATTCCCAACTAAAGAATTCTTCCAAAGCTTGGGTTAGTACCATTAGTGTTGCCATTAAGAATTACGATAAGCTTCTCTGTCTCCCCCTATTCAGCTTTGAATGGCAATGGCATAATAAAAATAGATACACCCCATGGTGCACTCTAAAGAACTTTGTAGCTTTCACTACCTACAATATTAGTAAAAATCCTTTGAATGGTAAAAGAATTAATCAAGGTAGCCACTGTAATTGAAGGAATGTTGAGATCAAAACCCATTCCAGAGTTTGATTTACACACAACCTATGTAATTGAGAACTAGTGGTGTTAACCCATTTATATTGCATAAGAATGCAACATAATCATAAAAACTTTGGATTTAACCATATCAATGAAACTCAATTCTTGCATATTATGATTTTCTTCTATGCTTGCTATTTGAACTATTATAAGAAATAATACGAAAAATAGTGCCCAAAGAAAAATATTTAAATATCCTATTCATTGCCAATGAAATGAAAGATCTAAGAAGTGTATAAAATAGGATCTTTTTTCAAAATAGGTTTTTTAGATGCCATGAGAATAGGCACTGCAAAATTAGATAGCATTTGTTTCGAAGAAATAAACTAGAATTTGTACTTACATTGAAGATTAATCTTGGATCTAAAAGAAATAGTTGGATTCATAGACCCACTTCCCATTTCAAAAGGGGTGGTTGGAGTAAGACCAACATCAAGATTGTTGTGGAAATGTTGTGCCATAATTGGTGATCATTACTTGTCATAGACTGATGCAGTGGTGGATAGTGTTGAACCAATGCCTGCTAGGTTGAAATTTCAATATTTATGTTTCAAAGAGTTGTCACACCTTCTATAAGTGGTGTTGCCATGCCTCTCCTAGATAACATTGCAAAATTTGGCCTATTTAGCAAGAAATTTGAAGCATTGAGCTCTCTTTTGTCATTTTTTTAAAAATATCATGCAAGATATATAGTTCAAGATTGAAGAAAATCATAACCAATCACACTGTATCAAGAGGAATGTAGAAATTTGAATTTCAAAAATGGCAAGATTGAGAAGATTGAAAGTATTGTGCTTCAAATGGAAACCAAGAATCATAATCTATCACACTGTACCAAGAGGAAAGTGGAAAATTGAATTTCAAAAATGGCATTTAGCTAGTCAAGGGAAGATTGGAAATATTGTTTTTCAAATGTAAACCAAGGCCAACCTTTTGCATTTCAAAATAAATGCATAATCTACATAAGGTTCTCGGTCCTTTAAATAATTGGTATTTCTATATATTGTAGGGGATTTTCATAGAACGATCAATTTAGATTATTCAAATTATAAATTCCAAAAAAAAAAACCAAAGCCCACTTCATTCATCATTCATAATGAAATTCTCAGCCTATATATGCCAGATTAGTACACTATGTCACCTATTACCTATCCAACAAATCAAATATTTTTAATGGACACTATTCAGCATAGAGTACTACTAATGAAAATTCACACCTAATAAACAATTGATTGCATGCCCTTCAAACTCAAAAACTTATTGTTAGTCTTCATAAAACATGGACCACTTTCTAAGGTAATTATTACACTATCCAGATAAATTGGCAAATGGAAGTAGTTAGATACTTGGTAATTTGAATACCTAGAGTGTTTATGTTTCATGAAGCTAGAAGAAATTGGATGCTTGGTTGGTGAATTGCATAGGGTATTTATGTTTCTACTATGAAATAGTCTAGAATATTTAAACCAATCCCTTTTGGAGATACAAATTTGTTAAGCATCACAACTAGAAATTGATGAGATAGAGCTTTCTAGTAATCTCTTAAGAGGATCTAAATGTTATTTGAGGTCCTATCACACTACTAAAATACATATGGTCCCATGTTGTGCTAAAATTTATATGAAAATTTCATAGAGAGACTTGGCAGAAAGACTATTGTAGAGAGCTTGCTACTTTAAGAAAATTTACTATCAATTTCTCTATGAAAAGTGGGGTGGAGTTCAAATGATGTAGCAGAATTTTTAAACATTGATTACAATACTATTAGGAGGCCCAGTGGGAGTGCTCATTTTCCTTAGTGTGTTGATAGCTCTTGATGCAAGGAAGAATGAATAACTAGGGCCAAGGGCACACCCAGTTATCCAAACCACCTTGCAAGAGTTAACACAGCGAAAACACAATACATAGAACAACAACCAAAGGAGGAAGAAGAGAAAAACTCTTTATTGATTCATCAAGTAATCAGCATACATGCCCAGCTATAAGGCCTTCTAGGTTACGGCCAGATATAAAATACATCTTCTAGATCCACGATCCAGCATTAAATTCACATTCCTAGATACATATGCATTCCCCTTTCAAAACCCTCTATGGTCTCCCAAAATCTAAGCCTAAGAATTCTATTTATACTAGCCAAAATGGCTTACAGAAGATTCTAAAACATTACATAATAGAAGGGCCAACCTCAAAATGGTCAACACTCATCCCTAAACAAGATCCTATTATTAAATTCATGATCAAAAATAAATACGCAAGTTGGCTCCCACTAATAACCAAAAACACAAACACCTCGGCACCCATTGGATAACTCAGTAGCAACTAGAAATTGGCACTCAGCAATAATTGGAACTTCGTAGCAACTAGCACTCGGTAGTAACTAGAACTCGACAAAAATTGGCACTCGGCAGTAACTGGAACTCAGTAGCAACTGGCACTCAGTAGTAACTAGAACTTGACAGCAACTAGCACTCGGCAATAACTAGCACTCGATAATAACTAGACCTCGATAGTAACTAAAACAAACACTCGATAATAATTGGAACTCAATAGCAACTGGTAGAATGATCGAAAATGTAGGATTACAAGAAAACTTAGGATGCTCCTGCATCAGACAACCAAGGTTCAAAGAAATGATTCTCCTAAATCATACAAGTGTCACAACCTAAACTGAATCCAACTCAGATTGAGAAATCCATGTAGCATCTTCAATTGGTCTATTCTTCCACTTCACCAAATACTTGTAGTAATCTTTTCTTCTTGTGCTCTTACCAACTCTTTGATCCAATATCCTTTCAAATTCTTCAATCTACTTCTTAGGATAATCATCTGATACTATAACTTCATCATCTCACTCATGATACTTATATAAATTAGCAGCATTAAAAATAGGAGATATATCCATGTCATCAGGTAACTCAATTTCATAAACATTTCTACTATCAAACTTCTTCAAGATCTTACAAGGTCCAAACTTCTTCATCTTTAGCTTACTATATGTTCCAATAGGAAATCTTCCTTTCTTCAAATGAACCATCACCTCATCACCAACTTGAAAATCATGATGTCTCCTAAACTGATCAGCATTCTCTTTATACTTCTGATTACTTTGTTGTATCCTCAACTTCACTTCCTCATGTAAATATTCCATAAAATTAGAAAATTCTTCTCCTACAACACTTCTCTTTTCTTCACTAGCAATATCTCTCAAATATGAAATACCTCTAGGCTGCATTCTAGTAACAATCTCAAAAGGTGTCTTTCCTATACTCCTATTCACAGAATTATTGTATGCAAATTCAACTTGTGTGAATACCATCTCCCAATTACTTGGTTTATTCCCAACTAAACATCTCAGCAAATTACCCAAGCTTCTATTCACAACCTTTGTCTATCCATCTATCTATGGATCAAATGTAGAACTAAACTTCAACTCAGTACCCACCTTCTTGCACAAAGTCTTCTAAAAATAACCAACAAACTTATTGTCTCTATCAGAAATAATATTTCTTGGTAATCCACGTAATCTCACAATCTCTTTGAAGAAAAGTTCAGCAACATGCTTAGCATCTGATGTCTTCTAACATGGTATGAAATGAGCCATCTTAGAAAATCTATCCACTACAATAAATATGGAATCATACCCCTTCATTCTCTTAGGCAATCCAAGAACAAAATCCATACTAATGTCACTCCAAGGATTTTGAGGAACACTAATAGGTACATACAAACTAGCATTTTGACTTACTCCTTTTGCAACTTGACAAACTTCACAACTTTTTACAAATTTATGAACATCCTTATACATTTGTGGCCAATAATACTTCTCCTTCAGCAAACTCAATATCTTATCAATTCCAAAATGTCTAGCCAATCCACCACTATGCTTTTTCTTAATCAAATTCAACCTCATAGAACTTCTAGGAATACACAACTGAATACCTTTGAACAACATACCTTCTTGAATGAAATACTCATCATACTTACTTATGTGATCTATCAAATTCGGTGCTTTGCACTCTCTCCATGCCTCAGAAAAATTAGGATCTACATCATACAACTCTTTCATTTCATCATACCCAAGAACTTAAACCTTCATCTTAGTCAATGAAGAATGTCTTCTACTCAATGCATCAGCAACTCTATTAGTAACTCCACTCTTATGCTTAATGAAAAATGTGAAACTCTACAAGTACTCAAACCACTTCATATGTCTTTGGTTCAATTTATGTTAACTTTTCAAGTACTATAAAGCTTTATGATCAGTATACAACACAAACTCCTTAGGAATCAAATAATGTCTCCACTTCTTCAATGCTTTGACAATAGCATAAAATTCTTGATCATACATAGAATACTTCCTTTTAGCATCATTCAACTTTTCACTAAAGAAAGTAATAGGTTTACCTTCTTGACTTAATATAGCTCCTATTGCATTACCACTTGCATCACATTCAACTTGAAATAGTTTGTTGAAATTAGGTAAAGCCAATACAAGCAATTCAATAGCCTTTGTTTCAAAGTCTCAAAACTCTTATCAGCTCCATGTGTCCACTTAAATTCCTTTTTATCTCCCCTCATTATCTCAATCATAGCATTACAAATAGAACTTAAATTTCTTATGAACTTTCTATAGAAACTAGCCAAACCATGAAATGATCTTTCCTCACCCACATTCTTAGGTGAAGGCCACTCCAAAATTGCTTTAACCTTCTCTAGATCCATTCTCAAACCATCAGCTAAAATCAAAAATTCTAAATACACAATATCTTCTTGCATAAAAGTATACTTTTTCAGATTAATCAACAACTTTTCCTCTTTCGACCTCTGCAATACTTGTATAATATGCTCAAGATGTTCTTCCTTGGTCTTATCAAATATCATCCAAATAAACAATCACAAACTTACCCAAGAACCTTTTCAAAACTTCATTCATCAACCTCATGAAAGTACTAGGTGGATTAGTCAAACCAAAAGGCATAACCAACCATTTATACAAAGCATCTTTTGTCTTAAAAGTAGTCTTCCATTTATCACCTTCTCTTATTCTAATTTGATGATAGCCACTCTTTAAGTCAATCTTGGTAAAATACTTTGCTCCACTTAAACAATCCATTATGCGATGCAGGAGCATCCAGAGGTATAAGGGCAATCCTGTGTCACCCAAAAAAAAATGTACTTAGACTTAGTTTTTGTTTCATGTGTTTTCATTTCTGGATACCCATTTGAGTCAAATAAAGGTTCCAACTCTCACAGTTCCACTATCAGTGTTCTAGAATAGAGTATTTGAACACTTTGGGATACGTGTAAATGCCAAAAAAATAGGAGTATGTAATTGAGCCATCATTTTGGTGAACTAGGAGGTGTAAATTGTCCAGATGAATGTAATTGTAATTTAGAGCATTCCAGAAAAAGAATCAGGTCAAAAGGCCCCACGGTTTGAAAGTTATCGCAGTTTTTTGAGTTTTGGAGACCTCCTAAGAATGCTTCAAAGTCAGGTTAGGGGCATTAAATGACTTTTAAAAGAGCTGAAAAATGGGAGATGAGAAAAGCTATTCCATAGGGCTATAGAGCACTTCAAGAGTTTTTTGGAAATGTAAACAGTTCATCAATCGACGCTACGGTTCAAAAGTTATGCCTCCCAGAAGTTCGGTTACCATTTTTGGATTCTTCTAAATTTGCACCAACTTCTAATGCAGCTTCTAGAGCCTTCTACTTGGTTGGTGGATGCCTACTATCACTTTCTAGAATGTATTCCTAGTCCTTAACCCTCCGGGGTCTATTTAAGGACATTTTTGGCATTGTAAAAGGCAATTCGGAGTCAATTTTGAGAGGAGGTACTAAAAGGAGAAATTATCTCCAGATTTATGTTATTGTAAGCCCTTAGGCCATGTTATGAAGTCTATTTTCTCTGTACTGAATGTACTAGCTTATTTTCATAGTTAATATAATTTCCCTTTTCCTGTTGTGTCCATTCTGTGCTTGGGTTGTCTCCCATCAAGTGGTATCAGAGCTGGTTTTCTTGAGTGTGTAGACAGAGCGCCGACTGTGAGGCAGTTTGCACCAGGACTGTGTGGTTGTGGGTTTGAGTTAAGAAGATGCCTCCACGAAGAGAGCATGGTGGAAGGGCTGGAGCTATTAATCCTAAGGAGGTTAGAGCCCTCCAAAGGCAGGTACAAGCATTGCAGGAGGAGCTCCATAGAGGAACAAATGTTGCCACAGGTGACGATAGTGAGGATGACAATGGAGAAGAAGAAATTGGACCAGAAGGGGAATTTGACAGGGAAGTTCTGAATCAGGTAGAGGAAAGGCTTTTTAGGGCCATTACTAAATTTGGGAAAAGACCTACAATTGATGTGGGTGTATTTTCAGGAAATCTGAAACCACATGAGTTGATCGACTGGATGAATGAACTGGAAGAATACTTTGAGTATGAGGATATCAGGGACCCCAAAAGGGTAAAGTTTGCAAAGGCCAAACTGAAAGGCCATGCCAAAATTTGGTGGCAAGAGGTTCAATTGGAAAGAAATAGAAGAGGAAAGGAGAAGATCACAAGGTGGGATCACATGGTGGACAAATTAAAGAAACAGTTCATTCCTGTGGACTACAAGCTTGATTTGTTTAAGAAGATGCATGGGCTAAAGCAAGCAGGAAGATCAGTCCAAGAATTTATAGAGGATTTTTATCAACTTTTGATTAGAGCAGGGCATGCAAAAGCAAATAAGGAGAAGGTTGCTCGTTATATCAGTGGGTTGCGACCTAGCATCCAGGAGGAATTAAGTCTGGTAAGAATGACCAGCGTTGAAGAGGCATACCAGTTTGCCCTACGAGTTGAAGAGAAGCTAAATAAGAGGTTTGAAGGGAGACAAAGAGGGTGTGTTCAAGGAGGAAGGGGAAGCAGTGGGTCATTTAGAGGTCGAAATGAAACCCAAAAGAAAAATGAAGATGTGGGTACTAGCAAGAACCAGAGGAATGAGGGTTTCAACCGCTCTCGTGATCAAGACTTTGGAAATTAGAGAGGAAGAGGTAGAGGACATGGACAAGGAAGAGGAGGCTTTCATGGTACCTATTTCCATTGTAATGAAGAAGGTCATCGTGCCTTTGAATGCCCTCAACAACAAGGAAGTACAGATAGGAGAGCTAAGGGCTAAGCTAGGGTTGCTCATGTGGATGAGGATGCACAATCATCACATTCAGAGGATGCATAAAGAGGAGAGACCTTGGTAAATGAAAGGGCCCTACTAAGTGGTCAGATTGAACCAGGACAAAGGAGGAGTTTGTTCCATACCAAATGCAAGTGTGAGGATAAATGTTGTGACATGATATTTGATGGTGGTAGCACTGATAACTTGGTATCCGAAGAGATGGTCTCTAAGCTGAAGCTCAAGAGGGAGAGACATCCCCAACCCTATCAGATTTCTTGGGTAAAAAATGATCATAAGGTCCTGGTAAGTGAACAATGTCTCGTGAAATTCAAAATTGGGAGTTACCATGATGAAGTTCTTTGTGATGTTATTCCAATGGATGTTTTCCATCTATTGTTTGTAGACCATGGCAGTTTGATAGACATGTAGTACATGATGGTCATGCAAACACATATTCTCTAAAAAAGGATGGAGTTCACCACAAAATGAAGCTCATGAAAAGGGAAGGTGAAAAGGTATGTAGCAGTGCTAGGATTTGTCTTGTTGATGGAAGGAAGTTTTTAGATGGAATGAAACATCAGCGTATGTGTTGTGCTTTGATTCCTAGGAAAGATAAAGAAGGTAGTAGTGAAATACCACTTGAAGTTTCAAATTTACTAGGTGAATTTGGAGATATTATCTCTGATAATGTTCCAAAAGGATTGCCACCAGTAAAGCAAATCAGTCATCAGATAGATCTGATTCCAAGAGCAAGTTTTCCTAACAAGGCTACTCACAGGATGACTCCTACTGAAACAGAGGAGCTAAACAGACAGGTTCAGGAGCTGTTGAGGAAGGGCTTGATTTGGGAGAGCTTGAGTCCATGTGCAGTACCTACAGTACTCACACCAAAGAAGGATGGAGAGTGGAGGATGTGTACAGACTCTCAAGCTATAAATAGGATAACCATCAAATACCAGTTTCCTTTGCCAAGAATGGATGATCTTATGGACTGCTTGAGTGGAGCTCAGTACTTCACAAAGATAGATCTCAAGAGTGGTTATCACCAGATACAGATTCGAGAAGGAGATGAGTGGAAAATGGCCTTCAAGACCAAGGAGGGTCTTTATGAGTGGTTAGTCATGCCCTTTGGATTGATAAACGCCCCAAGCACCTTCATGCAGCTCATGAATGAGGTACTTAAGAAGTTCTTGGGAAAATTTGTTATTGTTTATTTGGATGATATTTTAATTTTCAGCAAGACTTTGGAAGAACATTTATTGCACATTCGTAGTGTTCTTGAGAGGTCGAGGGAAGAGAAACTATTAATTAATTTGAAGAAGTGTATCTTTGCTAAAAGGGAGTTAGTCTACTTGGGGTTTGTTATATCACCTGAAGGTCTTAAAATGGATCCAGGGAAGGTAAAAGCCATCTTGGAATGGCCTACTCCAAGGTCTGCTACTAAGGTAAGATCATTTCATGGTCTGGTTAGTTTTTATAGGAAGTTTATTAATAATTTTAGTGGCATATGTGCACCCCTAACTGACACAATAAGAGGGGATAGAAAAGAGTTCAAATGGACTGCAGCAACTGCGAGAAGTTTTGAATTGCTAAAGAAGAAGGTGATAGAACAACTTGTGTTGGCACTTCCAGATTTTATAAAGGTGTTCCAGGTGGATTGTGATGCTAGTGGAAGTGCTATTGGGGCTGTATTGAGCCAAGAAGGTAAGCCTATTGCATATTTTAGTGAAAAATTGAATGATGCAAAGAAGAAGTATTCTGTTTATGATCAAGAGTTCTATGCAATAGTTCAGGCCTTAAAGAAATGGAGGCATTATTTATTGCCAAAGGAATTTGTTTTGTATAATGATCATTAGGAATTATAGTACCTAAGTAGCCAAGGTAAATTGAATCAGAGGCATATGAAGTGGGTAGAGTTCTTACAGAGTTATACATTTGTGTTGAAGCATAGAAGTGGAAAATCTGACAGGGTTGTAGATGCACTAAGTAGGAGACAGTTGTTGCTTACAGTAATGCAAGTTGAAGTAGTTGGGTTTGATGAACTCAAGAATTTGTACCCTAAGGATCCTGATTTTGCTGAAGCATGGAAAGCTTGTAAAGAGCCTGTTGCTATAGATAGAACCAAGTGGTTAGACTATTTGATTCAAGATGGCATGTTGTTCAAGGGTAGTCAATTGTGCATTCCAAGGAGTTCCATGAGGGAAAATTTGATTAAGGAGAAACACAGCGGAGGGATGGCAGGACATTTCAGTTGAGATAAGACCATTTCCATTCTTAGAGAACATTATTTTTGGCCTTAGAATTTTACAGGATGTGAAGAAGTTTGTACAGAGTTGCCAGGTTTGTCAAGTTGCTAAAGGAATTTAGTCACAATACAGGACTATATCAGCCATTTCCTGTTCCATCAAGGCCATGGGAGGACATAAGTATGGATTTTGTTCTTGGATTGCCAAGGACACAATGCAGTAATGACTCAGTATTTGTGGTGGTTGATAGGTTCTCCAAAATGGCACATTTCATTCCATGCCACAAGACTCATGATGCTATCCATATTGCAGACTTGTTTTTCAGAGAGGTGGTAAGACTACATGGTCTTCCAAGGAGTATAGTTTTTGACAGAGATACTAAATTTGTGGGGTATTTCTAGAGGACATTGTGGAAGAAGTTGAGAACAGACTTGAAATTCAGTTCCACACATCACCCACAGACTGACGGCTAAACAGAAGTGGTAAATAGAAGTCTGGGCAATTTGTTGAGATGTTTAGTTGGGGATAAGCCCAATGGATGGGATTTGATTCTACCACAAGCAGAGTTTGCTTACAATAACTCTATAAATAGGAGTACTAGAAAATCACCATTCCAAATTGTATATGGAAGTAGCCCAAGGACTGCACCAGAATTAAGGAAGATAGAGCAAGGGGAGAGGACAAGTGCTGAAGCTAAAGAATTTTCTAAACATATCAAGCATCTACATGAGGAGGTTCAGGCACACATTACCAAGATGAATCAAGAGTATAAAGTTAGGGCTGATCAAAGTAGAAGACATAAGGAATTCCAAGTAGGGGATCTGGTCATGGTGCACTTACGAAAAGAAAGATTTCTAGTCGGTACTTACAACAAGCTAAAAATGAAGAAATTTGGCCCCTGCAAAATTCTAAAGAAACATGACTCAGGAAATGCATATGAGGTGGAGCTGCTAGATGGTGTTCACATTTCTCCTATTTTCAACATTGCAGACTTAACAGAGTATCATGATGATGGTGCAGATGAGGAGCTGGTGTTAGAGCAATGTCCAATTCCTGCTTCTAAGGAGGAGATAGAAGACATTCTAGATCATCATGTGGGTAGAAGTACCAGAAATAGGAAGTATGAAGAGTATTTGGTCAAGTGGAAAGGACGGCCGATAGAGGACTCAACCTAGATTTCAGCAGCTGAGGTTTCCCATTTGGGATTTCCTCTACCATTCATAAAGTGAAAGGGTCACTTTTCAATCTACCATGGGTGTCTGATGCAGGAGCATCCAGAGGTATAAGGGAATCCTGTGTCACCCAAAAAAAATGTACTTAGACTTAGTTTTTGTTTCATGTGTTTTCATTTTTGGATACCCATTTGGGTCAAATAAAGGTTCCAATTCTCACAGTTCCACTATCAGTGTTCTAGAATAGAGTATTTGAACACCTTGGGATACGTGTAAATGCTAAAAAAATAGGAGTATGTAATTGAGCCATCATTTTCGTGAACTAGGAGGTTTAAATTAGCCAAATTAATATACTTGTAATTTAGAGCATTCCAGAAAAAGAATTAGGTCAAAAGGCCCCACGGTTTGAAAGTTATCGCAATTTTTCAGGTTTTGGAGACCTCCTAAGAATGCTTCAAAGTCAGGTTAGGGGCATTAAATGACCTCAAAAAGGGCTAAAAAATGGGAGATGAGCAAAGATTGTCCATAAGGCTATAGAGTGCTTCAAGAGCTTTCCAAAAATGTAAACGGTTCATCAATCGGAGCTACGGTTCAAAAGTTATGCCTCTCGAAAGTTCGGTTACTGTTTTTGGATTCTTCTAGATTTGCACCAACTTCTAACACGGCTTCTGGAGCCTTCTACTTGGTCAGTGGATGCCTACTAGCACTTTTTAGAATGTATTCCTAGTCCTTAACCCTCCGAGGTCTATTTAAGGACATTTCTGGCATTGTAAAAGGTAGTTCGGAGTGGACTTTGAGAGGAGGTACTGAAAGGAGAAATTATCTCCAAATTTATGTTATTGTAAGCCCTTAGGGCATGTTATGAAGTCTATTTTCTCTGTACTAAATGTACTAGCTTATTTTCACAGTTAATACAATTTCCTTTTTCCTGTTGTGTCCATTCTGTGCTTGGGTTGTGTCCCCATCATTATGTCATCCATCCTTGGCATAGGAAACCAATATTTCATTGTGATCTTGTTAATAGCTCTATAATCCGTACACATTCTCCATTCTCCATTCTTCTTAGGTGCTAATACAGTAGGTATGGGACATGGACTCAAGCTTTCTCTGATCAAACCTTTCTCCAAAAACTCATGCACTTGTCTATTAAGTTCATTCTCTGTAGGTGTCAATCTATATGGTGCTTTCTTTGGAAAACTAGCTCCAGGAATCAAATCCATACAATGACTTATACTTCTTACTAGCAGTAAACCATTAAGATTATCCTCAGCAACAATATCTTTATACTCATTCAACAATTCTACAATTTCTTTTGGTACTCACCTACCACTATCTATTGTCACTCTATCATTACCAACTTTTGTTGCTTGACCATGCAAACTTTTATTGTAGTACAACTGACCTCATCTGGACTTTCAATCAAATGCAATAATATTTTTTTATTCCTATTTACCCAAAGAGTATATTGATTCAATCTTCCATCATGTACAGTATATCTATCATATTGCCAAGGTCTACCCAATAAAATATGACAGAAATCCATAGGCATAATATCACACAAAACTTCATCAAAATAATGTCCAATACTGAACTTCACAACACATTACTCACTTACCAATATCTTATGCTTATCTTTGATCCATGAAACATGATAAGGTTTGGGATGCTTTAGTCTCTACAACTGCAACTTGGTAACCAGCTCTTCTAATGCCAAATTTGTAGAAATTCCACTATCAATAATCACTTTGCAACATTTTCTAGCCATCTTACATCTGGTCTTGAAAAGACTTCTTCTCAAAATAGGTTCCTCATCACTTCCCTTATTACATAAGGTTCTTCTCACCATTATACTTTCTCCAGCCTCAAGTCCACTTGGTGAACTCTCAATTTCTCCTTGAATCACAACATTTATATTATTCTATGTACTTTTAAAAGATCTACATTCAAAAGATATATGTCCTTCTTTACCACATCTGAAATAATTACCATGAAAACTACCTCTACAATATGAATTACCTCTTCCTTGGTAAGATCTAGTACCTCCTCAATAAGAACTACCATCTTTCCACTTGGTCGTATCTATGTCATCATTCTTCCATTTAGATTTTCCATTATCATGCACATAATTGTCAAATCTACCACCTTCTGCATAAGATCTACCTTTGCCTCTTTAGAATCTACCACCTCGACCCCTTTCTCTTTGTTCATGCTTCTTTGTCAAGATCTCCTCAACTTTCAAGGCATATTGGTACGCTTCTTCTGCACTTTCCAACTTCACAAAACTTATTTCATCTTGAATTCGAGATCTTAATGCATTTATCTACCTTGTAATTTTCTCAACATCATCATCCACATGTCTAGATCTGATGTCCAATCTATAGAATTCCTCAATATACTCTTTCACAGTCATGTCCTTTTATCTCAAATTTTACATCTTTCTCAACAATCTAACTTGGTAATTAGTAGGAAGGAATTTTTCTTTACCTTGTTCACCATTTTTGGCCAAGTCTTGATCTTCTCCTTTACTCTACTTTGTCTATCAATTTACAAATTCTCCCACCACAGTTAAGTATGACCTTTCAACCTAGTAACTGCAATCTTCACCTTCCTATTATTAGGAGTGCTTTTATACTCAAAGAACTTCTCCATATTCGAGATCCAATCTAGCACAGCATTGGTATCCAATTTTTCATCATAAGGAACAATTTCTACAACAAGCTTTGAATGTGCCCTAGTCAATACTATCAGCAATCTTTCCTCATCTTGATCTTCGTCAGGTTCTAGATTAGGGTTTGGTGCTACTACTTCATCATCATTTACATCATCAAGATGTGATCCTCTCCTCTGTGTTGTCTCCACAACATCTAATCTAGCTACAATTTGTCTCAATTGATCAAATATAGCATGATCAATATTTCCTCTACCACGAACCATCTTTACAAATTAGGTTCCTATAAGATCATAACCCTCTGCAAGTTATAGGTCAAAGCCACAGATCTACAACCCTACAACCAAATCTAAAATAGGGTTCTACATGATCCAATCACCACAAGGATGAACCCCAAGCTCTGATATCACTTGATGCAAGGAAGAATGAATAACTAAGGCCATGGGCACACCCAGCTATCCAAACCACCCTGCAAGAGTTAATGCAGCAGAAACACAACACACAGAACAACAACCAAAGGAGGAAGAAGACAAAAACTCTTTTTTGATTCATCAAGTAATCAACATACATGCCCAGCTGTAAGGCCTTCTAGGTTACAACCAGATACAAAATACAACTTCTAGATCCATGGTCTAGCTTTAATTACATTCCTAGACACATATGCATTCCCCTTTCAAAATCTTCTAAGTTCTCCCAAAATCTAAGCCTAAACATTCTATTTATACTAACAAAAATGGCCTAGAGAAGATTCAAGAACATTCCATAATAGAAGGGCCAACCTTAAAATGGTCAGCACTCATCCCTAAACAAGATCCTATTGTTAAATTCATGATCAAAATTAAATATGCAAGTTGGCTCCCACTAAGAACCAAAAACATAGACAACTCGACACCCACTAGATAACCCAATAGAAATTGGAAACTAGCACTCATCAATAATTGGAACTTGGCAGATATTGGCACTTGGAAATAACTGGAACTTGGTAGCAACTAGAACTCGGTAGCAACTAACACTCAGCAATAATTGGAACTCAGTAGTAACTGAAATTGGAAATTGGCAATAACTGGAACTTGGTAGCAACTAGCAGAATGATCTAAATTGTAGGATTACAAGGAAACCTAGGATGCTCCTACATTAGTTCCCTACCCTACCTTATTTTTGGGTAACTTATTTTTAACTTCTAGTCAATGCTTCTTCAAAAAAGGAAGAGAGTGATTCTGAAGAATCTGACAATGAGTTTGAGGACGTGTATGGTCCTCAAAAGGTTAATATCTATCCTTGTTCCTAGTTTTATTCTAGGTTATCGTTTGAATGGAGTGTTAATATTTTGTTCAAAACTTTCCATAATACAAGGGCATAGAGAATAGTTGTAGAAGAGTTATAAAGGAAATTTCTTTCAAAAGTAATGTGATGAGTACACAATAATATTAGAAGTAACAATCAATAAATGGATGGTGTATCTTATGCACATAAATATTAGTACAAATATATATGTTTTTGCTAGTGCTATTATCAAGTAAAATAAATGTTTCTCTATGGTTCCAAATTTATTATCATTTGGGGGGGATGCAAACTGCATATAAAATCTCTAATCTCTGATATTTGTTACATTTATTGTATTAAGGTCGAGTTTGTCTTATATCAACATTGGAATTATTCTATCCTACCTTCTCAGATATAGTCATTTTCCCTTATATTGGTTGCACATTTTGTGTATGGATAAAATATTTTAAGAGTTTCATCAATAGTTAACTCAATACTCTATTATCCATCATTACAAGGAAGAGAAGAATAGTAAGTTGCGGATCAATGCCTAGTTAGTAGTAGGCTAATATTTTGAAATTGTGAAGCTTAACTAAAATTATAAAAAGAAATATCCAAAATAGGAAAGTTGGTTTAGCAGTTATTAATGATTGTTGGAATTCTATATTATAATATTTCTATAGCTATAGAAATCCACCACTCTCCAAAAATTGAAAGAAAATAACTCATGCAAGCTATAATAGGATAGGGGATTCTGTCCTGGATTAACCTAGGCAAATCTAGGAGAAATCCAAGTTAACCTTGCGAAAACCATATTGAAAACATCCATAAAAGAATATTTATGTATTTGTTAAAAATATTGCATCGAGCCTTGGAAGAGAAGAAGAAACTAAAACAATGGAATTCCTCCAGCAAGGCAATGGAGCCTCGGGTCCACCAAGTCTACTAGAACAAGGGTGAGCACCCCTACTAACTAAAGAAATACCAAGTTGAGACTAGTCCGATTTAGAGATCATTGATGGTTTGGGGAGAGCGAAGAAAACACCATGGAAGGGGCAGAAAAAACACTTAATTCAAGATGGGGTTTCTTTATATAACTAAATGGGAAATCTACAAAGCAGAAATGGGAAATCTATAATATTAACTACCAATTTCAACGTTACCTGACACGGAATGAAGCCCCTACATAATAAAAAAAATTACATATGACTATAAGCTTGACATGCAAATATATAAGAATAATAACATACGAGTATGAGCATATATTTTGTTCTTTTTTTGTTATGACCCAAGTTGGTCGAAATTTCAACCAACTTGGGAAAACTTAGGACATTTTTGACCAACGCAGGGATGAAAACCAAAAATAAGATGAAATCATAGCTTTGGTCAAAAATTTTGGTATAAAAACAAGTGCAAATGTACTAGTGTAGGATTAAACTTTCCCTTATACTTTTTCTATCTTCTAGGACATTTAGATGCATAATGACCAAACTCATTACAAGTCCAACATTTAAAGATATTCTTACCATCTTTCTCTCTTATCATAAGAAGGGATATACCAACTTCAATCTTCTTATCTTCATTAGATCTAGTTCTATTTCTACTAGAAAAATCTCCATATGTACTTGTGCTTCTAGACAGGCTTGGCCAAACATTTAAGGCTTTGAAGACTATCTCCACTCTTGTCAATTCTCTAGATTTTCTCAGACCTACTTCTATTGCTTCCAATATTCCAAGCAATATTTCCTTGGTAAACTCCTTAGTATAGGGTATTACTAGTTGAATCATTTGAGCTACTTGCTTGAATAATCATGTCACGGTCTTCAAGATCTTCCATAGAACCTCATCTTTTTCCTTGCTTCCACTGTATGTCTTGATTCTTACAACAATATCTAATATCCTACCAATACAGTTTCTTATAGATTCATCTTCCATCATTTTACCATCTTGAAATGCACATATCTAATTTTGTAATCTTACTCTTTTTGTATGTGTATCACCTTCAAAAATAGATTCTAATGTTGTCCAAATCTTATGAGATGTTTGAAGTGAGATTACCTGACTGTATTCATTTTCCAAAAGAGCTGATAATAAAGTTTCTTTGTCTCTCATATTACACATGAATATATCTCTCTCTTCTTCACTGCATTCTTCAATCTTCTCTTCTTTGAAAATTCCCTTTTCACTTTTTTGTCAAAAGCCAATAACCTAGACCCATACATAATAGATGAGTCTTCATCTTCTCCTTCCAACTATCATAGTTGGCCCTATCAAATCTAGGACTATCCTTTCTAAAAATATTTTTCATTGATATCCCAAAGTTACTAAGTTTTTCCTTCAAGGACTTGAAGTTCTGATACCAATTGTCAAAATATATAGTCCACCAATATAATTGAGAGGGAGGGGGGTGGGGGGTGAATCAGTTATCCAAATAATATCACAATTATCAACCTTATTAATTTTTTACCACATGAGCAATAAAATCAAAAACCATAACAAGATACTCATGCACAATCACACTATATATGTTAACTAGGGAAACCCTTGATTAGAGGGAAAACCCTAGTGGGGATGATACCCACAAGATGATGTACTAGTATAAATATTCCTTATTAGAGGATGGACCCTATTAGGAGTCTATAACAACATTTAGTACATAGCAGTCCCTATTAGGAGACTTTGAATCCCTATTAGGAGATTCCAACCCTATTAGGAATTGTGCCAACCCTGTTAGGAGTTATAGAAGACATATGAACCCACTATCCAAAAAGCTTCAAGGCAAGACCAATGAACCCATTGTCCAAATGATCTCTATATTATTCCTTGTAGAATAATAGAAATGAATAATACTTCCTCTTTATCTATCCTATCAATGGGACTTATGCTCCTTCTGATATTGTAACTAGATAACAAATCTTGCATCCAATAATCCCTTGGATTGCTTACTCGCATTCACGAAACACTCTGCTCATTTTTGTACTTCACATTCAATACAAGGATCACACACACTTCCTCATGTTTTACAAACAAGGAAAATATATTTCATATATATCGTATCTTCAAAATAATTCCTTGAGTTGGCCTTGACACTTTCCCAATTAATTGCAATAAGATAATTAATTAATTCATAATTACAATAGCAATGTTGGCTTAGAATCTATAAAACTTCTCACATGTGCAACACTAGGGCTTGCACAGTTTTTGTTGTCACCATCAAACTGTCTTATGTCACTAGTTGACCATGCATCTCTAGATTATATCTCTATTAGAAGATATAATACACACATCAGAAACTACTTCTTAGGTGCTCTATCTCTGTATTTCTCTTTGTAAATTAGACATATCTTCTGTACATCTTCGACTTATTTTTGACCATTTCAAGTATAACATTAAATCTCACTAAATATGTATTAAATTATAGTAAATTAAAGTGCTTCCAATTTGAAACTATACAATATATATGTATACATAGATACATATGCATGTATGTATGTGTATGTGTATATGTATATGTATATAAATATATAGATGTATGTATATATGTCAATAACTCCATTTGACTTCATACATATGTAATCCCACTCAGCAAGAGTCATTTTAGCCTTTACCATCTCACTCACAATAGTTCTTTTAGCTAGTTCTACACACATATACATGTTAGTAACTCTGTTCAACTTAATTCTTGTGCCATCCCACTTGGCAAGATTCCTTTTAGCCAGTTCTACAAGACCTAGGGTTTTGGTGGTTCTCACTTTGTTCAACATTGGCAACCCTGTGATTCTATGAATCATCTTCTTGGTGATTTGAATAGGTTGATCCAACCAAAAATGCATTTCATGAACTTGGATGAGGATTAACCTAATCTATTTCCCTTGGAAATCTCTTGGCATATGTAGGATATGTGTTAAAAATTTTGTCTCCAAATGCTTATGCTCAAGTTTTAGGCTCCCATCCACACACAGCTCATTATGTGCCTGGTTCATTTCTAGGGTTGCTAGCTCTTGAATAGAATAGTGATAATATGACCAAATATCATGAATTAAATGTACCTTGGGAGGAATCTGGGAATGCACTCCAATTGGATCAAGTTCTTCAATAATCCTCAAACTAAGTTTGATTATAGGGGCTCTAAAATCAATTCATTGAACTAAAATCTCTAAACCTTTCTTAACTTTGTTGCTAGAAGATGTCATACTTCTCAGTAAAACTTTAAATGCTAGAAATAACTTTAACAAAATTGTTTTGAATTAATCAAGGGATTTGGAATACACTTCACTCTATTTGTTCTAAAAATTGTAGTGAAACAGTTCAATTTCCCTTTTTAACAAATCTTTTTCTTCAAGTTGGCATTAAGGTGTTATATGATAGTTAGCTCAACGATAGGTTGTCTAGCTTGACTAGGTCTTCATCACTTAGAAGATAGCTTCAACTCGGTAAGGTCTCTAACTCGGTAGGGTCTTCAACTTGGCAAAGTCGTCGACTAGGCAAAGTCATCAATTTTACTCATTCAAATCCAAGATCAATTAGGTGTTGCAACCTAACCTTGCTTTATAAGGTTCTAGACATTACTTTAACTATCATCTTAACTCAGTATTCCTTGTGCATCTAGAATATTGATATGATCTTCTACTTGATAAGTGGAACTAATGTGAGATATCTCTTTCTGAATCATAGTTCCAGTCATCTCCATAAATAATTAGTTTGAAATGGTTGCATCACCCAACTCATTGACTTGGGTGTCAACACTTTCATTACTCTAATTTTTATCCTCAGGAGATTTCCTTACCCATTGATACCTCATTTGACTTCTGGTATTGTCAGCCTTTTCTTTCTTTTCATTTTCAACTCTTCCTTAGTTCATATAGTTCTTGGCAAGATGTCCAAGTTCTTTACGTATAAAACATCTCTTTGTATTATCTCTCTTCCTTGTCTGATGTTTTATGCTATTTTCTCCAATGTGCCCATACTCACCACACTAGTGACATTTGTACAATGTGTTGTAATCCCAACCAAATATAGCTTTGACAATTTGATCTAATAGGTTACATTTCTCGGTCTTTCATTGTAAAGATTTGTGCCATTGTTTGTTGCAATTGAAACACTTTCCTTCAAACTTAGGTTTCTTTGTGCATAAACTTTCTCTATGTCCTATTTTTTTGTAACTATAACATTTTCCACTGAAGTTTGATTTTCCATTGCTTCAACACTTGTTTGATGTATGTCCTATCTTTCCACAATGATTACATGTAGGCCTTTTATTCTTTTGAGCTCCTTGCTAAGATGATTCACCTTCTTCTATGTATCCTAATCCAACTTTTCCTTTGTGTCTAAATTGAGTTTTCTAATTCAATTGATTCATGCTTTCATGAGATTTCATCATCCTCTCATTGGTTTTCTTCTCTATGTTGAGGTTATTCTAAAATCTGTTATTCTCTATCCTCAAGTTGATAAGCTCTTGATTTGCATCATTGAGTTGATTAATCAGATCTATTTGCTGAAGGGATAGTTGATTAATTTCATTGTCCTTTTCTTCTATTTCTTCCTTGGCATTTTCCTTTTGTTCCATGACTTTACACATTTTGAGTAATTGAATTTCTTGTTCTCTTTTCAATTTTTTGACTTTTTTGTGAAGAGTAAGATTCTTTTCAAGTAAATCTATGATTGTTGCATCAACTTCATTTGAACTTCTTTCTTGTCAAATGTCTTCACTTCTTTATTTAATGTAGAGATTGTTATTCATCTGTGCTACAAGATCTTTTCTACTTTTTAGGGATTTAGAGAGTTGCTCCTCCATTCTCTTGAATTGATCCATTTCTAATTACATATCCAATTTTTAATTTTCAATAGATTTCTCCAATCTATAGACTTCCATTGCCTTTGATCTTTTCTCAAGCTATTAAAATTATAATATGAGAACCAATAGCTTTGATACCAATTGTTTGCAATATAGTATAGACTAGGTGACTGGGGGGGTGAATCAGTAACCAATAAAACTTAATATTTAATTCACCAATTAAATATTCACCATATAATAATCTGATCTAATTACATGTATGAAAAATTGAAAGAAATAAAACATTCATAACACTTGAAACAATATTTCTAACCTAGAAACTTCCAAATAGAAAGTAAACTTGGGGTGGGGATGATACCCACAAGCTTTATTAGTCTAGTATAAATTTAGCCTTGTAAAGCTTACAATTGATCACTTCTGATGATCTGCCCTATTAGGAGCAATAAGGAATGTTAGGTCCACCTTGTGAAAGGATTTACAACATATAATGAAGTATGCACTCTGTTAGGAGATTTGGGAAAGACTGTTAAGTCTGCCTGGTTAGAGGATTTGGTTGATGCACCTGTTAGGATGAATTAGTGGCTAATCTTTGATCTGTAACTCAATTTATTAAATGAGATTCATTTCAAATGCAATGATCACCTGACTATGATAGGTAAGACTCTGCTTTTCCTTTTACTTCTTGTAGCCTTCTTAATTCATACTCATACTGCTTTCTTGATTCACTTCTATGTACATCTTTTTCATATGAAAAGATATATTACATATATATACCAATCTAATCAATTACCTTATGGAGTTGACTACAATACCAAATTCAAACAATCTTCACAAAGTTGGTTCATTGTTGTAACTTGAGTATTGAAGACCACTCGAGTGATGTTTTGACAATCAACAACACTTGTCAACACTCAAAAAACTTTGGAACTCTATTGATGTTGATGCTTGATCCATACTGATCACTTGGAGTAATAAAAACTCAGTAGCACTGGATGACTTGGTGAACACTGAAGAACTCAGTAGATACTAAAATGCTTAGTTAGCACCATACTCTACCTTAGATACTCACTAGACATTGTAAGCCTCAACAAACACTATATTTTGTCTCAGATGCTTGGTAGACATTATGAAGTTGGGCATGAACTGTAATTAGACTGATTGGCTTGGTAGCAATTGAAACACTTGCTTTTCACTACTAGCAATATGATAAGCTTGATAGAAATGTAACCAACTGACTAATTATTAAGTCACTAATAAATAAATGATCTGATCATCAAGTCAAAAATATCCCCCTTTGGCATTAGTGACAAAAACACTCATCATTCCAAAATACTAAATGCTCAAAATATAAGTCAAAACTCCCCCTATCAACATGTCTTGGTCTGTTACTTAGTTTTGATTATTGTCTATTATTGTTGCTACTTAGTAATCTCTAACTCTATTTTTAATTTTTCAAAATTATTTTTGAAACATATTTTTTTCTTTGTATATACATCTTTCTTATTGTACATGTAAGAATTTTCCTAAGGGCAAAATTCACCTAGGAACTAAGAACTCAAACACAAGCACACAGTCGACCAAAGAGAGAGAGAGAGTATGATCAAAATGACAATGTATTCAATATGTCATGCAATGTGCAATGTAATGTAAAAGTACACTAGGAGTGCCTGTATATAAAGGCCTCTAAGATACATCTAGAATATCTTGTAATCAGCACCATGATGTGTCATACAACCAAGCACATGTCCACCAGATATGGGTTATCCTCCATTAAGCACAGATGTAAGTGCGGTGATGAGAGGATAAGCCTACAAGGGTGTGACATGCAAAATAGTGTTGTAGACACCATGTGCTAAAATAGAGTTGCGTACTCCTATGTTGTCTACATTACAACTCAAAAGGTGTGCAAACTCCCAAGTGTCTCACAAATAAATAATAAAATAATGCAAAATAATTAAATAATGCATTAACCTATGTAAACTTAAGTAAGTGTAATAAGTAAATACTTATTTGCACCAACAGTACACATGTATTTCCTTCCTGGATATATACGTTCCCCCTTGATTTACATATGATATACATTCTATATTCTCTCTTTTTTGACACAAATGCCAAAAAATGCATAACTACAAGGTAATGCAAAAATGTGAAAGGAAATCACTATGTACCTTCAAAATTATGGATATTTCCTTTTCCCAATTCTCCTACAAAAATTTTTACGTGTCCAAAGCTATCTGCACCTCTACCGATAATTCCATCATGTGATTAGCTATAGAGAAATTGTTGTCATAGATCAATGTTTTTGCATGTGCAATATTTTTTTTCATTGCATCCATGTTGGGAAGTATCATGCCATGTATTTCTTTTAGTATAGCTCTTATCATGGCTTCTTCCCTCAACAATTCTTCCTGGAGATCTATTAGATGTCTGACTTTTACAAAATATGCAGAGCTATAGCTAGGATCAAGTAATTATTGATGTGCACTTGCCTTCATGTCAGCATCTATCTTAGATAGTTTTTCCTTTATTTCCTTAGTGAAGTTAGATGTATCACTTAGTTTCACAAATAAGGAAACAACATTATTAATGTAATCTTCAAATTTATTAAGAATAGTGGATAACTCCACTTGGTCAATAACAATTCTCTAAGCTACCTTCTCCAAAACTTTGTTCTCAAACTTCTTTTTTGCCCTCTATAGAAGTTTATCTTGTTCATCTACTTCCTCATTATACTTGTGAACAATGTCAACAAGTTGATCCAAAATTGATTTTTTATCACCAACCTCAATATTCAGTACATCAATGAATATGCCCTTGATATCTATAAGCACTTAATTTTTCTTTTTCTTCTCCTTTCTAAGAGTTTTTTGTTTGGCCCTCTTTTTTCACATCTCACCAAGGGTATCTAGTTGATCAAGATTCAGATTGGAAAGATCCCAATCTAGTATTACAATGTCCTCTAGATCAATTTCATTAGTAGAGGCTTCTACCTCTTTACACTTTTCCTTATGAATAACTAAAGGAATAATTTCATTGTCTTTCTTTAGAACTTGAGTACTTGGTTGAGGTTTGACATCAGCTATCATTGCACTCATTATAGATGCACTTGGTAAAGGAAACATAGTATTAATAGTATCAATAGTAGTTATAATAGGAAAACTTACTAATGTTGGTTGTGACTCTAATGCTGAGATGATTTGAGCTTGTTTCTTGGTAGATGAAGCGATGGAAACATTACTCGTCATTACAATTAGTAGTATTGCTCCAATGTTCAATTTTGTGCTTGGTGAAGCAATGTTTACCTCAACTAACTTAGTAGCAACCTTCTCTAAACTAGGTGGCACTAATGCTTTGCTCAAAGAGAGAAGGAGGGAGGCCATTACCTCTACTACTATCTTTTTGGGATCTAAGTCTTAAATACTCTAAATTTTAGGAAGATCTCCTCCTCCTGCTTCTTGATCCTCTTCATCCTATGCATCAACTTCTTCTATACCGTCAATTTCATCAATTTCATTATCATTTATTTCCTCATCATATTTCTCAACTCCTTCATCATCTATTTCCAAAACCTCCTCAATAGGTTTATGCAACCCATAGATGTTTATCCATACAATTGTGTTAGACTTCAAAACTGATTCAATGTCTTTTGATAGGATCAGGAATGCAATGAATCTAGGGCTCAGCTTTATTTCATTCTCCTTCAATGATTCCTTCACTTCCTTTTCAGATAGACTTGGCATAAGTTGTTTGAGAGTTTTTTCTCTAATGTCCCTAACAAAATTCATTGCATTCTCCCAATGATGTGTTACTATCTTTAGTAGGATATCAAGAACTTTCTTTGTTAGTTCCTATGGAGAGTACTTCCATTTAGCCATTTTAGTCACTAGGACTTCTTCAATTTGTTTATGCTCTACCTTGGTCCTTGTTGCATACTTCAAAAATTTGAAATCACACATACCTTCACCATCTTGAATTCTTTTTAACATTTTTTCAAATGTGAGGACTAATCTCTTCAAGTTTATTTGTTGATCTTCTTCTTCTTCTTCATCACCTAATTTAAGGTTCTTCTTAGATTTTTCTAATCTTCTAGTGAAACAATAGGGGAGGACTTTGTAGGTTTGGTTATGATAACCTTCCCTTTCTTCTTAGGTGGCTCCTCCTCCTCGAACTATTCTTCCTCTGTAGGTTACTCTGCCTCTTCCTCTTCCTCAATGTCATATGCTTTTCCCTCTATCAGCAGAAGAGGAGATCTGGACTTCTTGGTTTCTTCTAGAATATTTTCTACTTGCTTTCTTCCTCTCTTCATAGCTTGAGGAAGTTTGATTTCCAATGAGATCCTAGCCTTGGCTTCCTCATAGGTACCAAATTATGGTGCCTTGGGGTCTACCAACTCATTCACAAGAGCTTAAATTATATCCCTTGTGTCATCTATGTTAACCTCATATCCAAGAGGCTTAATCCATGCCACTCTAAGCCTTACTACCTGAATGTGTACTTTGTCACAATCCACTAGAAAATAGATATATTGATCATAGTCTTCCACTAACTTCTTTGGAATCCTATATTTACTTTGCATTTTATCTTTGAATGTCTCAAAGTAGGCTTCCATAATGCTTTCAAAATTAGCACCCATCTCTACTATGAATTCATTGATTTCATACAAAATAGGTGTATCCTTCTTCCATGCCATAGTGCCTTTGGAAGGGAAAAAAATTTGTACATAAAAGAATAGATAGGTCAAAAGAGATCCAAACTTACATGGATTGTTCTTTGATGACCGAATGCTTTCCATGTTCTTTCTTAGTTGATTGAGTTGTAGCTTGGCAAGGTTGAAAATAAGTTGTTCTTCACAACTTTATATGCTAGGTCAACAGCTTCACATAGAACAATGTTCAGTCTGCTTGAGATGTAGATCTTGTGGGAAATAACATGGATGTCAAACTTGATCTCCATTCAACTTGATGTCTCTGCCATCCCACTCAACAAGAGTCCTTTTAGTCAGTTCTACCTAACCTAGGGTTTTGGTGGTTTTTTCTTTATTCAATATTAGCAACCCTGTGATTCTATGAATCATCTTCTCAGTGATATGAATAGGCTAATCAAACCAAAAATGGATGTCATGAACTCAGTTGAGGATTAACCTAATCCATTTCCCTTGGAACTCTCTTGGCATATGCAGGATATGTGTTAAACCTTTCATCTCCAAATGTTTGTGCTTGAGTTTTAGGCTTCTTGACTTTTAGGCTTCCATCCAAACACAACTCATTGTATGCCTGGTTCATTTATAGGGTTTGTAGCTCTTGAATAGAATAGTGATGATATGACCAAATATCATGAATTAAAAATACCTTGGGAGGAATCTGGGATTGTGCTCCAACTAGGTCAAATTCTTCAGTAATCGCCAAACTTAATTTCAATGCAAGGGCTCTACAATCAACTCCTTGAACTAACATCTCTAAACCTTTCTTAAATTTGTTGCTAGAAGATGCCATACTACTTGGTAAAACTTCAAATTCTGGAAAGAACTTTCACAAAAAAAATCTAAATCACTTGGGGCTCTGCAATACTCTTCATTGTATTTGCTCTAAAAATCATAGTGAAATAATAACTTTTGATTTCTCCTTTCAACAAAATTATGTCTTCAAGTTGCCATTAATGTGCCACACAATAGTTAACTTGATGAAAAGTTGTCTAACTTAGCTAGGTCTTCATCGCTTGAAAGATACCTTCAACTCGGTAACATCTCTAACTTGACAGGGTCTTCAACTTGGCAAATTCATTGACTCAACAAAGTCACTAACTTTTGTTATCTGCATCCAAGCTTGGTTAGGTCTTGCAACTAGACATTTCTTGGTAAGGTTTTGGACATTACTTCAGCTATCATCTTTACTTGGTAATCCTTGTGCATCTAGAATGTTGATATGGATCTTCTTCTTATTGATTGGAATTGACGTGAGATATCTCTTTCTAAATCATAGTTCTAGTAATCTCCATAAATAACTAGTTTGAAATGGTTGAGTCACCCAACTCATTGACTTGGGTGTCAACACTTTCATTACTCTGAGTTGCATCCTCAAGATATTTCCTTACCCATTACTAGCTCATTTTGCTTCTGATATTTTTAGCCTTTGCTTTCTTTTTATTTTCAACTCTTCCTTGATTCATATAGTTCTTGGCAAGATGTCCAAGTTTTGTACATACAAAACATATTTTGTAGTGTCTCTCTTCCTTGTATGATGTTTTATACAATTTTCTCCAATGTGCCCATACTCACCATAGTAGTGACATCTGTACCATGTGTTATAATCCCAACCAAATATATCTTTGACAATTTTTTATGGTGTCTTTCATTTCTTGGTCTTACATTCTGAAGATTTGTGCCCTTGTTTGTTGCAATTGAAACACTTTCCTTCAAACTTAGGGTTCTCTGTGCATGCACTTTCTCTATGTCTTGGTTTGTTGTAACTATAACACTTTCCACTAAAATTTAATTTTCCATTGCTCTAACACTTGTTTGATGTATCTCTTATATTTCCACAATGGTTACATGTAGGCCTTTTATTCTTTTGAGCTCCTTGTTGAGATGATTCACCTTCTTCTATGTATCCTAATCTATCTTTGTCTTTGTGTCTAAATTGAGTTTTCCCGTTCAATTGATTCATGCTTTCATGAGATTTCATCATCCTCTCATTGGTTTTCTTCTCTATGTTGAGGTCATTCTGCAATATTTCATTCTTTATCCTCAAGTTGATGAGCTCTTAGTTTACATCATTGAGTTGATCAATCAAATTTGTTTACTAAAGAGATAATTGATTAGTTTCATTATCCTTTCCTTCTATTTCTTCCTTGGCTTTGTCCTTTTGTTCCATGACTTCACACATTCTAACTAATTGAATTTCTTGTTCTCTTTTTAACTTTCTGACTTCTTCATGAAGAGTGAGATTCTTTTCAAGTAAATCTGTGATTGTTTCATCAGCTTCATCTAAACTTCTTTCTTGGAAAATATCTTCAATTCTTTCTTCAATGTAGAGATTTTCATACATTTGTGCTCCAAGATATTTTCTTCTTTACAGGGATTCAAAGAGTTGCTCCTTCATTCTCTTGAATTGATCTATGGCCAATTGCTTATCCAACTTTTCAATTTCAATAGATTTCTCTAGTTTATAGACTTCCATTGCCTCTGATCTTTTCTCAAGTTGTTAAACTTCTGATATGAGAACCAATAGCTTTGACACTAATTGTTGGAAATGTAGTATAGAGTAGGTGACAGAGAGGGGGTCAAGAACCAATAAAAGTTATACATTAACTCACCAATCAAACATTAACCATATAATATGATATAATTGCATGTATGAAAGATTGAAAGCAATAAAACATTCATAACACTTGACACAATATTGGTAACATAGAAACCTTCCAAATAGAAAGTAAAACTAGGGTGGGGATGATACCCACAAGCTTTAGTACTATAGTATAAATTTATCTTGTTAAATCTTACGATTGATCACTTCTGATGATCTTCCCTGTTATGAGCAATAAGGACTATTAGGTGCACCTTGTGAAAAGATTTGAAACATACAATGAAGTATGCACTCTGTTAGGATATTTGGAAAAGACTATTAAGTACACCTAGTTAGAGGGTTTGGCTAATGCACCTGTTAGGATGAATCAATGGTTGATCTCTGATTTAAAACTTAGTTTGCTAAATGAGATTCCTTTGAAATACAATGATCACCTGGCTATGATAGATACGACTCTTGTTTTCCTTATACTCCTTATAGCCTTCTTAATTCTCACTTGTAAGAAATGATAATGTTGAGCAAGGAACGAGAAACAATCCAAGTAAGTTAAGTGTGAAACAATGTTACCATAAGATAAGAAACTCCAAGAGCATACACCAAGATGGTTCAACAATGGAGACAAGGATTTATAAGGGGAAAGCAAAGAAAACCCCTTGTGAGTATTATGAATGAAGGAAAATGCCTAGAGAAGAGAGAGAGAGAGTGTTGGAGCAAAAGTAGCTCAATACAATAACATCAAGTTCTTAGAGTGTTGTTGTAGTTGTGAAGAAAGAAGGAGGAGCATCTCTTATATAGAGATGAGAGAGGAGTCGCATTTGTAACTCCCATTTCTATGAATGCCACATTCATAATAGGTGTGTGCAAAGTGTCACAATCCTCTTAAGGAGGATAAACTAAATAAAGAAATAAACAAGAGTTGTCCTTACATGTGGAATAAAGGACAAACAATGACATGTCCTCCACATGTGTACAAGTGGACGAACTACATGTAGGGACCCTTGGAATATCCGAATTAAAATATATATCCAAGGAAAGATTAACCTTTCTAACACCCCCCCTTAATCTTTACTTGGGGAGTTTACTTCAACCGGTTGTAAACCCAAATTTTTACAATGGAACTGAAATCTCTCTTTAGAAAGTGGTTTGGTTAAAATATCAGCCACTTGATCTTCTCCTTTACAATAAAAAAGAATAATTTGATTGTCTTCAACTTGTTCTCGAATGAAGTGATGTTGAAGTGAAATATGTTTGGTGCGTGCATGATACACTGGATTCTTTGCCAAGGCAATAGCACTTTGATTGTCACAATGTATAGGTGTAGGTGATTGTTGAGGTAGACCCAAATCGTCAAGAAGTCTTCAAATCCACAAAGCTTCCTTAGCTTCATTGGTACAACCTTTGTATTTAGCTTCAGTTGAGCATAGGGAAATAGAGTGTTCTTTTTTGCTTTTCCAAGAAATTGGACCTGAACCAACAAAGAAAAAATAACCACAAGTGGATTTCCCATCATTGGGATCTCCACCTAGATCGGAATCAGTATAGCCATGTAAAATAAATTCAGAGTTTGCATCATAAAATAAGCCCATATTAATAGTTCCTTTAAGATACCTTAAGATGCATTTAGCAACTTTAAAATGAGTTTGTTGAGGTTTAGACATAAATCGAGAAACTAAACCAACACTATAAGCAATATCAGGTCTAGTAAGAGTTAAATAATTTAAACTTCCTACTAACTGTCTATACAAAGTTTCATCAACAAAAGGAGTATTCATATCATTCATTAATTTAGTTCCTAATTCACATGGAATTGAAACATGGTTAGAGTCATTCATCTTAAATTTTTCTAAAAGATCATAAGCATACTTGCTTTGAGAAACAAAGATACCGTTAGGAGTTTGAAAAATTTGCATACCTAAGAAATAATGTAAGATACCTAAATCTGTCATTTGAAATTTCTGTTTAATTTGGAATTTAATATCAGAAATCAAAATGTCTGAACTAGAAGTGAGAATTAGATCATCTACATAAACAATAACAATGATAATATCATCGTTAGTATGTTTAATATACAAATTAGGATCATTTTTGCTTCTAGTAAAACCTTGAGAAATGAAGAAAGAATTAATTTTAGAATACCATTCTCTAGGTGATTGTTTAAGACCATAAATAGATTTGTTCAATTTGCAAACTAGATTTTCACTACCTTTCTTAACAAATCTAGGGGGTTGAGCCATATAGATTTCTTCATGTAAATCACCATTTAAGAAGGCACTTTTAACATCCATTTGATGAATGGGCCAATTCATTTTAGATGCTAAAGCAAGAACTAATTTGATAGTAGGCATTTTAGCAACAGGTGCAAAAATTTCATTATAGTCTAAGCCTTCAATTTGGGAAAAACCTCTAGCAACTAGTCTAGCTTTAAATTTACTAATTTCATTATTAGTATTCAATTTGGTTTTGTATAACCATTTACATGAAACTAGATTCTTTCCAGGAGGTAATTTAACTAGGTCCCAAGTTTGATTAGCAAGTAAAGAATCATATTCCTCTTGCATGGCTTTCTGCCAATGAGGTTGAGAGTTAGCTTGATCAAAAGACTTAGGATCGTTAGAATTCATAATAGTAGTCATCAAAGCATAATTACAATAATTAATCCTTCTATGTTTAATTCCCCCAGATTTAGAAATATAATCATCAGCTTCATTGATGAGGTTTTGAGCCCATTTAGGTTTACGTTTAGTTGTAATGGAATTATCACTAGAGGAAGAATCATGAGTAATAAAAGTATCATTAGTATCTACTTGAGTAGGAGCAGAAATAATCGGTGGTACTTGATTAAGAGAAATAGTAGGGTTAAGAGAAGGAGGTTGGTCCTCCACCAGCACAATTTTAGTGCCACTGAATTCTTCATCCTGTGTAGTAGAGCAGTCATGAACTCCATTTTCTGCAATACAAACATCTCTAGCAATTTGAACTTTGTTAGTAGTGGAATCATAAACACGATAACCCTTAGTGTTTTCATCATAGCCAACAAACCTATAAGGAGATGACTTAGCATCTAATTTATGCCTTTTCTGTTTAGGCGTATGAACATAAGCAATAGAACCAAATATCCGTAAATGATGTAAATTCGGTTTCCTACCAGACCAAGCCTCTTCTGGAGTGATAGCCTTGAGAGCTTTGGTAGGAGTTCGATTAAGAATATAAGTTGCACAAAACATGGCTTCAGCCCAAAATTTATAATGCAAATTCTTAGCATGCAACATGCTTCTAGCCATTTCAACAATGGTACGATGCTTTCTTTCGGCCACACCATTTTGTTGTGGTGTATAAGGAATAGTAAGCTCGTGCTTAATTCCACATGATTTCAAATAAGAATGAAAAGCATTATTCACATATTCCTTCCCATTATCAGTTCTAAGAATTTTAAGTTTATACCCAGATTGCCTTTCAACATATAACTGAAAGTCAATAAATATATCAAGAACTTGATCCTTGCTATGCAAAAAATAGATCCAAGTTCGTCTAGAAAAATCATCAACAAAGGTAAGTGCATACCGAGAACCTTGGATGGAGGTATTCTCCATGGGGCCCAAAAGATCACTATGGACAAGATGCAACTTATGAGTTGCTCGCCATGATTTTCCACTTGGAAAGGGCTCCCTATGCATCTTACTACTCATACAACCTATACAGGCAATCTTGGAAGGAATAATGTGAGGCAAGCCATCAACCATATTATGCTTTTGCATGAAAGTAATATAATCGGAATTTAAATGACCAAGTCTTTCATGCCATATATTGAAATCAATAGAAGTATGTAAAGAATATCGTGAACTAGCAAATTCATGGAATTTAAACAAATTGTCATTATCCATTTTAGCATGAGCAATCACTTTGAGAGTTTGAGGATCTATGATATAACATGTATCTTTGTAGAATTCAACTTTATAGTTCTGACATAGCTGTTAAACAGAAAGCAAATTAGTTTTCAAGTCAGGTACATATAAAACATCATGTAATTTACCATTAAGAATAGTAACATCACCTAGTCCTTCAACTTTACAAGTCTGATTATTAGCTAACTGAATAGGAATGTTAGCAATATCAGGTTGTAAAGAATCAAAAATTTCTTTATGAGAAGTGACATGTTGTGATGCGCCACTATCAACAATCCATTCTAAAGGTCTACAAAGATTAAAGCTACAAGTAAAAGCATGACGAGGATTAGAACTAGTCGAGTTACCTTTTTTATGGTTTGAGGTTTGATGATTGTTACTATGATTCATAGGTTTTTTATCATTTTTCTTTTTAAAACAATTATTGACAAGATGACCATCTTTGCCACAATAAGAACAATGAGGTTTGGAACTGGAATGATTCCTTTGATTATTAGTATTACGAGTATGATTAGGATGATTGGTATTATTATTATATTTGGCATGAAATTTATTGTTGGAGTTATTTGAATTAGAATTATATTGTTTGTAATTATTATTATTGGAACGGAAATTATTAGTTGAATTTCTAGACACAAATGCATGTTCAGTTGATTTGAGGGTACCAAACTGAATTAGCTTAGCTTCTTCCTATCTTAATAAAGTTTGAAAAATAACATAAGTTAACTGAGAAGTTAAAGTAGGAATAGCAAGCTATGCATGAATATTAGTTATAAACTGTTGAAACTGTCTAGGAAGACATTTTTTAAGAATAAGATGAATTAAACGAATGTCCTCTAATTGAACACCTAAAGCCATAATTTGACTTTTAAGAGAATCAAATTTTAAGAGGAATTCATCCATACTTTTAAAATCTGCATACCTGAGATCTTCGAGTTGATCTTGCAATTGTATTTTGCGGTATTCATCGCCACTGTCATACTTGGTTTTCAAGATGGACCATGCATCATGAGCTTTAGAACAGTGAGCAATTAAAACATATAAATCTGGAATAATGGAAATACCAATTAATCCTAAAGCTTCTTCATTTTTAGCTTTCCAAGTATCTTTCTTGTCTTGAGGAGCCGCTGAACCGGGTTCAAGAGAAGGGTTAGTGGCTATTTCGAAGAGATGTTTAAAACGAAAAATAAATGAGATATGAGTTTTCCAAGAATGATAATTAGAATAATTAAGTTTGATTTCTGGAATTAATGTTGACATGATTAAGAAAAAAAATTCTTCTCTTTTTTTTGAAAAAAAACCTTAATTTGAAAATTAGATTAATTAAAAACAATTGTTAAATGAGAAAAAAAAAATTAATTTGATTAATGTAAAAATTTATTTTATGTTTTTTTTTTTTTTTTTTTTTTTTTTAATTATAAAAAATTAAGGTTATTTTTATGTTTTGAATTAATATTTTTATTGGTTTTTAAAAAATAAAGAAATTAAAAAAATGTGATAAAAAGGTTATAAAAGTTTAAGTTTTATTAAATAAAACAAGTTTTTTTTATTATTTTAAAAAGGTGGGCAGTGGAAAAAAAAGGCGGGATTTTGGAGAATTTGAAAAATGAGGATAAGGTTGCGGGCTCTGCCCGCGCGGGCGGCGGTTGCCGCGTGGCCGAGACGCGGGCCGCACCAAGAAGCGGTGGAAGAGGGTTTAAATGGTGCGGGCGGCGGTTGAATAAGGCAAGTTGCAGGTTTTAGGCGGCAGAACCTTGCGGCGGAGGCGTTGGAGTTTAGCCACGAACGCGGCAGAGGCAGGTGGCTCACGACCACGACTGGGTTTCGTGCGGCGGTGCGGGGCTCTGCAAATGGCGACGGCGACGCGGGGCTAAACAAACTGCAGGCGGTGGTTGCGCGCAGGGCTCTGCACGGGAGTGGCTGCAGTCAGCGGCAGTTGCGCGCGGAGGCGCCGGGGTGGCGCGCGGGTGGCGCAGCCGCCCAACACAAACCAAGATTTTGATTTTTTATTTTATTTTTTAAAAAAATGCAATAATAATGCAATGTACAAATTATAAGAAATGATAATTGATGTGAGAATAGGCATATACCAAAATTTTGAAAGCATATAACAAAAACCCAATATATAGGAATATATATATATATATATATATATTTTTTTTTTTTTTTTTTAAAAAGAAGTAAGAAATAATAGAGAGTTATATAAAACTTTAATAATGTAATACTTTTTGTTTTGGTGGCATGTCGTCCAAAACAAAACAAAAATTGAAAATTACTAAGAAAACCCTTTGACGGCAAGCCTTCCAAAGAGGGTTAGATAAAAATATGAAGCTTTACAAGAAAACCCTTTGGCGGAAAGCCTTCCAAAGAGGGTTAGTAAAAAAATATGAAACTTTACAAGAAAACCCTTTGGCGACAAGCCTTCCAAAGAGGGTTAGTTAAAAAAAATATGAAACCTGCATGCACAAGATTAGTTAAAAAAAAGCTAAAATCACAACACAAAATTCTTCTCTCAATAACGTCTCCAAATAAGGTGTGCTCCAATGAATGGCAACCTTCACCACAAACTTAAAACAAAGATTAGATAACCAAGCTCTGATACCATGTAAGAAATGATAATGTTGAGCAAGGAACGAGAAACAATCCAAGTAAGTTAAGTGTGAAACAATGTTACCATAAGATAAGCAACTCCAAGAGCATACACCAAGATGGTTCAACAATGGAGACAATGATTTATAAGGGGAAAGCAAAGAAAACCCCTTGTGATTATTATGAATGAAGGCAAATGCCTAGAGAAGAGAGAGAGAGAGAGTGTTGGAGCAAAAGTAGCTCAATACAATAACATCAAGTGCTTAGAGTGTTGTTGTAGTTGTGAAGAAAGAAGGAGGAGCATCTCTTATATAGAGATGAGAGAGGAGTTGCATTTGTAACTCCCATTTCTATGAATGCCACATTCATAATAGGTGTGTGCAAAGTGTCACAATCCTCTTAAGGAGGATAAACTAAATAAAGAAATAAATAAGAGTTGTCCTTACATGTGGAATAAAGGACAAACAATGACATGTCCTCCACATGTGTACAAGTGGACAAACTACATGTAGGGACCCTTGGAATATCCCAATTAAAATATATATCCAAGGAAAGATTAACCTTTCTAACATCACTCATACTACTTTCTTGATTTACTTCCATGTTACATATTTTGGATATGAAAAGATATATTACATATATATACCAATCCAATAAATTACCTTCTGAAGTTGGCTACAATAAAAAATTCAAACAATCTTCACAAAGTCGGGTCACTATTGTAACTTGGGTTTTGAAGACCAAATTATCTCCTACTTATAAATTAATGATCTTAAGGGTCTTCCTAATGAATGGTTCTAAAGGTAGAACACTTGGTGAAGGTTTTTCAAATGGGGTTGCAAGCTTTGGGTTTAACCATGGAGGAAACTCCATAGTTAAGTGTACTCAAGTTGGAGTAGTACTGGGATGGCTGACCTTCCAAGAAGTCCTGATGCTTCACCCCTGTGAGCATCACCTAGATCGAATGAGTGCTAAGTGTTCCATTTATTCTCATGAGAGATACATTCATGTTGAATCACTACTCATGAAACATGGGTCAATGAGTTTGACTCAAAAATCACACAATTAAATCCTGACAGCAATATCGCAATCTGACTTGCTATGGAAATTATCTCCTTATCAATTGATGAGCTTAGGGGGTTTTCCAATGAATGTTTCATAAGGCACAACACTTGGTGAATTTTTTGCAAATGGGGTTGCAATCTTTGGGTTTAACCATGTAGGAAACTTTGTAGTAAAGCATGCTCAGGCTAGAGTAGTACTAGGATGGATGACCTCCTGAGAAGTCCCAATGCTTCACCCCTGTGAGCATCACCTAGATCTAATGAATGATAAGTATTCCATCTATTCTCATGAGAGATAGATTAATGTTGAATCATTACTCATGAAACATGGGTCAATGAGTTTGACTCAAAAATTACACAGTTGAATCCTGGTAGCAATATCACAATTTGACTTGCGATGGAAATTATCTCCTACTTATCAATTAATGAGCTTAAGGGGCTTTCTAATGAATGGTTCATAAGGCACAACACTTGGTGAAGGTTTTGAAAATGGGGTTACAAGCTTTGGCTTTAACCATGGAAGAAACTCCATAGTTAAGGGCACTAAAACTGGAGTAGTACTAGGATGGGTTACCTCTCAGGAGTCCCAGTTCTTCACCCCTATGAGCATCACCTAGATCTGATGAGTGCTAAGTGTTCCATTTATTCTCATGAGAGATAGATTCATGTTGTATCACTACTCATGAAACATGGATCAATGAGTTTGACTCAAAAATCACATAGTTAAATCTTGATAGCAATATCACAATTTGATTTGTTGTGGAAATTATCTCCTACTTACCAATTTTGAAGACCACTTGAGTGATGTTCTAACACTCAAAAACACTTGTCAACACTCAAAAAAATATAGCACTCAATTAATTTTGATTCTCAATCCATACTGATCATTTGGAGTAATATAAACTCGACCAACCCTCGATGACTTGACAAACACTGCAAAACTCATTAGATACTGAAATGCTCAGTTAGCACTATACTCTATCTCAAATGCTTGATAGACATTTTTAACCTCGTCAAACACTATATTTTGTCTTAGATTCTTGGTAGACATTATGAAGCTTAGCATGAACTACAATCAAACTGATTGGCTAGGTAGCAACTGAAACACTTGGTTTTTACTGCTAGTAGTATGATAAGCTTGGTAGCAACTGTAGAACTTAATAGCAATGTAACAACTTGACTAAGTGTTAAGTCACTAGTAGAAAAATTATTTGACCATCAAATCAACACATACACATACACACATATATATATACACAAATATATACATATGTGTGTGTGTGTGTGTGTGTGTGTGTGTGTGTGTGTGTGTGTGTGTGTGTGTATGTCTATGTATGTATGTATGTATGTATGTATGTATGTATGTATAAATGTATGTATGTATGTATGTGACACTTTTTTTTACTGCTATATTTTCTTTTGATGAATATAACTTCTCTATAATAAAATATTAAAGATACATAGCCACAAAAATATATATTAAATAAATTACTTTTTTTTAAAATTTACTTTGGGTTTGCAACTACTAGTAGCAACAATTATCATGGCTGCCTTATGATAGGCCCACAACATATCAGTTGTCGTGACCCAACCCCAACTAAGGGGTTTGTTTTTATTTTTTAACTAATTTATAAACATATATATATATATATATATATATATATATATATATATATATATATATATATATATATATATATATATATATATATATATATATATATATATATATATATATATATATATATATATATATATATATATATATATATATATATATATATATATATATATATATATATATATGTTGTTAAAATTATATTTTATTTGGTGTAGATTTTAATTTTAAAATTTAGTTTATTATTTCTATTTTGAGGTGTTTATTAATTAAAGATATTAAAAAGGTAGGAGTCTACAACACAATGGTAAATTAACAGCCTCTTATTTGGGAGGGCTTAGGTACAAATGCACTTGAGCTTAACACATAATATTAATTAATCTCAACATATAACAATAATAATAATAAATAATCTAGACTTTGACCTACTACATTTTTGGTATATACACATTTCTATGGCCAAACTAGACTTTAGAAAACTATTGGATTGTATTATGTGGTTGAAAATTTTCTATGTATAAAGGGTTGTTTGTGTTTATTTGGTGTTTCATTTGATTATAACTATTGAGAAATTTAGTTGGCCAATTAGAAATGTGCACCAGAGGTTGAGAACTTGGTTATTTATTGTTGTTATCATATGTTGATGTATTATGAGTACCTATGAGAGCATTAATGATATTGTGGATTGAGGATTAGTGTGAGTTTTGGTTGCCTGTTATGGAACTACGATTGATTATCATTTAGTTTGTGAGTTATGAGATCTATTATAGTTTATGAGTTTAGAGAAGGTTTTCTTGGTACATCCTAAGATATTTTCTTACAATAGGGATCCAAGGCAAAAAGTGGTCAGTTCTAGGGTAACCTATTGTAAGTTTGGTAATATAATAATATAGTAATTAAAATTTGGCATATCACTTAAAAAGAGAAAAATAGTGATTTGCCTCACCCATGCCTTGAGTGCTTGTTTAGGATAAGGATGAGAATGATATGATACTTAGTGAGAATTATCATTGGTATTCCTTATCTTTATGAGAGGATATTCTAGTTTTTCATGGGTCAAGTTGAGTGCCTAGGGTCCATAGTGACTAGTCTAGGATAACTCAATGATTGAGGGTTCTATTGAGCTATTTTTTTACACGATGCTTAATAGAAGGAATTCTTTTGAACCCCTCTCTTGAAAAGTCAATCTTGGGGATCAACTCCAAAGTTCTAGGTTATATTGCAACCTATTGGAATTCACTCAGTTGAAGATAACTGTGAGTGTTCATGAGGAGGCCTTTGCTAGTTCTAATAACTTTGGATAAGATGTAGAATCTGTTCACTACTTCAAAAAGAATAAAACACACAAAAAGAACTATATTTTTGTATTTTTTTTTTTTTATGAATGCAATCCAACAATGCAACTAATATGAATTCCTAATTTAACAAGGGGTTAACAAAGAAAATAGCAAAGATAGGGTGACAAGAAGTTAAAGAAAATAACATAAAAGTAAAAAATCCTAACGGACATAAGCCATGAAAATAATGCTTCTGCAAGTTAAGCCTTCGAAGAAATTGGTAGGTAAACAATGAAAATAGGAGCAGTTCTTCCTTAATTCCACTGATGCAATCATTGATGGGAATTCAGTAACTATAAGATGTTTCACTTTTCATCAAATTGCAAGGCCATAGAAAGTGTGTTCATGTGAGATGAAAAGCTATGCAAGAACAATATGGTGATCTCTTCTCAAACTAGGTATGTCAGTGAAATTTGTAAAACCATAGCAAACACCAGAATTAAAAGATTGCACAACCAGAAATAGCACAATAAACTTTTGGTTCAATCACATTCCATGAGCATACATTCACAAAATATAACACACTTAGGAAAGAATCACTACACTCCAAATGTGAGCACTAAAAGCATATATTATTGCAAAATAATGGCAGCCCTAATTACATATTACAATCCTATATTTATAAGAAATCATCTCCTCAATTTGTGTTGAGAGTAAGAGATATCTTTATGCAATCATATGTTTCTAAACTAATAAAAACAAATCTAATTATATACAAACTAAACCTCTAATTGATGCTCAATAGGACTTCATCCATTTTTATATCATTACTTGGATGCATGAGCCTTTACATGTCTTAAAACCAAGAAAACATGAGAAAAAAAGAAGAAGAGAGCCTTTAGTTGATGTAGGATTGTCTGGAAGTGCCAAAAATAGGAGCTCCATCTTCACTAAGCATCTGTCGGAGTTAAACTACTACCAGAATGTGTTTTCAATGCATGGAAAGCTCTAATTTTGAAATTGGTGGTTAATTTTTAGCATACCTCTAAATTCTTCAAAAATTTCCAAAACATTGTTTCAAAAAGCACACAAGCACACCTAACGCAGTAGTGCACCTCGGAGGCAAAAATACAAAATTTTCACCAAGAGTCAAAATTGAAATTATGGCTTCTGGGTTTTGTCCTCATTTATACTAGAGCTATGTTTGGGTATTTTACCTTGAATTTCTCAATTATCTTAGTGACTTGAGCTGCATCTAATAAATTTAAGGCATTATATTTATCCTTTACTCTTTGCCTATAGTTATCCACTACTATACAGGTTTCTACAAAATCCTTGAGTTTTGTATCAAGCTCTAATAAAGCTTCTTCTGTTCTGAATGCATGTCAGATATCCTCATCATTGAAAAATTCATCAAAATTTTTTCAAAATTTATCAACTACTACCTCTACTGGTATTAGCTTTTCCCATGTGTCATCCTCAAAAATGTCCAGACATGCATCACTATAATGTTTCTCAACTTCCAAAATTTGCTCTTGGGCTTGGTCCTTGAGCCTGTGAATCTCTACATGTAATGAATCCATTACTTTATTGTCATCTGCAATATTTTCAATCCAATCATCTATTTTATCTAGTTCCTCAGTTGTATATACATCCATTAGCATCTGATATCTTTGGCCTTTGATTGCTCATAATGCCTACAAGTCTTTCCCCCAGGTATGTACTTCATCCATTAAACCAAAAGCTTGATTCAAAATTGCTACCAACTTGTCTACATTCTCTTGCATAACATGTAATAATATAAGATTTCCTTGAATGATCAATATGCCTTTCTCCTCAAAACTTTCTCGTCATTGCTAACAAGCTCTCAAAAATGGGTCCAGCTATACTGCACCCCTATCCCTTCTCTAAATTGTTGCATTTAAAGTTTCCTTGGGGTTAATGGGATCCAAGGGGCCAACAACTTTTCTCAACTATCCCTTTAGGATTTCATTTTTCAATTGAAGTGTTATCAATTTTGCCCCATCCTGCTCTAAGCTCCTAAACACCTCCTTCATCCCCGTTATAACCATCAGCTTCACAGTTCCCAAGGTAGGCTTTCCAAGCATAACTTCCTAAATATGATTATCCCTAGGATTCATTTCTTTGACATTTGATTATGTAGGAGGGATAGCTACATGAGTAAAAAAATCCTAATAATGATCACTCATAACAAAGGTCAATGCTAGCGCATCCTTTGGAGATGAATTAGATTTCCTCATGACTTTTATCAATTCCATTATATCGTCCTCTTCTATGGTGAATTGTTGTTTCTTGTTCCTTATTACTTCATTCCCTGCCACCTTGGAATATGTTGTACCAGGGATTTTCCTTTAAAGGATGAAGCTATTTGCTCAACTATACTCTTCCCCTTATCACTCCTTTCTAGAGTCTTCTCCCTTTGCAATAGATTTGTACCAAGAGTCTTTGTATCTATAGAGCCCACAATCCTCACCTTTATGTCTTGGGACATTTGTTGAGGTTATTCACCTATCTACCCCCCTCCAAACACTTCATCAGTGGATACTTGTTGTGGCTCTTCTTCATGTTTTTCTTGGACCTATTTGGCTTTTGTACCTGGAGGAAGAGGGGTAGTCGATCCCTTGTCTACACAAAATGTGACCTATAATTGGGATGTTGGATGTACCTCAAGTCCTTGTGATTTAGAGGGCATCTAACTCCAATCCTCTTGTTGAGGTTGATTGGTTGGCGTGTCTCTGATCTTATCCCCGACCAACTCGGTACCCATGAGCATAAAGTTATAATTTGACATCTAAAAGACATTAGCACCCTCCACATATTGCTCATCTATCCACTATTTCATTACATCTTTTGATGTAGTGGTCTAAATAGGCTCATCAGGGATAGATGGTGGTGTAACCGTAGAGCTTCTCCTTCATTCCTCCTTTGTGGCTCTGGCCAACCAAGTCCTCCAACTCAAAGGTAGATTATCCTCTTCATCCTCATCATCCTCTTCTTCTGCCTCTTGTAGGATAGGTTCAGGGATTGGTGGGAAAGGAATTACTTTCTTGATCACCTTTTGTCTCCTCTTTACTAGTCTTAAACTTTCTTCTTTTGGTTGTAGAGGGGGAGGCTTTCTCTATCTATCGAGGTGAGGAAACCTCTTGTATCTCAATTTTTGCTTCTCCTTGGCCTTGTGCAACTGGCAGCACTTGGTGATCAGCTTGGGCTTGTGCACCCTATACATTCTCCAACCCTTGTATGTTTTCCTCTCCTTGCTACAGAGGTGCCAAAATTTCTCCCTCTTCTAATTTAACTTTTTGAGGAGAATTCCTCTTCCTCTTGCCCTTACCTTTACCCTTTTGAGCTCAATAATAACCAACTAGCCTATCAAGTTGGTGCACCATTTCTAGCATTACTAGTGACTGAGATGTAAATGTAGGCACGGTGACCTTTGCTCCTCTACCTCTAGCTAGATGGGCTTGCACACAGAAGATTATTGTCTCAGGAATTGGATCAAGTTTGAATGGTTTCTTGATCCAATCCTATGTCAATTTGATGATGTACCTCACCCTATGGTTGATGTCTAAGTTTTCTTCTCTATCTATCTTGGCATTCATAATAGGTTGTTCACCAATATTATCCCTGTTGAATAATGGATCAAGCAACTCCTCTGTGTCCTATTGCACTATCTTCAATAGAATATTTATCTTAAAGGGCTTCTCTACCAAATACAAAGTCATCCTATAATAATCCCTTATGTAGACATCTTAGTCATTTGTCACATTCACCCAGTGATCTTCAATGGCTTCTTCATGTTGAAATGTTTTGCCCACTAAGTATTGCACTCTCCTAATATTGTCAAAATATGGCCGAGGAGAATTATACTCTTCCAAGGGATATTGATCCCATTCACATTCAAAAGAAGAGATATCTTGCTTTTGATCCACCTAAAAAGGTCCTATACTCATAGGCCACACCCAACATGTTTTTTGATTCTTTCTAACTCTGTCATATGCAAACAAGAGTTGTTAGGAGATCTCTAAGAGAATAAGCTTGTCACTAGGATACCTAGGGAGCTTTCTATGGTTAATAGTTGTACCTGCTACCCTCAAATATGTAAATGTTTAGAACTAGATGTAGTGCCTCTCCCATTTGACTTCTATGAGTCATTCTTTTGGATTCAACCTTGTTGGTCTTTTGTTGTGATGGATCATGATTATGACCATGAGTGGTCTACACCATTGAGGTGATTGGATTTATGTTTCTGTATCAGTTGCTTTGATTATGCTTTTGACTGTTCTATGAGATTATGTTGTGATCTATGGTTCACTGAGGTTTGTGCCAGTGGTTACCAAGATCAATGTGGTGTCATGAGGTTGTTCCATGATTACCTTGAGATGTTTGTAGAGATTTCATTGTGTACTTTTTACCATGCTACAGTGGACTAGGTTCCTATAGCAGTGATTAGTCATGTTTATGATTGTGTTTCCTTATGTGTTTTAAATGTATTTTTGTTGAATCTTTAATCAATCATTAGTTTAATGCTTAAGTAATTAGAAATGGATTATTCATGTTGGATTATTTAGTTATGTGTTGCAAACATTTACCTTGTTATATTTTGATCTGTAAGATATCTGTTACTTATGTGATGTTTTACATTTGAGACAACACAAGGATCAGATGTTATACTTTGATTTCAGTATCATAGATTTTAGATTTCCATGTTGTTTAGTTGATCATTTTGCATGACGATGCCATTTTGAGATGACAGTGTGTTTTTTTGATGATATATGGTTATCTAGTATTTGGACATACCTCTGATTATGTTAGGTGATGGATCTAATGCTATGGTTATTTACTTCATTCCTGCATTGTTATACTTTATGTGAATGTGAGTGATGTAAATAGATTATTTTAATATAATTAAATAAATGGCTAAATTAGGTGAGTTAATGCATTTATGTTATTATATGCAATTGCACTTGATCGTGTTGTTTAGTGTGCAGGATTTATATCCCTGGCAGTGGCACGTGGAGTTAGTGATTCAGCCTTTCATATTTTACCAATGTCATCTCGGTATGGTTGATGTATCCTTAATTAAATATTTAATTTAAACCTTTCGGTGATTATTAAATCCGAACTCATTTGCATTATGTGATTTGACCAGTGAGCGTGTCTGTGCATTTAGAGTTTCGCATTGTCATGAAAGTTGTTAAGGAGATTTTTTTGTTTTGGGTTTTTGGGCTTTTTAATTATTTTATTTTAATTTCTAGCAGCTTTGCCATAGATGAATTCCTATTTATAGGAATAGCCTATTTTTGTTTAGGTCGATTCGGGGTTTAACTAGGTTGGCTAGTTATTTGCCCTGATCGATTATTCACTCGAAAAGTGAATAAGTATCCAGAAAGGAATTTAATTCCTCACTTCTCACTTTCAAATTAGAAAGTTGGAGAGTAAAATCCAAAATCTTCTTCATGAGGATTTATTGTTTTGTTCGTTGTGGGAGTTATGGGCATGGGATCATCGTGAGGTTGGGCTCGTTGGATCCAACTCGGGGAAACCATGGATTGCCGCAATTTTCAGCTACTTCTGCGGGATATTTATTTTATGGTTCAGATTCCCATTTTGCCCTTTTGGCTGTGAGGTAGGGCTTTCCTGTTTTGTTTTTTCTGCTTTGTTTTTGCTTCTATTTTTGGTACCATTTGTTTGGAGGCTAAGAACTAGTGTTCCCCTTCATTTTTGTATGTTAGTTCTACCTGGTTGGATAGGTATGAACATGTCCCTATTTTTTAGGATGAGGGTTTGGAGTTTTGCACCGTTATGCTAGCCATTTTTGCATACAGGGTTCGATTCCATTTATTTTTAGATTTTTGGGGGTTTTGTGCCCAAAGATCAAATGGGTTTTAATTTTGGGGTTTTTACCTCATTTTATGTGCCACCCTATTTTCTTGAGTTTTCTTGGCACAATGTGGGTCGTGGACCTTGATGATCCATTTGGATATCAGTCAGACCACTATTGCACTTTTTATTGCATTAGGATGCGTGTTGCATCTATACTCCTGACATTGTGTTCGGTTGAGTGATTTTATACCTGGTGTTATTATTTCTTTTAGACCTTTGCTTTTGTTTCATGAGCACTAGGATTCGTGTAGAATCCATACTCTCAGTTTGAGGCTAGTTGCGTGAGTTCATGATGTTTGGTCTTGTTGCATCATTGAGATTCATGTAGAATCCATACTCTCAGATTGAGGCTAGTTGAGTAATTTTATGATGTATGGTTTTATTAGCTTTGGGATTTATTGAGAAGCCATCCTCTTAAGTTGCTTTTGGTTGGGTGTTTTGTTTTGCATTGTGTTCTCATCCTGTCCTTGCATTTTGATCTTCATGATGGTGGTGTGCCACACACGAGTACATGCGCATACATTTGTCGGGTGACTTGCGAGGCTCGATCTTCTGTGGTACTTCCAAAAGTTATGATCATTAGGGTTGGGATGGGAGTATGCATGCCCACGGGCACTTGTCATAGGATAAGCATGGGTAGGGTAGGGTAGCATATGGAGGGGGTTTCTATCTTGCAGCTTGACATTTATGACGCTAGAGGTTGACAAAGGATAAGAAGTTTTAAGTAAGTGATAACTAAATTAAAATGTGTGAGTGTTAATAAAATTTAAGAAAATGAAAAGATCTACATTCGTGTGATGGTTCCAAGGGAGTCCCTTGAGAGTGTTGCCACACGTGATCCGAGCTTGGGCTTTTGGATGCCAAGCGACTCTCCATGATGTCAGCCCCTATGTAGTAGCCCACTAAGATGTCTGACCAAGACCTGTAGTTTATGCATTTCCTTGTCAGTGGTTTAGTCATCATACTGTCTAGCGTGAGTGTTAGCCATGGATGTTGTGCTTTATGTGTGTTTGTGGTTGGATCATTATCTCCATCAGCATGGCAGGTGTGGACCTATGGGTTCCACGTTGTTGGGAGGCATAGCTACCTTCACCACTGCTAGGGACCGGTGTACATAGATGATATTTTGTCCTAGTGTGACCATTGCTGGATATTTTCACTTGGTACTTTGAGTTTCGGAGTATGCTTTCTTGTGATTTATGCTTTCTTTGGAATTCTTGTATATCATGTTTAGATGATGTTAGTTTATTTGACACATTCCCATATTATGATGTTTGGCATATGATTGGATGATGTGAATTGTTGTAGTACCATATCTATTGCTTATTGATGTTTAGCACGTCATAGGTGATGTTATCTACTGTAGGAGTATCTTATGCTTTTCTACTAGCATGTTAGATTTCCTTATGCTTTTGTTGGTAACATGTTTAGTAGTGACGTCCCTATTATGATAGTACTGATGATCAGATCAGTGACTTGGGATGTTACACCCAGGGGATGGATAGGATCCATGATGGTCTTATGATGCTATTGACGATTGGGAGGAACTGCATACTTAATTTGGTTGTTTTGTAATTTTTGATATTATCTCTGTACATTGGGATGTTGCTTTCAGTACGTTCTTTTCTGTTGTAGTTTTAGATGGATAGATGTATCTCCTTCTTGATCCTGGCATCTTGTTGATTATGCACTCGAGTGTTCACTCCTCAATCTACATGGATCCGGTACTCCTAGGTGTGGAGGTTTCTATGTTTTTATGTTTTTTGTTTGCTTTTTGTTGTCATGCTGATTTGTTTTCTCACATGGAAATGCATGTCCTTGTGCAAGAATATGCAAGTCCTCACGTGAGAATGCAAGTCCTTGCGCGGTGTAGAGGGAATCCTCGTGCGAGAATGAAAGCCCTCACATGAAGCTTAAAAGTCCTTGTGTGAAGCTATGCACTTTCTCATGTGCAATGGTGCAAGATCTCGCGTGAGACTCGAGACTAGTGTACTTTCTCACACAAGAAATAGGGGCTATCTAGGCTTGTTGAATGAAAGTTTGAAAGTTGGTTTTGGACACCCTTTTGGTTTTTACACCTTCCTGGTTCAAAATAGATTTCCTAGGGTTTAAAATATATCGTTTAAGTATAAGTTGACGTATACTTAAGATATATTTTAATATATGCGACGAATCTTTTGAGATAGGTTTCAGACCTCTAGGAGATAAAGATTCTAGGAAATTTTAGGGCTTCAGAAATCTAGACTTAGCCAATTTTTAGGGGCTTTAGGATTTCAGGCTTAGCCAAATTTTAGGACTCTACATTTTACCCCGGCTTGGTGTTTTATTGATGAGTGGTCATTTCTTGTGCCCTCATCTTGTATGTGGTGGTTGTTAGCTTTTGTTCATGTGTGTCAGTTTGGTAGTGGCGTTCAGAGATCTACTGGTTGCCAAGATTGTGGTGAAGTCTTCTGTTGCAATCGTTGTGACCCCTGTATGATGTTTTCATGTGCATTCATACTTGTAAAATAAAAAGTATGCCTTGTATTTCATCCTTGTTTCCAAGGATCTCTGGGCAGGGCATTATACTAGATATAATAAGCACTGACTAGGGATATTTGTGCACCTGTCTCCTCTATTATTCTCTTTACACAATCCCCTTCTATGAACCAAATTATGGCGAATATGAAAGCATCATTTACAATTCTATATTATTTTCTTTGATCATAAAGCCTCTTCTTCACCAGCTGAGGATATACAATATATGGCCATACATTTGCATCCTACATCTTACCCTTCTTGTAGAGCCCTAGATAATCCATCGCCCTCGTGGCTAACAAGTACACCAAGTATGATGTCATGCAAAATTTCATGTTGTTCTTTTCCACCACCAACTGCTCACCCAAATTTTAACTAAGAGTAAAAGCCCAATCCAGTGGTATCTCTTCTTTCTTTATTATCTCAATATAATGCACCATGAAAATATTTAGGTGTCTGGCTACTGGAAAACCCATAACTCTACTCAAGAATATGATTGAGTATCCAATGTCTTCCTTCATGTATCCTCTTGTCATGTCTAATTTGCCCATTTTCTTTAGTAGAGGAGTCTTCTCTATCAGGTATGAATATTGGATGATCTCAAAAGCCTTGTCAATATGTTCCCAATACCATCTCTTTGCTTGCTCATAGGTTAGTCTAATGAATTGATCCACCCTTGGGAAATGGAATACTTTTTCAATGTTCTTGGGTTAGAGATTGAGAACATCGCTCCCATTATGCTCTTGACTACCCTCTCTTTAGGAACAAAATTCTTTGCAAGTGTCATGATTAGTTTTGAGGACTATACTAACACTGGGTGTGATGTTGCATTAATGAGCCCTAATCAGATCAATGCGGAGATCATTTGAGACCTCTTAGTTGGTTTGTTGCATAGCTTTAAAACTCTCCCAAATCTATGTCTCTAATCTGTAAATACTCATCCTAAAACTATGATTTTGTAGGAACGCCCTGAAACTTAAATTCTATTGGTTTTGGTGCCATTTTCTTACCAAGGGAAGATGATGAAGATGACATTGAATCTACACAAAAAGCATGTCCATTAGCTTGTAATTTAGGAAATATAGATCAATCACATCCTAGTACTAATATGAGAAAAACCCAAAAACCTAGACTGCTCTAAAAAGACCTAAAAAACCTCATTTAAACCTAAAATAAAAATTGGTGCACCAAGCACACCCGACAGGTGTGCCTGATGTATCCCTTTCTTATTTTTTGCAAACTTCATAATGTGTTGCACATCAGTGCACCTCATGGGGTGCGCTAATGTGCAACCCATGTTTAAACTTAGGTGTGAAGGGTTTAAATGTTTAAGGTGTGCATCATCTCACCTAGTTAGGTGCACTGATGTGCACCTTAATTAGGTTTTTGTTTGTTTATTTTAAGTTTCTTAGAGTTTTTAATGTATTTCTAAAGAGGGAGGTGCACTACTATGCACCTTAATTTAGTTTTAACATTTGTTTATCCTTGCAGATGAGGGAGGAAAGAAGAAGGGTGCACCTCAAGGGGTGTGGTGCTACAGTGTTGTGGGGTTGGAGGGAGATAATGAAGAAAGTGTGAAGGAGAACAAGGGAACGTGTGGGGCTTTATAGGCCAAAGCACCTTTAGGTGTTATGTAGGTGTGTTGTTGCATAGTTGCACTGTTGTGCATATATGCATCACTCAAGTGTGAATTCATCTCCTTAATGCAATTTGTGTGCCTCTTTTTTTTGTGAAACAAGCCTATTTCCTAAAAAACTTTGAATTTTGTCAACTGGGTTTTCTCAGTCGAGACCTGAACATGAACTAGGACACTAGAAAAGACCCCAAAAGGACTCAGACCCCAGACTAGGGATCCAAAAAGCCAAAAATAAAGTAGGGGGTCTCCATTTCTGATTGAAATGGGGTGTGCATTATGGAACCACAATAAGTTTGAGGTCTCTCGAGAGACCAGTCCATGGTAACTCAAGCATTTGGCTATGTGATGATACTACCTAATATATAGCCTAAGTCTCCTTCATAGATTTTTTATTTTCTTATGTGTTTATCATTTATTAGTTGGTTTATTTCTAGTTGGTGATTAGTACTTATCTGATGGATGTTATTTATTGGTATTGGTATTTTTTTTTGGAAGTTGGATTTTGGCATGTGGTTTTGGCATTGGTTTCATGTTGGTATTTATAGTAATTGTTATCCTTTATTTATCTTTAATTGATAGTACCCTTGAGGTAGACATCTTTTAGGATTCCTTACCTAGGAATTTTTTTTTGGTTTGATATATGTGTGGGATCATATGTTATCTCTCCAATATAGTGGTAATGGGCTTAATTAGGTTACCATGAGGTTAGGTGGCATTGATTCTTTTACCATTGATGTATAACATACTTATACCCATATTGGATGTTCTATTGTGATGTAGTGCAAGGCAGGAGGATCCCCAAAGGAGATGTCCAAACTCCTAGCAAATAACCACACAATAGAAACACAACAACAAGAAACAATAACGCAAGATTTGATACCAATTTACAACTCTTTATTCATAAATAATTGATCACATGCAATAAGCTGGGTTGTAATGCCTTCTAGTTTAGGGCCAAATACAACATCAATTACAATAACAGTTCTAGAAGATCCCACAAGATCAAACTTACAATCCCAATCTTAGCTAGTCCAGATCTACAACTAGATAAGAACACCAAGAAGAATCCACACTTGTACCCTCAAGTCCACCAAGCAATCCTCCAGCTCTCAAGCCACAACTACTAGCTCTTCAAAGTTCACATCCTCTTCTCCAAGAACAATCCCTTTCTACCTAAAGACTCTACAAGAACCCCTACTTATACCCAACTAAGCCACAAGTCAGCCTATTTCATTAGAAATTAAATTAAATCCCTTACATTAAATATATGTTGAGCCACAAGAGAGCTACAACACAAATTAAATACCCCTACATAAATTAAATGCCAAGGTTGGCTCTCAACACCAACAAGAACCAAGACCAAGCCGAGTGTCAGAGAAAACCAAGTCAAGCATTAGCCAAACCATAAGCAATGTCAAGCTCCTAGAGAATTTCGAGCTCCTAGTGCATATTGAGCTTCAAAGATTATGTCAAGCTCCTAGTGTTTGTCAAGCTCCATAGAGTATGCCAAGCTCATAGTGTTTGTCAAGCTCCATAGTGTATGTCGAGCTCCTAGGCCAGAACTATGCCCAATAATGATCGAGGACCACTTCGTTGGTGACCAATTCCACATCTTCAAGCCAACATCCCACCAACATGCAGGACTATAAGCCAACCATGGATGCTCCTACATCAGACACCCCAAGTTCAAAAAGATGTTCTTAGTAGCTAGAAGAACATCTTCTAGGATTTAGCACATAAATCCCAAACTAGTTCTTCACATACATATCCTCCAAGTCTTTAAGTTGTACACTCTTTCCCTTCTTCTTCTTTTTCTTCTTATCCATCCTTTGTGTGCTAAAGGCTTTCTTTCCATACTGATCTCCAATATTCTCAAAACCTACCAACTCAACTTGGCTACCACTCCTCAAGATCCTCCTACTGAGCTCTTCATTCTACCAAGAAATCAAGGAATACTTCCTACCACCTTTCACAATAGTAAAAACATTCTTGACAGAATCATGCATAGCCCTGCAATCATATTGCCAAGGTCTACCAAGCAACACATGACAATTGGTCATGTCCACAATATCTCACAACACTTGATCCTTATGCTGCCCAGTCTAGAAATCAACAAGACATTGGTCCCTCACTTCTAAAGCATGCCCACCTTGCAATTAGCTAATCCTATAAGGATAAGGATGTCTCACTCTCTTCAAATGAATTTTCTAAACCATCGCCTCAACAATAAGGTTATTAGTACTACCACCATCCACAATCACCTTGCAAACTTTACCACCAGACTTACAAGGAGTCCTAAACAAACTAGTCCTCTGACAAGAATCTATTGTCCTCTGACCAATGAGTACTAGTCAAGCTAGTAAGCTCTCTCCTTGTTTAGGTTGACTATCTTGGACTACAACCCCATTCACAACAACAACTTTCCTACCATAAGGACATTCAAAAGATCTATGCCCTTCTTCACCACATCTGAAATAATTACCACTAAACCCACCTCTACTTGTCCTTCTCTTCTGATCAATAGGTTTTGGTTCACCTTTTGCACTTAGTTTAGCCTTTGTTGAGTTATCTTGCTTCTCCTTCCCTCTAGCATTACCTTGACTTTTCCTCTTCAACTTATCTTTTTCCTTTAGAGCATATTGATAAGCATCCTCAACTGAAGAAATATTCAACATACCAACCTCATCCTAAATATTGAATCTCAAACCATTAATGTACTAAGATATCTTCTCCTTTGATAGTTCTTTATGCCCAAACTGAATAGTCAACTTGTAGAACTCCTCAACATAATCCTTCACAGTCATATCTTTTTTCTTTAGAATTTGCAACCTCATAAACTACTCAGGTTCATAATTAGAAGGATCAAACTTAGCCTTCAATTTAGCCAATGTTAATCTCCATCTAGTGATCTTCATTTCACCTTCCTCTTCTCTATCTCTTTATAGTTCTTTCTACCAAAGAGAAGCATGTCCTTTCAACTTAGTTTGTGTCAACCTCACTATGAGTGGATCCTCAATATCCTCAAGTTCAAAGTAGTCTTCCAATTCACCAATACAATCAATCAAGTCTTTAGGAGTCAAAGTACCTAAGAAATTAGAAACCTCCATCTTATGCTTCATCTTTACGTGAGATCCAGGTCTAGCAAATTGACCAGCCCTAATTCTAATAGGTCTCTCTACACAATTAGTTCTATCCTCACTGCTAGATCCAACAACTTCAAAGTCTTTGCCAAATTCCTCATTGCCATTAACAGTACCCACAAGCCTAGGTACACCACCTAAAGCACTCACAATTTTAGAAACCATGTCACTCTTCATCAATGCAATCTCATATCTAAATTTTGCTCTAATCTTCTTTGAGATCCTTTCTTCCACGACATTAATAAGATCATAAATTTCCTAGGGGGTCTAATCTTCTTGGAGGCATCTTCTAAATTTTTTTCAAACCCAAAGCAATAGATCCACCAATCTAGAAGATCAATCAACTCCACAAGATCAAATTTCTCCAACCCAAGATCTTGGTGCAAACTGCCACAACTTTAGTGATTTGTCCACACACTTAGCAAAAACCTTTGCTCTAATACCACCTAACATAGTGCAAGGAAGGATAATCCCAAAAGGAGATGTCCAAACCCCCTGCAAATAACCACATGGTGGAAACATAACAACAAGAAACAATAATGCAAGATCTAATACCAATTCACAACTCTTTATTCATAAATAATTGATCACATGCAATATGCCCAACTGTAAGGCCTTTCGGTTTAGAGCCAAATACAACAACAATTACAATAAAAATTATGCAAGATCCCACAAGATCCAACTTATAATCCTAATCTTGACTAGTCTAGATCCACAACTGGATAGGAACATCAAGAAGAATCCACACTTGTACCCTCAAGTCCACCAAGCAATCCTCTAGTTCTTAAGTCACGGCTACTAGCTCTTCAAAGTTTGTATCCTCTTCTCCAAGAACAATCCCTTTCTACCTAAAGACTCTACAAGACCCCTTACTTATATCCAAGTAAGCCACAAGTTGACCTAGTTCATTACAAATTAAATTAAATCCCTTACATTAAATATATGTTGAGCCACAAGTCAGTTACAACACAAATTAAATACCCCTACATAAATTAAATGCCAAGGTTAGCTCATAAACAACTCGGCACCAACAAGAACCAAGATCAAGTTGAATGATACAGAAAACCAAGTTGAGAATCAACCAAACCATAAGCAATGTCAAGCTCCTAGAGCATGTCGAGCTCCCGGTGCATGCCAAGCTCCAAAGAGTATGTTAAGATCCCAGTGTCTGTCATGATCCATAGAGTATGCCGAGATCCTAGTGTCTATCGAACTCCATAGAGTATATTGAGCTCCTAGGCCAGAATTATGCCTAATAATGACCAAGCACCACTCCTTTGGTGACTGAGTCCACATCTTCAAGCCAAAATCCCACCAACATGCTGGATTGTAAGAAAACCAATGATGCTCTTGAATCATATAGTTACATTTTTACCATTCTTATTCATATCTTTTAAATACTTGCTCCTATCTTCAAAGGATGTATTCACATGTCTTGTACTTTGTATCTTAAGGTCTCATTGAGATGGTGTATTGCATTTTATTGTACATGTATTATTATTGCATTCCCTACAACATGTACAATGGATGTACTTTATTGTATTGATAGTACTTTTATGTGTTCTCTTATGAGATCATGTATCTAATATTTTATTATGAATATGGCCATTATATTTAAGATTAAATCTAATTGATGAATTTACATGGATGTGATTCAATATCAAGGAACCCTTGAGAAATGTAATATGTATGTATATTTATTTATGTGTATGTGACAAATTTCTTTATATTGCTTCTGCATTATTATCTTGATGTTTGTTAAAACTTCCAAGAAATTAAAATTGTTAAGTTACATTGTGACTTGTTTAAATTAATTTCTCTTGGTTTCCCTAGTAGAGTGTTATAGAGATCATGAACTCAAACCTTCCTAATTATTAGATAAATGGATTCTTGGTGAAGGATAACACATTTTAAGCCCCCAAGTAAGGGATTTTTTCACTATGGACATGCAATTTCAAAAACGGAAGAGGTTGTCATCGAGGATATACACCTCTTTCATAAGGGAAAGCTCATAATCAAAATAACCAATTCCATATAAGAAAAGAAGCAAAATTGTAAACAAATGCTACTTAATTGAGGAAAAGTAGGTCTGTAGAAATGATAGGCTATTGAAACACTACCCTTTCCCCCATGAAAAGAGACAAGGATAAGAAAGATTATATGTTTATCAAGAAGTATGATTACACCTAAAATTATACTATCATGAGTGACAAAGAGCCCACAAAGGAAATAAAAAAAATTCACATAGTGCAGAACAACATAATACGAACTTGAATATTATTTAAAATAATCGTGATCAAAATAAAAATCATTGTTACATGTTACATGAAAAAAATCATAATCAAAAAGTTTTTGGATTTTTCAATGCAAAGCTTAACATTAATTAGTAGAGTGGTCATGATATTTTTGATACATATAAAAAGGAAAGTCCTCAAGAGAATGACCATATTGCTTCTCTTGTTTAGGTTACATAATAAAATTGGCACACATAAGCTTTAAAAAAATACTATTTTGATTAAGGAAGGCATAGATGTGTTGAACAAAAAAGAAGGGGATGGTGAAAAAGGAGGAAGTTGGAAACCTAAACATTTCATAGGAAAGTTTTATGGAGGTTTCTAGTGAGTCTCAATTCTTTGTTGCACTCATTCTAAACCATGTTCAAGGTTATGAGTGAAACTTTAGAATAAGATGGTTGAATAAATGACACACTAGGGCCTTTGGAGGCTCCAGGTTTATGAACTTTATTTTCTCCTATAAAATATGGTGTAAAGTCTGATGACCACCATTTATTTGCTAAGAATCTTCTTGGAGGTGTAATAGATATTTTATGAACTTGTGTTGGTGAAGGAATAGAAGAATGTTCCATATGTAAGAAAATCATCAACTTTAATGATATATATCTTGTTATTATGGATGATTTTCAATTTGTGATGAAGAGTATAAGCGAAAAATTGCATAGCATGTAACCAAGGTCACCCTCTAAGATTATTATAAGAAATTTATCATTTATATTAATAAGGTGTAATACCTAAATTTTCTTGAGGAAGATTGTCAAAACCAAGAATAGAAGAAGGATTGGGATTGATTAAGGATGTATCGACATTAATCTTTCACAATAACTTAATGCTAAAGACACTAGGACCAAGTGAATCAAGGTTCTAATAAAGTTATCATTAATAATTACCATTATCATAAGAGTATTACATTGATATATACATTTTAAAGAAAGAAACTTGTCTTGGGAGAATACAATGTTAGATTTAGGTTTAGTTGTATTAATATGCATTCAAACAAGTTTTGTTATCATTAGGTCCAACAAGATGAGGAAAAATAGGAATTTTAAAAGTGTCTTGAATCATAGAATGTCATGTTGGTGAAAATTGGATCAAGTCCCAAACAAATATAATAGTAGGAGTAGATTTTTTTTTCAAAGATTATACCCCTTGCTAACTTTTTGTGAAGGATGGGGGAATAATAATAAAAATATCAATAAGAGGGAAGGGTATTAGAAATTTTTTTTTTTCAAGTGTTATATGCATGAGCTACTTCATGAAAATTAGGTTGTTGAGCACCTTTTGCCACAATCACTAGCTTATTTTGAGATTGAGGGGTGTCTTGATGAAGATGGACAAAATCTTACGCTTATTACTACCCAAAATATAAACAATATTAACTTAATTATTCTCTTTGTTCAGAAAGGTTTCATTTATGGAAGTGGAAGAATCATGGATATTATCCTCTTTCTTCAAAGTATATTCTTCATAAGTAGGAAAAAATTTAGAAGAGGGACACAAATTACTAATTAATGCTTTGTCTCTAGAGGAATGATGAATACAATATAAGGTAGCATTCAAGGAATTTTGAAGCACAATACTTCTTATACCACAAAGTCATCCTCTTTCATCAAGGTTATTTCATAGGGGAGAGAATAATTAACATCCTTGTCCAATGATTCACCCCAAATAGGGGGATCATCAAGAGTAGAAACTATTGGAAATATAAGGAGTTAATGAGAGGGGAGGGGTGGATCAGTAACCACTAAAATAAATCTTAGATCCCTTAGATGTCAATACAAAAAAAAAGCTCTGATTAAACTATAATCTATTGTAACTCAGCAAACACACATTCACTCGACATACACCAGCAAATGCTATAACTCAGTAAATACTAAAATAACTTGGTAACTCTTGAACATAAAAATCTTTAAGATATTATTTGTGTTTGATCCTACTTAACTTAGTTTCATACACATGAAAGATATAGCATGAACACAATTGACACCAAGATTTAATGTGAAAATGCAATTTGGAAAAACCTACCAATTGCAACTAGTTACTGATGTTCACTCTTCTGAACTGAGCCCTGTTAGGAGCCAACCCTATTAAATGTTAAAAAACACACTGTTAGGTGTGACCTTGTTAGAGGATTTAATTATCCTATTAGGAATGGCCTTGTTAGAGGTCTTGAGACACTTCAAATAAAAATTCCACCTTGTTAGAGGATTTACAAATAGATGTTAAGCCAACTCGGTTAAGAGATTTAGATCACTGCTACAATGGTTAGAAAGTAACAATGAGATGACCTAATTTCTTATGCAACTAAATTACTGATTATAGATCTCAATTTTGTCTTGTATACTTGATCCTTCTTGATCGAATGTATCTTTGCAACTCAACAATGATATTCTACTTATCCTTCCAATTTGCTTCCTCTAAGCTATATCAAATCTTCTATTATGTTCCACATGTTCAATTTTCAACTTGACCTTATATTTATATCTTACACATTGTCAAGTTGGCTTGAATACAACTTAGAATAATTAATATTCATCTTCTCAGTTGACTAGAACCAACAACTAAATCACTTGAATGCAATATGCCAAAAAAAGAAAATCCTTTGTTTTCCAACCGTATTTAGCAGATACTAACTCAGAAATGATTTTCCTATGTTAACCAAGTGAACTTGGTTAACACTACATATTCTCAAAGTTCCTTTGGTAACCAAGTGAGCTCAAATAACACTATTTATGTCTAACATTTTCTTCATCAACCAAGTGAGCTTGATTAACACTCAACTTCTGCAAACTTTCCTTTGATGACCAAGTGAACTTGGTAGACATTGTCTTCTAGAATGCTCAACAGGCAGAGGAAATTGTCTTCATTGCTCAAGTGAGCTCAGCATACACTGACTGGCAATGATATGAAATTTTGTGTAACATCAAATACAATACACAATTTTTCAATTTTTCAATAGAAACATCACTATGAATACAAAGAAATTAGGTGATGGACAATCAAAATCACTAAAGATTCATATCTATAAGGGGATTGATTGAAATGAATATAAGTCAATATACAATGAAAGGAATCATATTTCACCAAGATATTCTCACATGAAAGGCACATATTAAGAGAAGAATTACCATCAATCCTTAATGCTTCTCCCTAAAGATATGATTCATTAATATAAGGGTTAAAATAATCTTCTTAAACTAGTATGTCTATATGATAGGATAAATATTTGGTAGAGGATATATTATGAGTATTAATGAAATGAATAATTAAGTTATCATCATATACATTAAAGGGAACATATTGTAACTCTTGAAAAAAAAATTAAATTGAACTAGAAAATAAAGATAACAACTCCATTCATAGAATTTAACTAACCTATACACACATGAAATGAATGCCAATACATATGAATAAAATTTAGAGGCGTGAAATGTAACAATAATGCATGAAATCCCTCGGGAATCCAGACTAACCACTTCATTGAGGCAATGCGCTCCCTCTAATTTACTAAATTGGCTAAGGATCAAGGTGTCTCTAAGTTATGGTTAGAGGGAGACTCAGTGAATGTTGTCAATTTCCTAAATTGTGTCTCTAACCCCTCTTAGAATATTGAAAATATAATTAGGGAAATCATTGATATTCTTAATTCTATGGGGAATTATCACATAGCTCATGTCTATCATGAATCAAACATGATGAGAGACTCTATAGCCAATGTGGTGGTAAGGTGTGATGAGAGGATGACATAATAAGGTAATGATGTATTAGCTAAGGTTGTCATATCAAGCATTGATTATGATATCATTAATGGGAAAGAGGGAGTAATTATTAATAAGAATGGGAACACTTATAGGTGATTTTTCATTGATTTTGAGATGCAAGAAAGAGAGAAATAACAACATTTCTATTTATGAATCTATTCTTTCACATGCTTTCTGGATTGTTTTGAGGGCTCTTGTTTGTCATTTTCCTTTGCAAGTATTTGCAAAGTTTTCCTGCAATAGTTCATTGTTGTTCAAAAACCATAAGAAGGCTATGGGGGGTCAGTACATGCATCTTCAAGCTACAATAATTGGAAATGGTGAATGAAGGCCTAGGAAATTATGGAGAGTAGTAGCCTAAACACATTCATGGAAAGGATCCATGGTGGCAATCTACATGTCACTCAAAATTTCCTGAGGAAGTGGAATGAGGGTACTCTGAACCTTGGTGATAGGAGTATTACCATTACTGAGGATCTTATTTCTAGGGTGACAGGAATTTTGATTATTTGCAAGAAATACTAAAAAGATTGTAAGTTCTAAAATGCTACCATTGAGGAGTTTCCTAAGAATCCTAATGAGAGTGAGGCTCTTATTAAGTAAGAAGGTAAGGCATAGTTTTAAAATGATTGTATTAAAAAGCTTTGGTGCTTTTTCCTACATGTGATTATTTACTTCATTACTTTGGATGGGATATTTTTGTTAGTTTGTGGTGACCCTAAAGTGACATAAAATTACTTGTATAAAAGGGCTCAGGGTTAGGGATTGTTTCATAGTGGTGATGCAAAAATTGGTTCTTGTGATGGTATTGAGTTGTAAGGGATTACAGATTGTAATCAGGCTATAATCACTAGATAGTAATAATATCAGACTTGTTGTTTGGTGGATGTAGCCCAGGGATTGGGTGAACCACATTAAATCTTGGTGTCTTTTGTTCTTTTCCGTGTGATCTATTATTTTTTGATATTGTTTATATTTGCATGTAATTGTTATTTCTATTCATGGTTTAATCCAATCAAGTGGTATTAGAGTGAGGTTTTTTTTTAGTTATCCTATGTAGGAAAGTCTCACAGTTGGGTGGGAGTCTCATGGTTGAGTGGGAATGATGGCAGATGAGGGTAAGCTAAGGGTTGACAGGTTTAATGGTTAGAACTTTAAGTTATGGAAGATGCAAATTGAAGACTATCTTTATAAGAAGGATTTATGGAAGCCATTGGAAGGCAAAACCAAGAATTAGGGATCTATGTCAAATGAAAACTGGGATCTTTTGGATAGAAAGGAACTTTGGAGCATTCAATTATGCTTGGCATCATTGGTGGCATTTAATATTACAAAAGTGAAGACAACAGAAGAGTTGATGCAAACCCTAGCAAAATTATATGAAAAGCCCTCCGCTTCAAACAAGGTATTTCTCATGAAGCATTTATTTAATATGAAAATGGTAGAAGGAGGATCTATTGCAGATCATTTAAATGAGTTTAATATTATTACTAGTTAGTTATCTTCTGTGGGTATCAATTTTGATGAAGAAATTAGGGCTCTCTTGATTTTGTGCTCTTTTCCTGAAAGCTAGAATGGCTTGGTAATGGTTGTGAGTAATTTTGTTCCTATATCTAGTACCCTAAAATATGATGATGTGATCAGTGTTATTTTGAGTGAGGAAACTCGTAGCAAATCTTTAGGTGGATCTACATCAAGAAGTGCTTTGAACGCACAAAGCAAAGGTAGAATGAATGAAAGAGGAAATAATTGTGGAAATTGTGGGAAATCAAGAGGAAAGTCAAAAGGGAGGAGGTCTCAATCGAGAGGACCAAACAAATGCTAGTACTATGGGAAACTAGGGCATAAAAAGAAAGATTTTTTGTCTTCAAAGAAAAATGAAGAAGATAAACTAGATGGAGAAGAGGCCAATGTGGTAAGTAACAAATTCGAAGAGGATTCTTTTCTTTTGTCGTTAGAAAGTGTTGATGAGTCATGGGTTTTAGATTCTAGTGCTTCATTTCATGCTACACCTTATAGAGATTATTTCATTGATTATGTCTAAGGGGATTTTGGGCTTGTTTATTTGTGGGATAATGAACCCTGTTAGATTGTTGGAAAGGAAAAAGTTAAGATTAAGTTGCAGAATGGGAATCATTGGCTACTAAATGAGATAAGATATGTTCCAAGGCTAAGTAGGAATTTAATTTTAGTAGGGCAACTTGGTGATGAGGGTTGTGTAGTTACTTTTAATGATAAAAATTGGAAGGTTTCAAAAGGAGTGAAAGTAGGCACCTTATATCTTTGTAAAAGTTATATTGTTCCTTCTACTTTAATTATTTCAGAGAAAAATGAATGTTTAGGAAAAATTGTTGATACAACGTTGTGACACAATAGACTTGGGCATATGAGTGAGAAAGGTATGAAAGTACTTCATTCAAAGAAAGTTCTACCAGGTTTGAAATGTGTTAATATGGAATTCTGTGAAATTTGTGTGTATGGAAAACAAAAGAGAGTAAGTTTTGTGAAGATTGGGAAGGAAAATAAAAAGCAGAAATTAGAGCTTGTGAATATCGATGTATGTGGACTAGCTCAAGTATCTTCCCTTGGTGGTTGTCATTATTATGTTACATTTATTGATGATGCAACTAGAAAAGTATGGGTTTATTTCCTTAGATAGAAATTTGATGTATTTCAAACTTTTAAAAAATGGAAATGCTTGGTTGAAAATGAGACTAGTAAGAAATTAAAATGTCTCAGATTTGATAATGGTGGTGAGTATTACAGTCATGAATTTAAAGATTATTTCTCCTCTAATGGTATTCATAGACAAAAAATTGTTCCAAGGACTCCAACACAAGATGGAGTGGTTGAACACATGAATAGGACTATAATGGAGTGTGCAAGGAGCATGATGTTGCATTCTGGGTTTCCCTTACACATGTGGGTGGAGGCTATCAATACTACTATATATTTGATTAATAGAGGTCCCTCTACTCCTTTGGGTTGTGGTATTCTAGAGGAAGCATGGACTGGTAAGAAGGTGAGTTATTGTTTTCTCAAGACCTTCGGTTGTGAAGCTTTTGCTCATATAGATTCTGAAAATAGAACCAAGTTGGAAGCTAAGTCAATGAAATGTGTATTTGTTAGATATGACATTAATGAATTTGGTTATAGACTTTGGGATTTTAAAATTCATAAAATTGTAAGAAGCAGGGATGTCATATTCAATGAGAAAGTATTGTACAAAGATCTATTGCAGCAACATGAGAAGAAAGAAGATCATTATGTATTGTTGGATGATACTCCAAAAGATGATATTTCAGTAATTCCTCATGATGTGCAACAATCGCAACAAAAAATACTACACACACCAATGAATGTTAGGCAGTCAACAAGGAAAATTAGACCTTCGAAAAGATTGTCTCCCTCTTTGTATTCTATTTTACTTACTGATGCTGGTGAACCTGAATGTTAGGATGAAGCTATGCGAGTGGATGCTAAGTTTCAGTAGGAGTCTTCAATGAAAGACGAAATGGATTCTTTGCTAAAAAATAAGACATGGGATTTATGCAAGTTGCCTGTAGGTTAAAGGGCTTTACAAAATAAGTGAGTTTATAGGTTGAAAGAAGAGGAAGGAGTAAGAAAAGATTTAAAGCCAGGTTAGTTGTAAAAGAATTTGCACAGAAATAAAGTATCAATTTCGATGAGATATTTTCTCTTGTTGTTAAAATGACTTCTATCTGTATTGTTTTAAGTATTGTGGCTACTGAAGATTTGCATTTAGAGTAGATTGATGTTAAAACAACCTTCCTTCATGATGATTTGGATGAAGAGATATATATATGGCTTAGCCACAGGGATTTGAGGTCAAAGGTAAGGAGAACTTAGTGTACAAATTGAAGAAAAGTTTATATGGCTTGAAGCAAGCACCTCAGTAATGGTATCTGAAATTTGATAGTTTTATGCATGAGCATGGTTAGAGTAGGTGTCATTCAGATCATTGTGTCTAATTTAAGAGGTTGGATGATGACAACTACATTATTTTATGTTTATATGTTGATGATATGCTTGTAGTTGGGCCTAACATGGATCATATTAAGGGGTTGAAATGCCAGTTAGCACATGCATTTGCTATGAACGTTTTGGGGGTAGCAAAACAAATCCTTGGTATGAAGATTTGTAGAGATAGGAAGAATAGGAAATTGACACTATCTTATGCTGATTATGTTGAGAAGGTGTTGCAACATTTCTCTATGGAGAATGCTAAAGTTGTCAGCACACCTTTACCTAGTCATTTGAAGTTGACTAAGGAGATGTGTCCTAAGACACAAGAAGAGGAGGATAAGATGTCTAAGGTACCCTATGCTTCAGCTATAGGAAGCTTGATGTATGTTATGGTATGTACAAGGCTAGGTATTGCACATGCAGTGGAAGTCGTTAGCAAATATATGAGTCATCCAGGAATTGAGCATTGGAATGCAGTAAATTGGATTCTCAAATATTTGAGAGGAACATCCAGTAAGTGTTCACACTTCGGGGGCTCTACTACTAACTTGCAAGGCTATGTTGACTCAAATTTGGCAGGAGATATTGATACCAAGAGGAGTACTACAAGTTATGTATTTACTATTGGTGGAGCAGCGGTGAGCTAGGTTTCTAGGTTACAAAAGGTTAATGATTTATCCACTACAGAGGTAGAGTATGCTAGTGCTATAGAAGCAGCCAAGAAGATGATATGGCTTCAGTTCTTCTTAGAAGAATTGGGACACCCTTAGAGGGATAATTATTTGTTTATAGATAGTCAGAGTGCCATTCATCTTGCAAAGAATTCACCTCTGCATTCAAAGAGCAAACACATCCAGTTGTAGTACCATTTCATTCAGTCAGTTTTGGATGATGGATAGTTAAAGCTAGACAAGATACATATAGATGATAATCCAGCAAATATGGTTACAAAGGTAGTGACGTGGGAGAAGTTGAATTCCTCTTCAGCTTCAGCTAGTCTTCTCGACTGAACATGAATAAAAGAACAATAGAGTCCAAGGTGGTTTGATCCAGTGGGAGCCCCATGTGGTAGTGGTATTGCTATAGAATCGATCTCCAAGTGGGAGATTGTTGTCTAGTATGGAGTTTGATCAGTCCCCAAGTGGGAGATAGTTTGTGGTGACTGATCAAGGAAGTACTATACATGCTTCATAAATTCTTTGGGGTTACAAAAAAAAATTGGGTGATGGCCAACGTTGTGGCCGACGTATGGCCAACATATAGCTGACATGTTGTAACCCTAAAGTGGCATAAAATTACTTGTATAAAAGGGCTTAGGGTTAGGGATTGTTTCATAGTGGTAATGTAAAAATTGGTTCTTGTGGTGGTATTGAGTTGTAAGGGATTATAGATTGTAATCAAGCTATAATCACTAGAGAATAATAATATCAAACTTGTTGTTTGGTGGACATAGCCCAGGGATTGGGTGAGCCACATTAAATCTTGTTGCCTTGTGTTCTTTTCTGTGTGATCTATTTTTTTTCATTGTTTATATTTGCATGTAATTGTTATTTTTGTCAGTGGTTTAATCCTATCAATTTCAAAGGGTTTATTCACACTATTTTATTTTACTGATTCAGTTTAGGCATGGAATCAAGATCTACATCCCATTTTACCTTTACTCTTCCATGAATGCTAGTATCAATGGCGTCAAGGAGAAAATTCTTGCTAACCTTCCACTCCATGATGGCTTAATGGCTCTCATTTATGAGCACATTAAAGTACATTATACAGTAAAATATCCTCAAGTGAAAGGTAGGGAGGAAGTAGAGGAGGATGTTTTGGAGGAGTCCCAAGGTCTCTTTGAAACTAAGGATAGTATAGGGTTGCACTCAGAGAAAGAGGAGGTGATGCCTAAAATTAAGGGAAAGAGTAATGTTTTTACCCTCGAGATCCTTGTGAAAGCTTCTTTGAAGACCCCAAACAAAAATATAAGTCCTAGCAAGAAGTAGACTAAGAAAATAGTGGAGTCGAATGAGGAGTTTTTTGAGGAGAATGATATTTTGGATATTGATATTGAGGATGTTGGCTACAACAAGAAAAATAAAGGAAAGTGGGTGGATGAAAAGAAGAGTATAATGTTGGCCTTGAAGAACTATAGGACCCCTGTGTCAAAAAAATAGGCCAAACTTGTTATCTTTTCTGATGAGTATGAGGATGATGGAGATGAAATAGATACTGACAATTATGAGGAAGGTACCAAAAAGATTACCAAGGTTTCAAGGAAGAAATAGAAAGTGAAGAAAAGCGATGTAAAAGGCTACAAGGGCTTAGATTCCCAATTGAATCTCATCAAGGACTAGTATGGGGATGATTCTCCTCTTGAGGAATTGGAAGTGGAAGTTTCTCTCACCTAGGCTTCCTAGACTAAGGTCTCTATTGAAGCCCTATCCCTTTTAAAGGTAGGAAAATAGCATGGAAAAATTGAGCATGATTGTAATGAGGCTAGGGATTATTAGGGAGAATATTGATCCTATGGGATGTGAGGTGGAACTAGGCAAAGTCAAACTCTAGGAGCTCATAGATCCCTCTATGATCATTCTTAGTGATTAAAACAAGGAGGATAATATGGACCTATTGAAAATTTGGCTAGGTAGATAAGTTGGAGTTTTCATTTATGGAAACATATAATCAATGTTAAGTGAGAAAAGTATGGAGATGAAGTTTTGGTAGTTTGAACTTAAAAAATTTGTCTATGTATCAATCTTTATATCATGCAGTAATGTGATTATTTTGTAATGCAAACTTTGATGGAGAAGAGGTAAAAGGAAGAGTATGTGAAGTTGATATAGTAAGCTACAAAGGTCATATCAGATATTGAAGATATCAATAGTAGTAAAGAGGTTTTTGTATCGACTCTTTTTGTATACTATATATTATTGATATTGCATGTTTGGGAAGTGTACTCAACTTGCATACATTCTATAATTGTAATAACAACTCCTAATAGGGTTGAGGCTTCTAAAAAGGCTTATTCCTCTAACAAGGACTGAGACACTATACAAATGTAATAGACTCCTAACATGTTCAATATCTTTTACAATATACTTTTGATTAGTGGATCATTCTATGGGTACCATTTCCACTGGGGTTTTCCCTTGGTCAGGGACTCCCTAGTTAACAAAATATGGTGTTATGTGTTGCATTACTTTATGCTAGTATTTACTATTCAACTTAATTAGTTTATTCATTTATGAAAGTTATAAGATTTCCAATGATATCCATAATTTTGAATTTTTTTTTGAAATATTGACCCCCCCTCTCAGTATTTCCTATTTCTAACAATTGGTATCAAAGCATAGTTACTTAGAAAAGGCCTAACAACTTGAGTAAGATCTCTATGGATATGGATCAGTTATAGTACAATCTAAAAGAATCTCTTGAATGTCTTGATGTGCTTATAGAAGAAAGAGATACTCTAAAGGATAAGTATGAAGATGCTAAGGACTATATTGAGAAGATGAAGGACAAGATATAACATATCAAATCTAAGAAAGAAACTAAAGATCAAATCAAGGAGTGCCATGAAATTTCAAGGTTTAAGAAATAAAATGAGATCTTAAAGCATGAGATAAAGATTACAAATCTAAAATTAATTCTAAAGGATGATGACAAGAAAATTGAATCAAATATGAGATCAGAGAATACATATTTGAAATTAAAACTTGCGAAGATAACATCAAAACTTGAATTGTAAAAGGTGTAATATGCAAAACTTGAGAAGTCCAATGTGATTGTGAAAGGAGAACTTACACAGTCTAAGCTACATCTTGATAATTTTTATTCTAGTAGTGAAAAACTTGATGAGCATATTTATATCTAGAGACCTTCTTATGATAAGACTAATCTTGGATACTTTGAAGGAGAGTTATCTAGGAAACATGAGATTACAAAGGAATCAGATATTGTGATCCTACAACCTAAGCAAGAAAAAGAAGATTTGAACAAGGTTGAGTCAAATCAATTTGAAGATGTATCTAAGAAACTTGAATAAGTTGAATCACCAAAAGAAGTAAGGAACCAATTTAGAGGAAGATGTTATGCATGCAATAAATTTGGTCACATGAAGAAGAACTATACAGGTAAGTATTTTAAACCTATTTCTTGTTATTGTTATAATTGTCACAATTTTCATCATAAAACTATTGAATGTAAGAAACCTAAATTTAATATTGATAATAGTAGATTATTTAGAGGTACTAACCCTATAGCTAGCAGACCTATTGGAGGAACCAATATTGTAAGGAATGGTATCATGTGTTACAAGTACAAAAAATTTAGACATATTGCTAGAGATTATAGATTACAAATTAGTTAGTCAAGACCTAGATATGGAAATAATGTGATAGCATGTCAGACTTGTAACTTGGGTCATACAACAAGATTTTGTAGGATGAACAATATGAGAATGCCAAACAACATGAGGAACAATATGAGAAATCCAAACTTTAGAAGGAATGTGAACAATGTTAGAAGAAATCAGAATAGAAGAAATAATCAAAGAGAAAATGTGAAAGACCTTGTAGGAAATCCTTAGCTCTAATCTAGATGAAGAATTTGACAAATTTGGCACATATGAAGAGAACATGCAAAAGACTTATCAAGTGAAAATTAAGAAGTTTGCTAAGAGGAAAGTGGAAAGCACAATGAAGAACATCATGGAGAAATTACAAATGACCCCACAAAAATCTACTGTAGTAAGGTAGAAAATGTATTACATGAAACATATTAGTTAATAAAGTATCATGTTGTTGTCACCATTAGCAACAATAGGACCTTTACCATCAGATCCATCATTAGCAGAAAAGACTACAGTAGTTGAACCAGCAACTAATGCATCCACTATCCCATATGCAGTAGTTGTAAAAGTGCACCTACATGTCACACTAGCTATTCCACTATAATCCATTGTGCTTATTACAAATCATATTGGAAGAAGAAGAAGAAGAAGAAGAAGAAGTTAGAATAGTAAAGGTGAAGAGAAAGCTTGCAAAGTTAACAGAGATAAAATAAGAATAAGTAGAGGCTCCTAGATAGAAAAGAATGAAAAAAATTATAGTTGGACCTAGTAAGAGACAACAAGTCTTAATATCATATGTAGAGAAAAATAAAATGAGAGGACAAATTGACATCCTTGAGGTCACTAGACAAGAAGAGAACAAAGAGAGTAAGAAAAAAGTGTGAGCAAGGGAAGAAAGAAATGAAAGCCTATAGTTGAGAAATTGAATTGCGCAATCATTGATGATGGAAATTTTTGGCAATTAAACAAGTATTAAGATTTGAACAACAATTTCAAGAGATTTGAGTTAGAAAATACATTAATAAGTAACATGATCCTAAATAAAAAGAAGTGCAATGACATATAAGGAGTTATTCCTAAAGAATTGTATGAAAGACTTGTGAATAGGAAGATAAGAATGCAAGAGGAAGACAAGAAAATAAGAGAAAGTATAATAAGGAAATTATCCAAAGTGAATAATGAAGAGCATCTAGAAAGTTTAATAAAGAGTCTTGAACCTTATTTGAGGAACAAGACTAGAGTTATTTTGATTATGGGAGGAAAGTATGAGGAAGTAAATAAATAACTTGAGGCAACAATAGTAAATATGATGACAAAACTTAAGCCAGTAGCTATAGAGGAAAGTGTGATGCTAGGGGGAGTAGTTCCTACACCTATGATCACTGCAATACTTACAAAAAAGAAAGATGAAATGATTTCTTCACCAGCAGAAAAAATAGCTACAGAGGACACAAAGATAATAGAGGCAAGAAGAACTTTTATTAGAGGCTCCTCAAATTATAGTTGGGATAGATACAATGAACATTGACAACACAAGCATCATAGTGGATACATAAAAAGATCCTTTTAAGGATTTTGGCCCCATTGTTGACAATTTGGTAGGTTACATGAGCTCTGAAGATGAAGAGAAGAAGGATGAAGATGTTGGAAACTACAATTGGAACAATTTTTATGTTGACATTAATGTCAAACCTTATTGGTAAGACAATTTTCTATCTGATTTAAGTGTCATATCTAAATGATTGATGAAAAGGATTTGACAATTTGTTCATAACAAAAGGACCTAGAGGAAAGGTCAATTTATAAGGAACTACAATGGGCACTTGATTAGTTAGACTTTGACAATAGAATATCAGTGTTTAATCATAACCTAAGTGGAGAAGATAGTTGTGTTGAAGCCTTGTAGAAGTGATCTAAGATTGACCAAATGCATAGCCTTGATAATAATAATAATAATAAGATTAAGGAACTTGAAATGATTGTCGAGTGATGCTAGTGTCAACCGAGTGCCAGTATAAGTCGAGAAGAAATAGTGTCGACCAAGCAGCAATATTGACTAGGTGTCAGTATATGTACCAAACAAGAATGTTAGTAGAAATTGAGTAACCTAGTGATGACCGAGTGTCAAAACATAGTGTTGGTTGAGGAACAACATTATGATAATGTATGAGAAAATCATGAATTCTAGCCAAGAGAGTTGATTTCTTGGAATGTGTAAAGCATGTTGAAGATAAGGATGGATGACTTGGAACATTTATATCAAGGGAACATATATTTTCATGTTTCTATGCAAGGATTCAAGGAAAAGTTTAGAGAAGTTTCTAGAATAGAAAGGAGGAGATGAAATGTTGGAAGGATTCAACAAATCTAACATAAACCTAAGATATACGATGGTGTTTAAGCAGAAAAATATTAGAATTTCCTATTTAAGGAGGTGTAAGGGCTAACTTTAGAGGTTTTTGAGGTTAGTAAAGCTGGTGAAGACCTAATAACGTTGGAACAATTGTTGATGCTATTAATTGGAAAACTTAAGCAGGAAGTTGAAGATGGTTTGTGAAGAGGTAAAGTGTGATTGTTTGAAGGTTTTCCAAGTAGATTAGAGATAGATATGATAATGAAGGCCAGTCAGTGGATTAACATGTGAGCCAAATTGTGATATGTATTTTCAAAGTGAGTTGTATTTGCCAAATCAAAACCTATTCTTACTTTTTAACCATTGTATCAATATTGAAATCCTTTAATCAAGATTGACCTAATAGTCATATGTAAATACTTTGATCAAGGCAACATTTTAATAGAATATTTGAAAGTCCTCTATCAAGGCCACTACTAACAAGGTGATTAAATTCTTTAATAAGATTACATTTAATAGTGTATTTTGTAACCTTTAACAAGATTGGCTCCTAACAGAGCTTACTTTAGAAGAGTGAAAATATTGGTGGTTTTTCCAAATTGGGTTTCTATTTTAATTCCTAGTTTCAAACTTGTGTGCATGTTATTTGTGATGATTTACTGTTAATATTTTACATTCTACCAATCTATTATATTTTGGATGGTGGACTACTAGTTTATGTTGTTGAAAGTTTATAATGGAGACTGGGCTAATGGATGTTAAGACATGAAGTAGTGGAAGTGTTTGTTTGTTGAATCATTACATCTAGACCTTGGACAACTAATTCACTCCTCTCTTATTATTCTAAACATTCTAAAAATTGGTATGAGAGCATTGGTGCTTGTAGAGAAAAGTTTGAAGGTACTTGAAGCTAAAGATCAAAATGTACAAGAAGGAGGTGCCAAGGTTGAACAAAGAAAACTTCCCTACGTGGAAAAGTTTGACGAGGCTACATCTAGCAGGAATTAGTGATGGTGCAATACATTTTGTGGACAATGCATATGTGGAGATGACAATTCTTCCCCTGACAGCTCAACAACTGAAGGAGAAGCAAGAACACAACCAAGCTATGTCAGAGATTGCATCAGCCCTAAGCTATGTCAAGTTTGATGACATAAAAGATTGCAAGATTTCCAAGAAAATGTGGGACACACTATAGATCATCTATGCTATCATTGTTTCGTGTGGTTGTGAGGCCACTTTCTATCATGAGGTTTCAATTTGTGATCCTGCGATTAGTGCAATTTTGTGCATCAAAGGATTTTCTATATCCAATGAGTTTCTCATTGAATGAGTAGTTTTTTCACTCTTTTGACACTACAAAGTAGCGACCTTGCCATCTTGTGGTATCATTGTTTTGCACAGTTGCGGGGCCACTTTCTGCCATGAGGTTTCATGTTGCGAGCTTGCGATTGGTGTGGTTTCATGCTATGCACAATGTTGCAAGTCAATTTTCCAAGAGGGACCTGTGTGTTGAGATGGCACACAAGCCGAAGCTGTTGTGCAATTTTGTGCTAGAGTTAAATTTTTCTACAAACTATTTTGTGACCCGAGAGCCCAATATTTATTGTTGAATTTCATTTTTTGGTTTTTTAGATAATGTAAAGGCCTATCCTTGCTATTTAGCCACTTGTAGAAGGTATGGGCATGGTTTTATTAATTGTATGAACATTTATTGTCCTATTGTCTATTACTTCTTGAGCAGATTTGTGTACAAAATTAGACTTTATATGATTTCATCTTGATTTGCACTCCTTAATCTTAACTCTAGTTGGTGGGAGTTTGAGCTGATTATTGTAATTGAGCTATGCCTAATCTCTTTAAAAAGCTACCTTGTACATATTTTGGGGGTTCTTCTCTTTTCTTCTCTTTTATATTTTCTATAGTGGCCTTATGTTGTGTAACTGTATTCCTTTTACCTACCATTAATGAAATTCATATTTTTACCTCTTCTTTCCATTCATAATTTGTGCATGTCTTTTACCTTGTTTTGAATGTTTCTTTCCTACTTCATAAAGTTATATGTTGGGTTTAATCTATTGATAATTTTTATATTCTTAAATATCCTTCCTTTCAACATTTAATCAATCCCAAACCTGTGTGTGAATTCTTAGGAAATAAAATAGAGTTGAGATATGTGTATTTGGGTATCTCATTCATGCATTGTACACTTCTAGGTAGAGATTGTAACAACATTTAAACCTAGTACTTCAACTTTCCCTTTCAACATCTCATTTTCCCTTTTCCTAAAAAGTGTAGTTTAGGTGCATCCTGATTGTAAGGAAGTTGACCTTCTCTAGAGATTCAACCTCAAAGTGCAAGTCCCACACTTAGAGGTTATTTCCATGTTACATGAGGTCATTTGATGGTCATACCTTAAACAAGGGTGCAAGCTTTTGTGTCAATAGTTTTGGCACTCCTGATGGGACTCCATTCAAGCTTACTAAGAAGTCTATTGGTTTGCTGGTGTCAACTAAATCACTTCAACTTCTATGCTAAGAAGATACTGATGCACTCAGCATTTCATCCTTGAAGAGGCTCACATTCAAGCACTTGGTGACTTCATCTCTACATTTTGGTTTTCAAACCTGATTTGTTACAATTCATGCCTAGAGTTTAAACAAGGGCATCGTCTAGAGGTAATTTTCAGTTTACTAGACTCTATCTTTCAAATCCTAGAAGAAAAAGAAGTAGACTTTCTCTATCACCAGTTAGGAGTTCAGAAGTAACACATATACCTTCTAGATCCCTTTATACTCCTCCAGTTGATAGATCATAGCCTAGAGTACCATCTTTTCATCTGAATAGATCATTATTCCACATGGTCCTCCCTAGGAATCAGGTGTCTACTACTTTTAATGGTGACAACCCTCTTGTTTTAGCTCAAAGACATGATATCCCAATATTTGCTCTTAAAATTCTACCATATTTAACTGGTGAAACTTCTATTTCCCCCATAGAGCATATTTAAGAAGTTTCAAATATCTCCAATATACATGGCATTATAGAGGATGATGTTGTTGTTAGAATTTTAGCTTCATCATTAAAAGAAAAGGCTTTGCAGTGGTAGAGGGGATTACCACACAACATCATCAATAACTAGGATGAGTTAGTTGAAAATATTTGCAAACATTTTGATGACAAAAGTGATCACCAATATATTTTGGAGTAGCTAACTACAATCAAGAGAGCACCTCGTGAGTTTATGATAGATTTTAATTATAGATTCCAAAAAACATGGGATGGAATTCTTGTTGAAGTAAAGCCTACTCCTAGTAATGCTTTCTTGCATTATCTTAAAGCTTTTAATAGTGATATTTATACCACATTGCAAACCATGTGAGTAGACACTTTACTAGCTACATATGAAATTGCTATAAGGGAAAAGAACACTCCAATTCAAGGAGGAAAGCTAGCTCCAAGGCATCCAATACCACTATTTCCTAACATTCCTACACACCAACCTACAATGGCTTCCATCCTGACTACAACTATAAGTTAGCCTCTTGTTGCTGCTCCTTCAACTTCTACATCTTCGAATGGGATAGATAAACTTGAAGCCATGATGTAGATTATGATGCAAGATATGGATAAAAGATCTTAGGATCAAAATGCAATCATGCAAAAAATGAACAAGAAGTTGGCGACTTTAGAGAGACAACAATCTCAAGGTAGCAAAAATTTGTAACCCCATTATTAGAACTCTTCATTCAATAGGCAGCAAAATCATGGTCAAACTCCATACAACCAAAATAGACTTATGGGTAATGCAGCCCCTACAAATGCAAATACAAACATGGTAAGGACACTAGTTGCTAAAAATAATTTGGCTCAAGAAAAATAATATTTTTCAATTTGTAACTCTTCATATGAGAAATGTATATGCCATAGAGCATAAGCTTCTCAAGAATTGGCTACACAAGAGTAAACAACAAAGCAACAATATGATGCTAATCAGCCCACTATTGGTTTCCTATCCCAATAACAAGAGGACTACACTTTTATGAGTTATCAGCTTGGAGAATATTGCCATATAAATCATGATGGTAATGATGACATAACTCATAACACAAGAAGCAAAAAGAGAGCCATAGAGAATGCTCCATCCTCTTCATCAAATCAGCCGGCAATTTTGAAGGCCATTCCACATGCTACAATTGCAAATGCACAACATGACGTTTATGCTCCATTGCAAAATCAGAACAACAAGAAGAGAAAGGAGCCACATGTTTTTCAAATTTATATACTAGACCTTGTGGTCACTAAGGCTTCAGCCAAGTCAACATACACTCCTCTCAAAATTGTAGACCAAATGAAGAGGACCAATATCAGTGTTCTTGTGTGGGATGTTCTTGCAATACCATCTCAATTGGAGTTACTACAACAAGAACTAAAGACTGTTAAAATGCAAAATGGATCAGCTACCATGTATGGAGTAGCAAGCTTTGTGCAACCTATAAGGGAAGAGGAAACAAGTAAGAAGAGTAAGCCTCTCCCCATTTATCTCTCTTTGATTATAGGAGATAGATTGACTCACAATTATATGATAGACTCTAGAGCTAGAAGCTCAGTTATGCCAAGTTGTGTAGTTGATCTTCTTGGTATTAAATATGAACCAATCTCTAAGGGAGTTGTTCAATTGGATGATAGTTTTGTTCCAATAGTGGGAGTGTCTAAAAATATAAAGATGGAATGGCATGCATGTCCTGGTTGTACTATTATACAAGATATATCAGTTGTTGAGCTTCCTCAACACTTTTCTATTTACCTATTGAGAGGCTTTACTGTACAAGTCGGTGGCTATATTGCATCTGATTGGTCCTACATGTTCTTTAGGACTAGATATGGAACAAAAGCTTCCATAAAGGCAAAACCATTGATCCTTAACTACATAGAGACATATAAACCTAACCCCCTAAATATAAATTGCACAGTTCATGAAGAGGATGAAGAATACATAGCCCATGAGCATGCTACTCTCTTGATAGATGTTCCTAATTATCTATTGGATGAGTGAACTAATGCTTTCAATTTGATCTAGTACAAGAGGCTAAAGAGATAGGTTTTGTAACTTATTGTATATTTGAATAGAATGCCCCTATTCCCACTCTTATGACAATACAAGAAGATACTAATGGATTGTGGAAGATCTTCTTTGATGGCTCAAGGAATAAAAATGGTTTAGGTGCTAGTGTAATGTTTATTTCCCCTGGTTTGGTATAGATTTCAATTCAGCTGCACTAATAATGTGGCCAAGTATGAAGCCTTGATCCAAGGTCTCCAACTTGCACAAAGGAGAGGTATAAAACTCTTGAAATTTTATGGGGACAAGTTGGTTGTAAACCAAGTTAGAGATCAAAATGTCACAAAGAATAATCTTCTCAAATCATATAAATAAAGAGACTAGGATTTACTTGAGGGATTCCAAGTATTCAATATTCAAAGTGTCCCTAGAAATAAGAACAAATATGTGGATATACTTGTAGTAACTAATGGTCACTATGATATACCAGAAAATGTTGTTGATGTAAAGGAACAACATATTAGACTTGTTGTAAGGCTTGTTGTCCCAAACAATTGTACAAATTGGCAAGTCTTTGATTCTAATTTGAAAATTTTTAATTTTTTACAAAAAAAATTGGATTTCTCTACTAAGAATCAGTCCAAGCTGTTGGGACGTAAAATTGCATGCTTCATTTTTAGTCTCATTTTGAAATTTTGAGAAGTCAAGCCCCATAAAGGCTTGTGTACCCCGCTGGTGAGTCAACGCATAAATGGTGTTTAATGTTTCTAACACCCTCCACTCAATGTGTCTAAGTGTTCCATGATGTTAAATTGATATCCCAGGTCATTCTATGAAGTTCCATTTTGAGCTAGTTTCAAATTTGCATTTTACCATAAGTGTCAAATAGCGACAGGAGGTTGTGTTTGCATCTGAATATCTTTAACCCATAATTGTGTCATGACCTGCCACTTTGGGAGTATCTAGTGTCTGTACCTAAGAACCTATGTTTCAGATTTCGAGTAATTTCTAGTTCATTTGTCTAGGTTTCGAATCCCTCAAAGTTGGTAGTTTATTGTTTTCATGCTTATGCACTTTGCACATAATTCTGGGAAGCCTTGTTTGACAAGCTATAACTTTTGACCAGTTGATCAAAATGCTAAAATTCCTTTTGTGTTGCATTGTAGACATCAGAGACTTCCTATGTTTCAATTTTTAAGTCTTGACGAATCCATTTGATCAATTTTCAAATGCAATTCCAAACGCAATTTCTATCTATTACTGGTGTCAGTATTTGCAGATTGATCAATAGCCCTGTTCGTGACGTTATAACTCCATATCTATGATTGGTCAAGTCAAATGGATCATACCCTTGTATTGTCCACTAAAAATACTCCAATTTTTTTAGTTTTTAAGTCTTGACGAATCCATATGCACACCTTTCCAGGTCTTTTCCATTTCCAAAAATCGATTTCCTGCCATTATTTCCAGTCAGCAAATCCAAGTAGCCTACTTTGATTGATCACCATTTTTGCCCAGTTATTTATCATGAGCCCAAATCGCATTTTCATACTTACCTCATGACAAAGAACCAATGTCCCAGTTTTCATCTTCCAAGGTGCCCATTTGCCCAATTTTCCAGGCCAAATTCGAACCTAGTTTATGGTATTCTAACATGTTTTTTGTGGAGGTAAATCTGAGAAGGCAACTTTGACAATCAATATATTTTGACTAGGGATTCGTCATGAGATGAGATTCAACAAAATGCAAGAGTACGGAGCAAAGAATCAGTGTGTTTGATTTTAGGACTTGGTCAACTGTTTGGGTCAGTTTTTAAGGCCAGTCACCAGACCTCCTAAGGCAAAATTGACAATTTGCAAAGAGATGTGAAATGAGCTTCAAGTTTGTTTCCAGTGGTTGAATTTGTTTCAAATTGGTCCCGAAAGGTGAATTAATCAATTTTACAGTTTAGTCATTCAGAAACAAAATTTTTTTAGTTGGACCCACTTTGGGGCCCGATTGATGTTATCATATCAATAAGGCATTGTGAGGTTTGCAAGATGAAAGGGGATTAAAATATTATAGAAAAATGATGATGTATATGGCATGAACATCACGATAAGGTTTTTTTGACTCAACAAGTGATGATAAGAGTTTGAGCATTAAGAAAGCAAAGTAGAATCGCATAGATGAAGTTCTGGTTGCCTCTATTCTATGAAATGGTTTATGTTATGGCTTAAATGATGTGCCTATTGAAAAGTATTGTGATAATATGTTGAAGGAGGGGCCATGGACGACTATAGAGGATGAAATTCTAGTGGCTTATGCTTAAGAAGATGATCACGATTTTCAAAGATGAAATCAAAATATTGAAGCCATGACATGTTAAATAATCTCCATGTAGAGGCAATCAAATGAAGCATGCCAAGCCTCATAACAAAGAGCAGCAATCTGCATTTCTAAACAAGAACAAGCCCATGCAATCAAAGTTCAAACCAAAGCCCATGCACAGCTAAGAAGAGCCCCTATATATAAAAAAAAAAACCTTGCAGACACATGAAAAGGGGCCCCATGTGAAAGAATCCATAGTGGAAAAGGAAGATAGAGGTCCATGGTTTTAAATAAGGGAGCCATGGTTCTTAAGTAGGGAAAATTTGAAGTTTCAAAGAGCACAAAGACTCGTGTGATCACTATATAAATTCTCCAAGCTACAGGTAAGAGAGAGCACATGCCACGAGACCAGTCAATGCAAATCCAAGAAAAAGTAGCAGCCTTCATTGAAATGAGGAGTTTCCCACGCATGAAAATGTAGTCAACCAAACAATGAGAATCGCTCAGGAGTAGGGAGACACCTACAACATAACAGAAGCAGAGTATGCAGTGTTGACCCAACGCTAATGAAAAAGAGAGCATGAAGCCGCAGGGGTAGTCCAAGGTGAGCTACAAGAGCAGGGGTGCTAGATAATAACCCACACATTATAATGTGGAATGAGAACATTAAAGTGCAAGGACGTTGTTCAAAGCACCATAGGAGCAGACAAAGAAAAGGAAAAGGATGCCAGAAGGAATCCATGCTTTGCAAGTGGCAAGCCATGTTATAAGAAGAACTCCATGTTAAAAAACCAGTCAACACCATTTTAAAACCACAGTCAAGTAGATTCAAAGTTGCAGGCTTAGGAAAGGCAGCGGCAACAAAAAAGGAGATGCCATTAATAGCAGACCCACGAGTAGAACAGAGGAAGCTGCACTGAATAGGGGTAAAAGCCATGAAATTGCAATTATCCCACACGGAGCAGGCAAGGGTGCCTCTCTGTCTTTAAATACAATAACACATAGCTAATGTAATGTCTTAAGAAATTGGCCTTTTATAAGGCAAAGCATGCTTGTGAGGTGGATCCCATGGCCAGCATGAAGGTGGTTGCCAGCTGTAGGCAAGTTAATTACAAAATTTTGAGTAAATGCACGCAGATTGTGATGTGGCATCGGAACTGAGATGCTGCCACGTGTCCGCATGGAAGGGCGAGGGAAAAATCACAAGATGAAGATGCACACCAGATAAAGAATGTGGGAATGTGCCTGGGTGCCATGTGGTAGTGGGCCCAGGTCACAGTTGAATAGTGGCAGATCAAGATGGGACCGTTAGATGCTGCCACGTGGCCAGATTGACGGATTGCGCAAAATCGCAATATTAAGTTGCTTGCAAGTTAAATAATGCAGGATTGCAAAAATGTGACATGTGGTGAGGCGGGTTCTAGGCGTAGGACATGGTGGGGACGTGCAGGTTTAGGCAGACGCGCAGGATCGTGCCACTTGGCATGATTGTGCGGTGGGCGCATGCCCTCAAAAAGAAGTTGCAAGGTTGATAAATAATGCGGGATTGCGGAATGGTGACACATGGCACGAGTCTCACAAATGATGACGTGGTGTCAGATGAGTAGTGGTCAGCCAATCAAAGGCTGCCATGTGGCAGAAAGGCTCAGTCAACTAGTTTGACCCCAATTTCTGAGGGGTGAAGAGAAATTAGAAATAATGAAAATTTTATTTTTAATTCATTTCTTTTCAAACTGGCGTGCAACTCTTTTAAAATCAAAAGAGGTCATATTATAAAGTTAGAGACTTTAGTTTATTTTAAAATTTTGAATTTTAAAATAGTCAAAGTTGTAGACAAGGTTTTATAGCTAGGGGAGGCATTTTTCAAAATGAGATTCAGGGGGTTTCCTGAAGGCCAGATAGGCAATATTATATATCACTAGAATCGGGAGAAGACAAACTTTTCGATTCCAGAGCCAATTTTTACACAGAACATAGTTTGTTCCTTCTACAAGGGGTTTTCTATCAGAGGTTGGTTGGCATGTTTTACCAAGTGTTTTGAATCACTAGTTGTAGGATTCAATGAAAAGATGCCTAAAATACATTCAGTAACTTTTGTATTTGATTATTTTGTGTCTTAATGGTGTTTTGGCTAAAATTTGATCAATTAGCATGTGTTTGGATTCAGTTATCAGATTTCATTATTTAGCTAAGATATTTGGAAGTTAGTTACCGTATAATGATGAAACAAAAATTAGATCAGTTGGGTAGAGAGAGGAAAGAGGTTTTGCAACTAAACAAGATGGGATTCCAAGTGGACAGATGGCAGTTGTATATCAAATCTGAGAATTTCATCTTCTCCTATATTATTCATTCTTTCTTCCATTGTAAGGGTTCCAGTTTTTTGTTACTGGGAGACCATTGTGGGTTGGAAATCTTCAGTCCTTCTGTGAGACCACTTTGTTGGATCTAGATCTGTGATTCCACCTTCATTCTTCAGCATTTTTCTCTTATGTGAACAACAAGTGTAAAGATAATACAAATAGTTCTAATATGTTAGGTTGTTTCATGTTTTGATTTCATGCACCTGAATGTATATTTTCAAAAAAAAATGAATACATATGAGCAATAATTTCACTAGTTTCATTTTGTTTCTTGTCTCCTGTCTTAGCAATCTATAAGTCTTATGTGGTCTTGGAACAATGATCTGAGACCCATTTGCATCCCTTTCAGGTTGTATGTTTGATGTATTTTTCTATTGGACCAAAGGGCCAAGTAAATGCTTGATATGTTTAAGGTTATTGGTTACTTGAGAAGGATATTTTATGAGAATGAGATCTGAATGAACACTGATGTCTGAATCACAAGGTGATTAGATAGATCTGATGTTTGGGTATACAAAATATGTCTTGATGTCATAGATGTATGTTTTGAATTCATGGAATTGCCCAATGGATTAGGCACTCATCAGTTATAGGATCACTTGTTATATTGTTGCATGTTTGAGGATTTGTTTAAAATCAACATCAATAATCAAACGCTTTTCCCCTTTTCATGTTGAAGAGCTATAATAGAATGCCCTCACTTAGCTTATGAGGTTCATAGCTTTGCACTTAACTACTATAAATCTATGTCATTTCATGAGTCACCAGGAGAAATAAGGTTTTTATCTACTTCGTATTAGATTCAGTGTATGCTTTGATAACTGGTACCATATAAAGAATCTATAGGTCTACCTACCTAGGTTTTGCAGAGCCTAAAGTAGAAGAAGGGTCATGCCTTATAGTTGGCTTGTTGTCAGAAATGGTATGTTGAAAATGGGAGTTAGCTGCCCCTAGATATGTCACTTTCTCAGTGGGATAATTAAAAACCCTCCAGCGTTTTCAAACACCAACACAAGCTACAAAGTCACTAAGGAGATCAGATCATGAATCTTAATTCGAACAAGTTGCCTAAAGGTCTAGTCACTTTAGAGGGCATATTCAACTTTGATGATCAAGAAAAAAGAAAAGGCTTGAACTTGACTACAAGGAGGGATGACTACATACCTGTCACCATTGTTGATGGAAAGACTCTTAACTTGGGAAAGGCATGCTCTGAGATTGAACTAGAAGTGTTCCTTAAATTATGTCAATAATTCAGTGATGTTATTGCTTGTACATATGAAGACTTAAAGGGTTTTCACCCAAGCTTATTTCACCACAGCATAGATTTAAACCATGATGCAAAGCCTATTAGACAAAATCAAAGATTGGTCAACCCTAAGATTGAACCCTTAATGAGAAAAGATCTATCCAAACTTATAGAAGCCAATATTATTTTTTGCATTAAGCACTCTTCATGGGTAGCCAATCATGTTCCCGTTAGAAAGAAGAATGGATAAATCAGATTATGTGTATTTTTAGGGACCTTAATAAGGCTTCTCTTAAAGATCACTATCCCCTTCCTTCTATGGAACAAATTTTGTCCAGGGTTAGTGGTTCAAAGAGGTTTTCTTTCCTAGATGGTTTTTCAGGCTATAACCAATTTCTAGTCCAGGAGTCAGACCGATACAAAACAACGTTCACTACTAAATGGGATACTTATGCCTATTGTAAAATTCCATTTGGACTAACCAATTAAGGTGCTACATTTCAAAAGGCAATGGAGATGGCTTTTAAAAGTGTGTTGGAAAACTACATGCTAATATATTTTGATGATATAACTATCTATTCAAACTATGCAGTAGATCAATTTGATCATCTAAGGCAAGTGTTCATCAAATGTAAAGAATATGGTGTATCTCTAAATCCAAAAAAATGTGTGTTTTTTACTGATTAAGGGAAGCTCCTGGGACACATTATGTGAAGAGATGGACTAACAATAGATTCAGAAAGGGTGGAAGCAATTCTCTCTCCCACTTCCCAGCCATTAGAAAATTTGCAGAGTTTTCTTGGTAGGATAAACTTCATGAGAAGGTTCATCCTTGATCTTTCTTCTATGGTGAAGCCAACCATTTTGAAAAAGGATATGATGTTCACTTGGACCAAGGAAGGAAAAACCAATTTTTAAGAGATCAAGAAATCAATTGCATCAACTCCCACTCTTGTCAATACTAACTTTCATAGGGATTTCATTCTCTATTCTCTTGGAGGAGAATCAAGTATATCAGTTGTTTTAACACAATTAAATGAAGAGATTTTGGAGCAACCCATTTCTTTCTTTAGTGAAGGACTTAAGGACTATGAGAGTAGATATAGCTATGTAAAGAAGCAAGTTCTTGTTGTTTTAAGGGCTCTCAAGAAGTTTAGACATTTTCTATCCCATAACTAGGTCCAACTCTTGGTTCCACTTGCAAGTGTAAATGATTTCCTTTTGAACAAGGATATCAAAGAAAAGACAGTTGGATGGATCACTAAGGTCATGGAGTATGACATCAAAATTAAGATCACCAAACTTGTGAGAGGGAAATGATTTTGTGAGAAAATGGTCTCATCTTTTGAAACATCTGAGGATGCTTCCCTCTTAATACAAGATGATAAATTTGCAGAGGATGAAAATCAAAATGATTGGTTGCATGATATGACTACCTTCTTGGTAGAAGGAAGATATCCACAAGGCCTAAATAGAAATAACAGAAGACAATTTAGGTTACATTCTATTCCTTATGTCTTGGTGGAAGGACTATTATTAAGGAAGGATTCTAATGGAGTCCTATTGAGGTGTATCAATACAAATTAAATCAACAGGTTGTTAAAAGAATTTCATGATGGTCCTATTGGTAGTCATTTCTCAACTAGGATTACAACAATGAAGATAATGAGAACTAGTTATTATTGGACAACCTTATTCAATGATTATCATAAGCGGGTGAGAAAATGTGAGAAATGTGCCCTCTTCTTAGGGAAACAAAGACTGGTTTCCCTTCCTCTTCATCCTATTCAATCAGATCAATCTTTTTCTCAATAGGGTTTGGATTTCATTGGTCCAATAAATTCACCCTCTAGTTCTAGTCATAAATGGATATTGGCAGCCACATATTACTTCACAAGATGGAAAAAGGTAGTAGCTTTGAGAGATGCAACAAAGGCTTCATTGGTTGAGTTCCTTGATGGGTTAGTGATCATATTTGGTGTTCCTTCAACTATCACATTAGATAATGCTAAGTCTTTCATTGGAACTCATATATGCTCTTGGCCTATTAAACATGGAATATAATTGAGCACTTCCTCAAATTAATACCCCCAAGGAAATGGTTTGGCTGAATCTTCCAATAAGAACCTCATCAAAATAATAAAATGGAAAATTGGAGATAATCAGAGGTGTTGGCATACCAAGTTGAGGACTTCAATTTGGGCTGATAGAATTACACCCAAGAGAGTAATTGGAAACTCACCCTTCATACTAGTATATGGAAGGGAAGCAAGGCTTCTTGTTTCACTTGAGCTCTTGAACTAGCTCATCAGTTGGAGCTAGTTGAAAATTATGCTATGACAGTCAGGATGGCTAAGGTAATAGAGCTAGAAGAAAAAAGCAACAAGATATGCATATACTTGAGGCACATCAACAATAGGTCAAAAGGAGTTTTGAAAAGAAGGCTATGATTAGAATCTTCAAGGAAGGAGACCTCATTCTCAAGTGGGATGTTAATAGAGCCAAACTAGATATACACTCCAAATTTGATGTTATATGGAGTGGCCCATATATTATCACTAACTGTAAAGAGGCCAATGCTTTTCATCTATCTAGGACCGATGGTGAAGTTCTTCCAATCCCAGTCAATGGGATCCACCTTAAACCTTGCTTCTAGAGGAGATTAAAGGTTTTTCATGTACATAGTAGGCTAGGCATTTTCTAGATTTCCAAAAAGTGCACGAGCACAACTATTTCACTTGGAGATAGAAATTTTTTTATTTGTTTTTTTTCAGTTGTAGAGTTGTTGATTTTATGCATGACAGAGATGTGCATCATGTTTTGATGCTTATGACTCCATACCTAATGGATTGCTTCAAGGTCATTGATCATATGTTTAGTAGGTAAGCATCCCCCTCAAGTCACCAGAAATATTGACATTTTGTCACCAATTATCCCATTACAAATAATCAATCTGAGATACATTTTATGGGATAAGTTGTGTAATTTTTAGCTAGAATAGTTGTGCATTTTTTGGCCAGAAATAGTTGTACAGTTTCAGGCATTCTCGGGTGCATGAAAACACAGTGTAGTTTTGAGTGTCGTAGGAGCTATATCAAATGAGTCCAATATCGAATGAACACTTTTCTACTCATTCAAAATTTGCAAGTCGAACAGTTATGTAGTTTCATGCCCACGCGACATCGTAGGGAAGATTTGTGAAGGGAGTTTTCAAATTGCAATCTTGGGATTAGTAAAATTTCATGCATTAAAGGATTGGTTATATTGAATGAGTTTCTCATTGAATGGGCATTTTTCCTCTTTCAAGGCTACGAAGTAGTGACCTTGTGATTTTGTAGTATCATTGTTTCATGTGGTTGTGGGGCCACTTTCTGGTATCAGGTTTCAAGTTGTGATCCTATGATTAGTGAAGTTTCATGCATTAAAGGAGCTTATATATCAAATGAGAAGCCTTTTTTCTCTTTTGATGTAGTGAAGTAGCAACCTTACGATGTTGCAGTATCATTATTTCGCATGGTCATGGGGCCACTTTCTGCCATGAGGTTTTGTGTTGTGACCTTGCGATCGGTGCAATTTTGTGCTCTGCATAGCATCACTAGTTTTCCAAGAGGGAGTTGTGTCCTACAATAGCACATAGGCCGAAACTGTGCAATTTTGTGTTAGTGTTAATTTTTTCTATAGACTATTTTGCGACTTGAGAGCCCAATATTTATTGCCAAATTCCATTTTTTGGATTTTTTAGGTAATGTAAAGGAATGTCCTTGCTATGCAGCCACTTGCAGAAGGTATGGGTATGGTTTTATTGATTGTATGAACATTTATTGACCCATTTTCTATCACTTCTTGAGCATATTTGTGTACAGAATTAGATTTAATCAGATTTCTTCTTGATTTGTACTATGTAATCTTAACTCCAGTTGATGGGAGTTTGAGTTGATTGTTGTAATTAAGTTATGTATGATCTCTTTAAAAGGAAGCTGTGTACATATTTTGGGGGTTCTTCTATGTTATTCTTTGTTATATTTTTTGTAGTAGCCTTATGCTCTGCAATTGTATTCCTTTTGCCTACCATTAATGAAATTCCTATCTTAAACTCTTCTTGTCATTCATAATTTGTGCATGTCTTTTTCCTTGTTTTGAATGTTTATTTCCTACTTCTTAGAGTTATATGTTGTGTTTAATCTATTGATAATTATTGTATTGTGAAAATATCCTTCCTTTCAACATTTAATCAATTCCAAACCTGCATGTGAATTCTCAAGAAATATAATAGAGTTCAGATCTGTGTATTTGGATATCTTATTCATGTGTTATGCAATTGTAGGCAAAAATTTTAACCACATTTCAATCTGGTGCATCACCTTTCCCTTTTAGCAATTTAATTTTTAGCATCTCCTTCTCTCTTTTCTTGAAAAGTGTAGTTTAGGTGCATCCCGATTGTAAGGAAATCGACCTTCTCCAGCGATTCAACCTCGGAGCACAAGTCACTCACTTGGAGGTTGTTTCCATGTTACATGAAGTTGTTTGAGGGTCATACCTCAAAAAAGGGTGCAAACTATTGTGTCAACACTTACTTTGTGATTTTGAGCCTAAATCTGTAAAAGATGCTTTGGAGAATGAGGATTGGATTCATGCAATGAATGAAGAAATTGAGAAGATAGGGAAGAAAAAAACATGGACACTGGTACCTAGACCTAAGGAAAATAATGTTATTGGAACAAAGTGGGTTTTCAAGAACAAGCTAAATGAAAAAGGTGAAGTCACAAAGAACAAGGCTAGATTGGTATGCAAAGGATATGCACAAGAAGAAGGAATTGACTATGGAGAAACTTTTTCCCTTGTTAAAAGATTAGAAGGAGATAGAACTCTACTTGCCTATTCTTCTTATAAAGGATTTAAGGTATATCAAATGGATGTCAAATCTACATTTCAGAATGGAATACTTGAAGAAGAAGTTTACATTGAGTAGCCTGAAGGATTTGTTGACCCCAACAAGAAGAAAATGGTATGTAAACTACACAAAGCTCTATATGATTTGAAACAAGCCCCTAAAGAATGGTATGAAAGATTGCATAATTATTTGGTGAAAATTGGATTTACTAGAACTAATGAGATGAGATGAAGAAGGAATTTCAAAAGTTTATATTTGGTGAGATTAATTTTTTTGTTGGTTTACAAGTATATCGAATGAAGCATGGTATCTTTATTACTCAATCAAAATACACCAAGGAGACACTAAAAACTTTTGGAATGGAAGATTCAAGACTAGTTAGTATACCCATGGCCACTGGACATAAGCTATCAAAGAATGATGATTCTAATGATGTGAACTAGATATTGTATAGATCAATGATTGGAAAGATACAAAATGTTGTTCACAATAGACTTGATATTGCATTTGCAATTGGGATAGTTGCAATATTTTCTACAAGTCTTAACGAGATTCATATGGTGGTTGTGAAAAGGATACTGAGATATCTAAAAGGAACAAAAGATTATGGATTGTATTAAAAGAAGAATGACAAGTTTGAGCTAAATATGTTCACTGAATCAAATTGGGCAGGAAATATTAATGACATAAAGGATGAGCATTCTTTCTAGGAAAGAGACTTGTTTCATGGACAATATAGAAGCAAAACAACATTTCTCAATCAATAGATGAAGCTAAGTATGTGGCAGCAACAGTGAATTGTTCAAATATCATATGGATCAAGAAATTATTGAAATGAATGAAGGAAGAGATCATTGATCCAGTTGTTATATTTTGTGATAACACTAATGCTATAAACATTTCAAAGAATCTTGTTATGCATACAAAGACTAAGCATATTGCTATCAAGTATCATTATTGAAGAAAGCTAATTGAAGACAAAGAAGTGAGACTAGAGTATGTAAACACTAAGGAGAAAATTGATGATATTTTCACTAAATCTTTACCTAAGGATGCTCATGAATATCTAAGAGGTAAATGAGGGGTGATTCCCCTTGACAAGGCTACTTAATCTAAGATGGAGCTTTGCATCAAATGTGTTGATCAAAACATTTGACAAATTGATGCAGAAAGTCCTACTTTAGGAGCAATCTAAAGAGTTAAGGAAGAAGTGGAGAGTAAAGGAAGAAGAACATAATGTTGTATCAGATGAAAAATTATGAATTCAGTACTGACATAAAGTGTCTTTAAAATTGTTGTAAAAAAGGGAGATATATTTTTTACTCAGTTACCTATGAAGAAAGAGGGAGAATATGTCAAGAGATGTTGCAAAGAAAGAGAAGGCATGTAAGGTGTTGCCAGCAATGCGTGAGTCTAATTGATTTCATGATCTGATATGATAGATGGAGCTTATGTGTTGCATAGCAGAGCTACATGGATGAGAATCAAAGATGAAGAATCAAAATGAAATTAAGGATATTAATGAAGATATGACACTAAACCACAAAGGGATTTTTCTTGATGTAGTACATGTCTTGGATTTCATGGTAACTAGAGGTGTTTCCATCAATGCCAAAGAGGGAGATTGTTGGAAACTACAATTGGGACAATTATTATGCATGCGAGCCAAACTGTTATCTGTATTTACAAAGTGAGTTGTATTTGCCAGATCAAAACCTACTATTACTTTCTAAACATTGTATCAGTATTGAAATCCTTTAATCAAGGTTGACCTAATAGTCATATGTAAATCCTTTAATCAGGGTGGCATTCTAATGGAATTTTCTAAAGTCCTCTAACAAGGCCACTTCTAATAGGGTGATTGAAACCTTTAACAAGGTCACATTTAATAGTGTGTTTTGTAACCTTTAATAGGGTTGGCTCCTACTAGAGCTCACTTCAGAAGAGTGAAACAATTGGTGACATGCTATTGGTGGTTTTTCTCAAATTGAGTTTCCATGATAAATCTTAGTGTCAAAATTGTGTGGATGTTATTTGTGATGATTTACTGTTAATGTTTTACATTCTACAAGTTTGTTATATTTTGGATAGTGGACTGCTAGTTTTTGTAACTAAAAGTTTATAATGGAAACCAAGCTAATGGATGTTAAGATTTGAAGCAATTAAAGTGTTTGTTTGTTGAATTGGTACATTTGGACCTTGGAAAAGTAATTCAACCCCCTCCTAGTTATTCTAAAAATTGAAGATGAGGAGAAGAAAAAGGAAGAAGAGAAAATAATTATTATTTGAATACTTTAGTAGACAAACTCATGAAAATTGATAAGAATTTGCAAGGAAATTGGAAGGTGATTACACATGAAACATCTTTGAGTATACCCTAGTAGAAACACACTAAGATTAAGGTTGACAAAGTTATTTTCTAGCATGAGGATGCCAATTTACTGATCACTCTTTTCAGAGTGCAGAAACACCAAGTTCTTCAAGATCACCATTGGAATTAGTTTTAGCAACATTATCTAGAGATGATGATGATGATCAAGTTGGCTTGATATCATCTTTGAGAAAAATAATTGAAAAGAATAAAAGAGTGAAAAGTCTACAAGGCACATTAGTGGAAGTGACAAAAAAGTTGGAAAGTATTATATCGGTAATAGTCACTGAATCAAACCCACAGGTGAAGGCTAAAGAAGTAATCAAAGAATTGGATAATGAGTTCACTTAGTTATAAGAAGTTACAACTACAAAGGCACAAAATCTTCATGATGCTGAATAGTTTTGAAAGGTTTGTGGGAACATTAGAGAAGACTTGAAAAGTCTTGATACAAGTGTTAAGGAATTAAGGAGATGTTTGACTGAAAGAAAAACATTATATGGTAAATGTGCCTTGTCACACACTTTCATAAAGGACATCTCATATGAGATGAAGGTCAAATTAGAAGAATTGAAGACCATTGTAAATAAGCTACAAAGTCCTAATGTATAGATTATTGACATGGAGAGAAGAATTAGCAAAGTAAATGATGATATTGGACTTTTAGAGATAAAGAAAGAAAGGATATTGAAAAGGTTTTCATTATCGAGAGAGCACCTTACCTTGAAGACTAGTCTTGTACAAAGACAACTGGATGAATGCCTCTCAACCAAGGCATCATGTGAAAAGAAATGCATATATAGATTTGAATGTAGTAGAGATTGCATCATATGGATTATGTGCACTAATAAGCGTATCAAATGTTGTAAAGGACAAATGGGACACAAAGTTCTCTATTTTGAAGAGAAACTTTGGTGATTGCATCTTACAACTATCCAGTCAATAACAATAAAGGTAGAACTTTAAATTTTGACTTGTATATAGATTTTTAACTCACCTTTGTTATTGATGTCAAAGGGAGAGTGTAGCAAGGAAAATTGTATATACATACATACATACATACATACATATATGTATGTATATATATATATATGTATGTATATATATATATATATATATATATATATGTATGTATGTATACATATGTATGTATACATATGTATATATGTATGTATACATATGTATATGTATGTATATATACATGTATGTATGTATATATATATATACATGTATGTATATATATATATACATGTATATATACATACATATACATATGTATACATACATACATACATGTATATATATGTATGTATACATACATACATGTATATATATGTATGTATATATATATATATATGTATGTATATATACACATATATACACATATATACATATGTATACATACATACATACATACATATATATATATATATATATGTATACATATGTATATATATATATATATACATATATATATATACATATGTATACATATATATATATATATATGTATGTATGTATGTATGTATGTATACATATGTATATATGTGTATATATACATATATATATATACATACATATATATACATGTATGTATGTATACATACATATATATATATGTATATATACATATATATATATGTATATATACACATATATACATATGTATACATACATACATGTATACATATATATATATATATATATATATATATACATATATATATATATATATACATATGTATGTATACATACATACATGTATACATACATATATATATATATATATGTATGTATACATACATACATGTATACATACATATATATATATATATATATATGTATGTATACATGTATGTATGTATACATACATATGTATATATATATATATATGTATGTATATATATATATGTATACATACATATATATATATATATATATGTATGTATACATGTATGTATGTATACATACATATGTATATATATATATATATGTATGTATATATATATATATATATATATATATATATATATATATATATATATATATATATATATATATATATATGTATATGTATACATACATACAATGTATGTATATATATGTATGCATGTATGTATGTATATATATATATATATGTGTGTGTGTGTGTGGGTGGGTGTGTGTGTGTGTGTGTGTGTGTGTGTAAGGGGGAGTTATGTGATAGAATATAATCAAAGGAGGAGTAATGTTGTAATGAGGAGACTGATGGGGACACAACCCAACAACAGAATGGACACAATAGAAAAGGGGAATTATATTAACTGAGAAGATCAGCTAGTACAAACAGTGCAGAGAAAATAAACTTCAAAACATGCCATGCCCTACGGGCTTACAATAGCATAACTCTGGAGAATATTTCTCCTTTTAGCACCTCCTCCCAAGCTCCAATCCCAACTGTCTTTTACAATGCCAAAAATCTCCTTAAATAGACCCCGAAGGGTTAAGGACTAGGAGTACATTCTAGAAAGTGCTAGTAGGCATCCACCGACAAAATAGAAGGTTCCAGAAGCTGCGTTAGAAGTCGGTGCAAATCTAGAAGAATCCAGAAACGGTAGCCAAACTTTCGGGAGGCATAACTTTTGAACCGTAGCTCCGATTGATGAACCGTTTACATTTTCGGAAAGCTCTCGAAGCGCTCTATAGCCCTATGGACAAGCTTCGCTCATTCCCCATTTTTCGGCCCTTTTAGAGGTCATTTAATGCCCCAAACCTGACTTTGAAGCATTCTTAGGAGGTCTCCAAAACCTGAAAAACTACAATAACTTTCAAACCGTGGGGCCTTTTGACCTGATTCTTTTTTTGGAATGCTCTAAGCCTCAATTGCATTCATCTGGCCAAGTCACACCTTCTAGGTCACCAAAAAGATGGCCAAATTGCATGCTCCTATTTTTTTGGGATTTTCAAATGCATTGATAGTTGAACTATGAGAGTTGGAACCTTTATTTGAGCCAAATGGGTATCCAAAAATGTAAAGACATAAAACAGAAACTAAGTCTAAGTACATTTTTTTGGGTGACACAGGATTACCCTTATACCTCTGGATGCTCCTGCATCAGACACCCAGGGTAGATTAAAAAGTGACCCTGTCACTTTATGGATGGTAGAGGAAATCCCAAATGGGAAAGCTCAGCTACTGAAATCCAAGTTGAGTCTTCGATCGGTCGTCCTTTCCATTTGACCAAATACTCTTCATACTGCCTGTTTCTGGTACTCCTACCCACACGATGATCTAGAATGTCTTCTATCTCCTCCTTCTTAGAAGAAGGAATTGGGCATGGCTCTAAAACTAGCTCCTCATCAGCACCATCATCATGATACTCTGTCAAATCTGCAATGTTGAAAATGGGAGAAATGTGAATACCATTTGGCAGCTCCACCTCATATGCATTTCCTAAGTTATGTTTCTTCAAAATTTTGCAGGGGCCAAATTTCTTCATTTTTAGCTTGTTGTAAGTACCAACTGGAAATCTTTCTTTTCGTAAGTGCACCATGACAAGATCCCCTACTTGGAATTCCTTATGTCTTCTCCTTTGATCAGCCCTAACTTTATACTCTTGATTCATCTTGATAATGTGTGCTTGAACCTCCTCATGTAGACGCTTGATGTGTTCAGCAAATTCCTCAGCTTCAGCACTTGTTCTCTCCCCTTGTTCTATCTTCCTCAATTCTGGTGTAGTCCTTGGGCTATTTCCATATACAATTTGAAATGGTGATTTTCCAGTACTCCTATTTACCGAGTTATTATAAGCAAACTCTGCTTGTGGTAGAATCAAATCCCATCCCTTGGGCTTATCTCCAACTAAACATCTCAGCAAATTGCCCAGACTTCTATTTACCACTTCTGTTTGGCCATCAGTCTGTGGGTGATGCGTGGAACTGAATTTCAAGTCTGTTCTCAACTTCTTCCACAATGTCCTCCAGAAATACCCCACAAATTTAGTATCTCGGTCAGAAACTATACTCCTCGGAAGACCATGTAGTCTTACCACCTCTTTGAAAAACAAGTCTGCAATATGGACATCATCATGAGTTTTGTGGCATGGAATGAAATGTTCCATTTTGGAGAACCTATCAACCACCACGAATACTGAGTCATTACCCCTTTGTGTCCTTGGCAATCCAAGAACAAAATCCATACTTATGTCCTCCCATGGCCTTGATGGAACAGGCAATGGCTGATATAGGCCAGTATTTTGACTAAACCCCTTGGCAACTTGACAAACCTGGCAACTCTGTACAAACTTCTTCACATCCTGTGTAATTTGAGGCCAAAAATAATGTTCTCTAAGAATGGCAATGGTCTTATCCCGACCAAAATGTCCTGCCATCCCTCCACTGTGTTTCTCCTTAATCAGATTTTCCCTCATGGAACTCCTTGGAATGCACAATTGACTACCTTTGAACAACATGCCATCCTGAATCAAATAGTCTAACCACTTGGTTCTATCTACAGCAACAGGTTCTTTACAAGCTTTCCATGCTTCAGCAAAATCAGGATCCTCGGGGTACAAATTCTTGAGTTCATCAAACCCAACTACTTCAACCTGCATTGTTGTAAGCAATAGTTGTCTCCTACTTAATGCATCTGCAACCCTGTTAGATTTTCCACTTCTATGCTTCAACACAAATGTATAACTCTGCAAGAATTCTATCCACTTCATATGCCTCTGATTCAATTTACCTTGGCTATTTAGGTATTGTAATGCCTCATGATCAGTATACAAAACAAATTCCTTTGGCAATAAATAATGCCTCCATTTCTTTAAGGCCTGAACTATTGCATAGAACTCTTGATCATAAACAGAATACTTCTTCTTTGCATCATTCAATTTTTCACTAAAATATGCAATAGGATTACCTTCTTGGCTTAGTACAGCCCCAATAGCGCTACCACTCGCATCACAATCCACCTGGAATACTTTTCTAAAATCTGGAAGTGCCAACACAGGCTGTTCAGTCACCTTCTTCTTCAGCAATTCAAAACTTCTCGCAACTGCTGCAGTCCATTTGAACTCTTTTCTATCCCCTCTTATTGTATCAGTTAGAGGTGCACATATGCCACTGAAATTCTTAATAAACTTCCTGTAAAAACTAACCAGACCATGAAATGATCTTACCTCAGTAGCAGACCTTGGAGTAGGCCATTCCAAGATGGCTTTTACCTTCTCTGGATCCATTTTGAGACCTTCAGGTGATATAACAAATCCCAAATAGACTAACTCCCTTTTTGCAAAGACACACTTCTTTAGATTAATTAACAGTTTCTCTTCCCTTAGCCTTTCAAGGACACTACGGATATGCAGTAAATGTTCTTCCAAAGTCTTGCTGAAAATTAAAATATCATCCAAATAGACGATAACAAATTTTCCCAAGAACTTCTTAAGTACCTCATTCATGAGCCGCATGAAGGTGCTTGGGGCGTTTGTCAATCCAAAGGGCATGACTAACCACTCATAAAGACCCTCCTTGGTCTTGAAGGCTATTTTCCACTCATCTCCTTCTCGAATCCGTATCTGATGATAGCCACTCTTCAGATCTATCTTTGTGAAGTACTGAGCTCCGCTCAAGCAGTCCATAAGATCATCCATCCTTGGTAAAGGAAACTGGTACTTGATGGTTATCCTATTTATAGCTCGAGAATCTGTACACATCCTCCACTCTCCATCCTTCTTTGGTGCAAGTACTGCAGGTACTGCACATGGACTCAGGCTCTCTCGAATCAAGCCCTTCCTCAACAGCTCCTGAACCTATCTATTTAGCTCCTCTGTTTCAGTAGGAGTCATCCTGTGAGTAGCCTTGTTAGGCAAACTAGCTCCTGGAATCAGATCTATCTGATGACTGATTTGCCTTACTGGTGGCAATCCATCTGGAACATTATTAGAGATAATATCTCCAAATTCCCCTAGTAAATCTGAAACTTCAAATGGTATTTCACTACTACCTTCTTTATCTTTCCTAGGAATCAAAGCATAGCACATACGTTGATGTTTCATGCCATCTAAAAACTTCCTTCCATCAACAAGACAAATCCTAGCACTACTACATACCTTTTCACCTTCCTTTTTCATGGGCTTCAATTTGTGGTGAACTCCATCCTTTGTAAGAGAGTATGTGTTTGCATGTCCATCATGTATTGCATGTCTATCAAACTGCCATGGTCTACCCAATAATAGATGGCAAACATCCATCGAAATAACATCACAGAGAACTTCATCATGGTAACTCCCAATTTTGAATTTTACTAAACATTGTTCACTTACCAGGACCTTATGATCATCTTTTACCCAAGAAATTCGATAGGGCTGGGGATGTTTCTCCCTCTTGAGCTTCAGCTTAGAGACCATCTCTTCTGATACCAGGTTATCAGTGCTACCACCATCAATGATCACATCACAACATTTATCCTCACACTTGCATCTGGTACGGAACAAACTCCTCCGTTGTCCTGGTTCATTTTCACCACTTAGTAGGACTCTTTCATTTACCAAGGTCTCCCCTCTTTCTGCATCCTCTGAATGTGATGATTGTGCATCCTCATCCACATGAGCAACCCTAGCTTGGCCCTCAGCTCTCCTATCTGTCCTTCCTTGTCATTGAGGGCATTCAAAGGCACGATGACCTTCTTCATTGCAATGGAAACAGGTACCATGGAAGCCTCCTCTTCCTTGTCCACGTCCTCTACCTCTTCCTCTTTGATTTCCAAAGTCTTGATCACGGGAGCGGTTGAAACCCTCATTCCTCTGGTTCCTGCTAGTACCCTCATCTTCATTTTTCTTTTGAGTTTCATTGCGGCCTCTAGACGATCTACCACTTCCCCTTCCTCCTTGACCGTGCCCTCTTTGTCTTCCTTCAAACCTTTTACTCAGCTTCTCTTCAACTCGTAGGGCAAACTGGTATGCTTCTTCAACACTGGTCATTCTTACCAGGCTTAATTCCTCCTGGATGCTAGGTCGCAACCCACTGATATAACGAGCAACCTTCTCCTTATTTGCTTCTGCATGCCCTGCTCTAATCAGGAGTCGGTAAAACTCCTCTGTATATTCTTGGACTGATCTTCCTGCTTGCTTTAACCCATGCATCTTCTTAAATAGATCAAGCTCGTAGTCCACAGGAATGAACTGCTTCTTCAATTTGTCCACCATGCGATCCCATCTTGTGATCTTCTCCTTTCCTCTTCTAAGTCTTTCTAGTTGAACCTCTTGCCACCAGATTTTGGCATGGCCTTTTAGTTTGGCCTTTGCAAACTTAACCCTATCTGGGTCCCTTATATCCTCATACTCAAAGTATTCTTCCAGTTCATTGATCCAATCGATCAACTCATCTGGTTTCAAATTTCCCAAAAATATACCCACTTCAATTGTAGGTCTTTTCCCAAACCTAGTAATGGCCCTAATAAGCCTTTCCTCTACAGGATTCAGAACTTCCCCGTCAACTTCCATTACTTCCTCTTCATTGTCATCCTCACTATTGTCATCTGCGGCAATATTTGCTCCTCTACGAAGCTCCTCTTGCAATGCTTGTACCTGTCTCTGGAGGGCTCTAACCTCCTCAGGATCAATGGCTCTAGCCCTTTCGCCACGCTCTCTTCGTGGAGGCATCTTCTAACTTGAACCCACAACCACACAGTCCTGGTGTAAACTGCCTCACAGTCGGCGCTCTGTCTACACACTCAGGAAAACCTGCTCTAATACCACTTGATGGGGACACAACCCAACAACAGAATGGACACAATAGAAAAGGGGAATTATATTAACTGAGAAGATCAGCTAGTACAAACAGTGCAGAGAAAATAAACTTCAAAACATGCCCTACGGGCTTACAATAGCATAACTCTGGAGAATATTTCTCCTTTTAGCACCTCCTCCCAAGCTCCAATCCCAACTGCCTTTTACAATGCCAAAAATCTCCTTAAATAGACCCCGAAGGGTTAAGGACTAGGAGTACATTCTAGAAAGTGCTAGTAGGCATCCACCGACAAAATAGAAGGTTCCAGAAGCTGCGTTAGAAGTCGGTGCAAATCTAGAAGAATCCAGAAACGGTAGTCGAACTTCCGGGAGGCATAACTTTTGAACCGTAGCTCCGATTGACGAACCGTTTACATTTTCGGAAAGCTCTCGAAGCGCTCTATAGCCCTATGGACAAGCTTTTCTCATCCCCCATTTTTCAGCCCTTTTTGAGGTCATTTAATGCCCCAAACCTGACTTTGAAGCATTCTTAGGAGGTCTCCAAAACCTGAAAAACTGCAATAACTTTAAAACCGTGGGGCCTTTTGACTTGATTCTTTTTTTGGAATGCTCTAAGCCTCAATTGCATTCATCTGGCCAAGTCACACCTTCTAGGTCACCAAAAAGATGGCCAAATTGCATGCTTTTATTTTTTCGGGATTTTCAAATGCATTGATAGTTGAACTATGAGAGTTGGAACCTTTATTTGAGCCAAATGGGTATCCAAAAATGTAAAGACATAAAACAGAAACTAAGTCTAAGTACATTTTTTTGGGTGACACAGGATTACCCTTATACCTCTGGATGCTCCTGCATCAGAGACATAAGGAAGTAATATAGTATAAATAGAAATGATCCATATTTTGACATTTTGAAATTTTGTAATGTCCATGTGAAGATTTTCACAAGTTTTGAAATTTTGATTATTAGAACTTAGTCAAAATTTCCATATATTTCCATCAATGCCAAAGGGGGAGATTGTTGGCAATTTGGCTAGGTAGTTAAGTTGAAGTTGGCATTTATGGAAACATATAATTAGTGTTAAGTGAGCAAAGTATGGAGATGAAGTTTTGGCAGTTTGAACTTAGAAAATTATCTAAGTATCATGTGGCTTATTTGGCACTACAGTTAGATTTTTGATTGGTGCAATTCATAGATGCATTATTGGTATATGCACACTTAGGTATAAGAAGTACAGACTATGAGGATACTATAGGTAAGAGCACGAGGTAGTATGAATGAAGTTATTGCAATTTTTTCAATTGCAGTAATGAGCCGAATAAACATGATAAAATGAAGGAAAAAAATATTTTTTAGTTAAGTAATTATTTTGTAAAAATAATAATTACTTGAGTAATTAGGGATGACATCCTAGATGTTAAACCTAAGTGGACAAGGTATAGTTTTGCACTTTGGAAAACGTATAAAGGAAAGAAGGTCGATTGGACAAGCAGTCTGGTATAAAGGAAAGATTTTACAGTGCAAAGTTGTTTGAAATTTTTATCGTGATAAGTAATATGATTATTTTGTAATGCAAACTTTGATGGAAAAATAGTAAAAGGAAGAGTATGCAAAGTTGATACAACGAGCTAGAAAGGTCATATCCGATATTGAAGATGTCAGCAATTGTAAAGAGGATTTTGTGTCTACTCTTTTTGTATACCATATATCATTGTATATTTAATGTTTGGGTAGTGGGTTCAACTTGCATACATTCTATAATTGTAACAACTCCTAACAGGGTTGAGCTTTCTAACAAGGCCTAGTCCTCTAATAAGGACCGAAACACTATACATATGTAATAGACTCTGAATAAGGTCAATATCTTTCATAATATACTTTTGATTAGTGGATCATTTTGTGGCTACCATTCCCACTAGGGTTTACCTAGTTAACAAAATATGGTGTTATGTGTTGTATTACTTTATGGTTGTTTTTACTGTTCAACTTAATCAACTTATTCATTTATGCAAGTTGTAATATTTTTAATAATATCCATAATTGGGAATTTTTTTGTGAAATACTGATTACCCTCCTCTTAGTATTTCCTATTTCTAAGAGGACTTTCTTAAAAATAGCAAAAATAATCTACTAGATAATTTTAGACCCATTAAGTGGTTGTTTCACCAAGTCATGGACTTAAAGGATACGACATGATCTCTAGAGGGGAGGGTTGATGAACATAAGTCTCATGACATTACTGAGAGGGAGGACTCTACTATGGGCTCCTTGATTGACATGCCGTATTTCTACAGGTTGGAGGCCAAGGTGCTTAAATTAGACAATAAGGTCAATAGGATTGAGAGCACCTTCAAGAGTATAAGTGATTAGAGCTACAAAATCCTTAAAGCCTATAGTGAGCATATTGAAATCCTCATCAACAAGCTGGATGAAAGCCTTGGGGAGAAGACCATTGTTACTATCACCGAGGATCAAGGTGTTGTTACAAATAACAAACAAGGAATTGGGAGGAGGACTAGAGATAGCACAAGGAAAATGATAATAGGGGCCTCTTTGGACATTAGTTAGATTAAGGAAGTTGTAGAGAAGATGGACTAGCTGGAGGAGTAGGCAGTGGAGTTGATAAATAAAATGGGACAAGTCTCATTTGGGGTCCTTTTTTTGGGTTTTTAACATTTTCTATTTAGTGGTTGATGTGTTTTCCTTTTATAGCTAGCTTTTATTCAGTCATTGGTGTTGTTCTTTTTTTCTTTGTTTTGTCTATTGGGCTTAATGTTATATCTCTGAATCTAAATGTACAAGATTTTGGGGGGCCTTCAAAACCTGCCATAATAAATAACAATAATGGATGAAATGAATACTTTTGTACCTTCTTAATATTTTAACATATATACACTACAAGATTGAACTACATGTCAAAATGCATGAAATATGAAAAAATATATTATGTAAATACAATATAATGAGATGCAAATGAATCATATCTAGACATCCAAATCAAATGTAAATGGTTCATATTAGGCTCATCAAAATGTAAGAAAGGAAATAAACTAGGAAGAATGAGGATATCTCCTCTTACACTGGAAGGAAGATTATTCACTAGGCTTGAGGAGGCTCAAAGTGTTGGGTGAATATAGTGATCTCTTGTTGTTATGGAAGATTTGCAAATATGAATGAACAATGTAGATATTGGGATATAAGAGAGAGAAAGTAGCCTTATCCAAAACAAAGATAGTTATTTGACTAATGTTTCCAATTTTTAGATTAGGTCTAAGGAGAAAACACAAAGATTAATTTGTACTTGAAACTTTAGCCCAAATTTCCTATTTAGAGTGACTTGGATAGACAAGGAAACTAGACTCACACTTGTACGTGAAAGTTGCCCCTGTCTTGCCAAATTTTGATGTCTAACCCTTGGATCTAAAGAAGATAATTAAGACTTCTTGAATTTGGATCTAAATCTGTAAAACCTATCACCTACACAAAAAGAGAGGGGAAACTATTAGGAGAAGGGGGTTTTCCTAAGTCACACCTTTATTTAGGAATGTATATTGAAATAAAAATGAAATATCATGAAAGGAAGAGAAGCACACTGTAAGTAGAAGAGGCTTGATAAGTGTCTTCTACCTTGATGACACAAGTGATATTGGAATGAAATCACAAATTTTCATGCAATAGTATGACTCTAAAGACCTAATAGGACATCACAAAAGATATGCTTGCATGATGATTCTTGATGCTTGTTGCAATAAAGTGATGGAATGGTTGAATATGCTTCAATACTCCTAAAAAGCTTGATTTGTCACTCAAATATTTGGTTTCTTGTTTGTTTGATTGATTGGATGAGATTGCATTCTTTTGAATTTGATTGCTTAGATACCAAAATAAGGGAGATAGCCTTGAATTTTTACCTCTCCAAGCCATTCTAGAGCTTAAGAGTCCAAGTAGACCATTTAAATCTAGATTCTTGTCTAAAATTACAATACCAAACTCCAATTCAAATTTGGGCCTAACTTAGCATGACAAGGATGAATTTCAATAATAGGGTCACATAATTTACAACCTTCTCTACCTAGGACTCCCTCATTGAGACAAGAATGGCTCAAATTCTCATTAGGGGTCAAAATGATTATAAGGATTCCAAAAATGTGTGCCAAATTGGGGTGTTATAAGCAAAAATGTGTAAAATAAGACATGTATGGTAATAGGGCCTATGTGTGCAAATGATAATTGAATGAATACAAAAATTAAAGGGGCACACCCATGATTAAGGACCTCTAATAGAGATTGATGTTATTCAATAATAAAGACACAAACATTTAAATATTTACTAATCAAATGCATAATAAAGTATAAAAATGCATAAAAGAATGAACACACACTAAAATAGGTGCTAACTAGCATAAATTGTACACCGTAGCTAGGTGCAATTTTGCATGCTACAAACTCATTAATATGATGAAAGCGGAAGAATTAAATTATTCTTCAGCACATTAAATTAAGTGATTTATATGTATAAAACTTCAATTCTTGATCCTAACAATTACATAATAACCTTTAACAAAAGGTGTTCATAAGATTTGCAAAATCATCCCTTAAAGAGATGACATTGTCTGTGAAAGAGTAATAAGAAAGGATGTTGAGGAATAAATGGGTGGTGAAAGATTAGACAAAAATATCAGTGAAGAGTCCTAAGGTTGTGATCCCATAAGAGATATTCAGAAAGTACTTTTGTGGAGTAGGGAGTCAATTAGACAAAAAAGTGCTACAAGATTAGTTAGAATCCTTCCTAATTAGTAAGAGCCATTAATCTTTAGTTTATAGATTATGCGCATGTGTATTTGCATAAGGGCTAGAAATTTTCCCACCAGCTTAAGATTTTTTTCTACCACTCATCAATTAATGTAGAAAATTACCTTTTTGTCCTTTTAAAAAAAAAAAAATATTAAAAAACAATAGGGCAAATAACCCAGCCTATCTGGTGTAGTGGTCGAGCTTGAGGTAGTAGGTTGGGTCATGGTCTTGGGTTCGAGATAGGCTTAGGTTTGAATGGTGCATGTGTGCTATGAGCATGTGCACATGCCCCAAGGAGAACTAGTTTTGCTTTGCTCGCCCCAAAAAGGGATGATGGGCAAGTAGTGAAGACACCCCCTTGGTTAAAAAAAATATTAAATAGGCAATAGGATACATTTGAGAGTTGCTTGATCTAGAAACGGAAAGGAAATGAGTTTTTATAGTCCACGTGTTAGCCATATATTTTTGGGTCTACATAAGGTGACATTAATACATGATAATTACTGATATAGGACCACCATGTACTCCTTGTGAGAAGCATCTAACTAGGTTACAACTGAGACATGCATACCTCAACTCCTTTAAGATTTGAACTTACAATCTCTTTAGAGAACACAAATTCAACAAATACTATTAGGCCCTGTTTGGTTGTTGGAATATGAGTGGAATAGGAAAACGAAATTAGAATATGTTTTATATTCGCTGTTTGGTAAGCTCAATCGAAATTGGGAATAGGAAGACATATTCCAATTTTGCCCCTAAAATGAGCATATGTCTATGCCAAAAAAATCTGTTATTGGAATAGGCCATTTCCATTCTCATTCCGATTTTCCATTAAAAAAAATATTTTTTTTTTTTTGAATTTTTTTTTTTTACTTTTACTTTTTGAATTTTTTTTGTTAAATTTTTTTTAAAAATTTTTTTAAAAAAATTATATCTATTTATTTAAAAAAATGAAAATAAAAATGAATTAACTAAAAAAATAATAAATTAAAAAAAAATTTAAGAAAAATATTTTTAAAAATACAAAACTTAATCTTATTCCTATTCTATTTTTGTACAACCAAACAATAGATTAACATATTCCCAATCGAATTTCAAGTACACCAAACATGATTGTAATTGCCTATTTCTATTCCCATTCCTCATTTCCATTCCCATTCCATTTTTCTATTCTAATTTTCTATTCCTATGCCAGCAACCAAACGGGACCTTAGTATGAAAATTATATAACTATTAAATGTGAGAATAATTAAAATTACGGTTAAAAATAAGTAATAAGATTTGAGTTATTTATGAATCAAAGAAAAATTTAGAATTTAATTAATTTATATATTTTTTATTTTTTATTATGTACACTATGTAATTGCAATTTATTTAATTAATTTATATATATTTTATTTTTTATTATGTACACTATGTAATTGCAATTTATTAAATATTATATTTTGAAGTTTCGTGAAATCAAAATAATTCAACTAAAATATTTAATAATATTAATGAAAATCCATATAATTTATTTTGGGAAGGCCTCCTCCATGAAACTGCAGCCTATAAGAATTTTCTGGAAAGACGGGGAGGAGAGACAACGAGATTTGGGGACGTACCAAGAAACGAAGTAGTCAAATTACTGGTATTGTTGTTCTAAGCTTAACCATTTTGATTCTTTGTAGCTTATTCCAAAATTTTCAAAGCTCATCTGATTTCAACAAAAATATTCATAGGTTTACCCCTTGCAATGTCATTGTGGTAAACGTAGGCTGTATAACACTGCAAGCTTCCACGCTTCAATTAAGATTATAAAATGCCACTGCCATCAATTACTAATCTCAATCTGAGAGCATTATGGTGGAGGAGACTTTGCATATTCTGCTTAGTAAACACAATCCCCCTGAAGATTACTCCACATATCTTAAATTATTGCAATCTTGTATTCTCACCAATGCGCTTTCACAAGGGAAAAAGGTTCACTCTTTCATCATTCACAGGCGATTTGCATTTGCTACACGCTCAATTTTTCATAATAAGCTTATTGACATGTATGTCAAGTGCGGAAGTTTAGTTAATGCTCGAAAAGTCTTTGACAATTTGAAAGAACGAGACGGTGTCTCATGGAATACGATTATTGCAGCGTACAAAAGACATGGGTACCCTCATGAAGCAGTCACACTGTTTCACCAAATGCAACGAATAGGTTTCCAGCCAGATCGATTCACATTTGCCAGCGTATTCCCAGCATGTGCCCAAATGGGAGGTTTGGAACAGGGAATGGACATTCATCAGAGCATAATGGATGAAGGAATTTTGTCAGATGTTGTAGTTGCAAGTGCCCTGGTAGACATGTATGCAAAATGTGGAAGCATAGAGAAGGCGCGTGAACTGTTTGACAAAATGCCTCAACGAAATGTGGTGTCGTGGACTGCGATGATAGCAGGATATGCCCAGATTGGATTTGTTGAAAAGGCTTTAGAAACTTTCAAGCAAATGAAGTTGGAAGGTGTAAAACCTAATTCCATAACCTTCGCTAGCATCCTTTCTGCCTGTGCCAAAGTGGGGGATTTGGAACAGGGTATGGACATCCATCAGAGCATCAAAGATAAAGAGATATTGTCAGATGTTTTAGTTTCAACTGCTTTGGTAGACATGTATGCAAAATGCGGAAGCTTAGAGAAGGCACGTGAGTTGTTTGACAGAATACCCCAAAGAAATGTGGTCTCATGGACTGCAATGATCGCAGGGTATGCACAAAATGGGTTTGTTGGAAAGGCTCTATCGACTTTCCAGCAAATGCAATTGGCAGGAGTAAAGCCGAATTGCACAACCTTTGTCAGCATCCTCCCCGCCTGTGCCAAAATGGGAGCTTTGGAAGAGGGTATGTACATCCATCAATGCATAGAGGATAGGGGAATATTGTTAGATACTGTAGTTGCAACGGCGCTGGTAGACATGTATTCAAAATGTGGAAGTATAGAGAAGGCACGTGATCTGTTTGATAAGATGCCTGGAAGAAATGTGGTATCATGGAATGCCATGATTGCAGGATATACTCAAAATGGATTTCTTGAGAAGGCTCTAGAAACATTCAAGCAAATGCATTTTGAAGGTGTAAAGCCAGACTCCACAACCTTTGCCAGCATCCTCCCTGCCTGTGCCAAAATGGGAGCTTTGGAGCATGGTATGGGCATACATGAAAGCCTACTGGAAGGGGGATTTTTATCAGATATTATGGTTGGAAACGCTCTAGTAGACATATATGCAAAATGTGGGTGCATAGACAAGGCATGTAAATTTTTCGACAGAATGCCTCATAGGGATGTCATCTCATGGAATACAATGATTGCAGGATATTTACAAAATGGTTTTGTTGAAAAGGCTATAAAAACTTTCCAGCAAATGTACTTGGCAGGTGTCAAGCCAAATTCCACAACCTTTGCTAGCATTCTCCTTGCCTGTGCCAAATTGGGGGTTTTGGAACAGGGTATGAACATCCATCAAAGCATCATGGAAAATGGATTCTTGTCAGATGCTGTAGTTGGAAATTCTCTGGTAGACATGTATGCAAAATGTGGAAACTTAGAAAAGGCTCGTAAAGTGTTTGACAGAATGCCTCAAAGAGATCTCATCTCATGGACTACAATGATTACAAGATACACACAAAATGGGCTTGTTGAAAAGGCTGTAGAAACTTTCAAGCAAATGCAATGGGCAGGTGTAAAACCAAATTCTACAACCCTTGCCAACATCCTTCTTGGCTGTGGCAGAATGGGAGCTTTGGGGCAGGGTACGGACATCCATCAAAGCATAAAAGATGAAGAATTTTTTTCAGATGTTATAGTTTCAACTGCCCTGGTAGATATGTACGCAAAATGTGGAAGGATAGACAAGGCAAGTGAAGTGTTTGACATGATGCCTCAGAGAAGTTCGGCATCATGGACTGCAATGATTGTAGGATATGCACAAAATGGATTTCTTCAAGAGGCTTTAGAAACTTTCAAGCAAATACATTTTGCAGGTGTAAAGCCAGATTCCACAGCCTTTGCCAGCATCTTTTCTGCCTGTGCCAGAATGGGAGATTTGGAACAGGGTATGGATATCCATCAAAGTATGGAGGAAAGCGAAATTTTCTCAGATGTCAGAGTTACAAATGCCTTGATAGACATGTACGCAAAATGTCGAAGTATAGACAAGGCACGTGAACTGTTTGATAGAGTACCTACAAGAGATGTGGTTTCATGGAATGCAATGATTGCAGGATATGCACAAAATGGACTTGTTGAGACATCTCTACAAACTTTCAAGCAAATGCAATCAGCAGGTGTAAAGCCAAATTCCACAACCTTTGCCAGCATTATTTCTATTTGTGCCAAAATGGGAGCTTTGGAACAGGGCATGGACATCCATCAAAGCATAGTGGAAAGGGGGATTTTGTCGGATATTATAGTTGGAAATGCATTGGTAGACATGTATTCAAAATGTGGAAGCATAGTTAAGGCATATGAACTGTTTGACAAAATGCCTCAAAGAAATGTCATTTCGTGGAATGCAATCATTGCAGGATGTACACAAAATGGATTTGTTAAAAAAGCTTTAAATACTTTCAAACAAATGCAATTGGCAGGTGTAAAGCCAACCTCCACAACCTTTACCAGCATCCTCTCTGCCTGCGCCAAAATGGGAGCTTTGGAACAGGGTATGGATGTCCATCAAAAGATAATGGAAAGTGGATTTTTGTCAGATATTATAGTTGGAAATGTTTTACTTGACCTGTATGCAAAATGTGGAAGCCTAGACAAGGCAAATGAATTATTTGACAGAATGCCTCAAAGAAATGTGGTCTCATGGAATACAATGGTTGCAGCGTATGTACAAAATGGACTTGTTGAAAAGGGCTTAGAAACATTCAAGCAGATGGAATTGAAAGGTGTAAAGCCAAATTTGACAACCTTTGCTAGCGTCCTCCCTGCCTGTGCCAAAATGGGAGCTTTGGAACAGGGTATAGACATCCATCAAAGCATAATGGAGGGGGGAATTTCATTAGATATTGTAGTTGAAAATGCTTTGGTAGACATGTATGCAAAATGTGGAAGCATAGACAAGGCACAGGAATTATTTGATAGAATGCCTCAAAGAAATGTCATCTCTTGGAATACAATGATTGCAGGGAATGCACAAAATGGATTTTGCGAGGATGCTCTCAAAGTCTTTGAATTAATGAAGTGTTCTGGAAGTAAGCCTGATACTGTAACCTTTGCTTGTGTTCTATGTGCATGCAGTCATGCAGGTTTAGTGAATGAAGGCTGTACATATTTCACTCAGATGAATAACTCATATTGCATTTCACCTACAGTTGATCATTATGTGTGCATGGTTGATCTTCTTGCCCGTGCTGGCCATCTTGAGGACAGTCTAAACTTAATTATTAAGATGCCAATTAAACCTGTGGTGGTTGTTTGGATGTCTTTTCTTGGTTCCTGCAGAACACACATGAATATAGGCTTAGGGGTTTTTACAGCAATGCTTCTTTTTGATTTGGATCCTAAAAATGCTGCGACTTATGTACTTCTCTCAAACATCTATGCAGAAGTGGGCAGGTGGGGTGAGGCTCAAACAATAAGGGAATTGATGAAAGATAGAGGAATTGAAAAGATCCCTGGATGTAGTTGGGTTGAAGGCCATGAAATGGTACATTCATTTGGTGTAGGAGACAGATCACATCCATAGGCACAGGAAATCTATGCAAAGCTGGAAAAATTGTCTTGGGAGATGAAGGCAGCAGCTTATTTTCCAGAATTAAGAGATTTACTTAATAACGTGGAAGAGGAGGAAATGCAATATTTCTCTTCCACTATGGTGACAAGTTGGCAATTGTGTTTGATTTGATGGACACAACCCATGGAACAACTATCAGAATTGTTGAGAACCCTTGAGTAAGTGTGGACTGACACTACAACTCTTGTTTTCTCCAAGATTGTTGCAAGAGAACTTATTGTGAGAGATGCAAAGTGGTTTCATCATTTAAAGTGTGGCAATGCTTTTGCAGAGATTATTGTTGGTGATGCTAAATGATCAATTTGAAAAATAGGCGTACACCATAACACTGCACACCGTGTCAGACCTGCTGTAATGACAGAAGAAGGTTTTATTTTCTGTTACTAATCTGTTTCTTTTCTTTTCTCTTTAATTTTTGTTTTATTATATGGCAATCTAGAAAAATGCTGTTGGTTTCATGTGCAATTCAGCTCACTAATTATATGCTTTGTTTGTGTATCTGTCAAAGTAACATGGATGTGTCATCGAACTGTTTTCAGGAAACCTGCATCCATGTGAAATGAAAAGTTGATGGGGGAAAAGGAAAAAAAATAAGGTGAGGAACACCTTAAATAGATTAAAGTAAGATTGACAAGTAGGCAATGGGAGAGAGGGGCTCAAAATCTCTCCTTGCTATACTGCATGGATCTTTTATAGGATCAATTGTATAGATTTTTGCTTATTCCAGGTCAAACGTTTGAGATTAACTTACATGTTTTATAGTAGGACTATAATTCTCTAGAATGCATATAGTTATTTTCTCATTTTTTACTAGATATTTCTATTGTTGCTTCACATCTCTTTGCTTGGTAAGAGCTAAAAAAAAAGTGAATTCAGATTTTAGTTTTTCAGTTTAATTTGATTTCAATTTGTTTTCTTTCTAATTAGAATCAAGCTATTATAATTTATATATGAAAAAGTGAAAAATACACGTGTTTATGTTGTAACTAGCAAATATGCACGGTACCTGAAAAACTTGCATAAGTAGCCGATAGGCTATATTATGTGTAAGCTTTTAACAAGAAACAACTACCATGCTGTTAAACTGTTTGCCAGGAAACCTTTTCAGTTACCAGTTTTTGTAGTCACTGCCCTGCATCAAATCTTATAGCTGTAAAAACCAAAACAAATCTGCAGCTATAAAAAATTGTTTCCAATCCGCTTTGAAATTGAAATGGATGAAGTTAGATGCAATGTTTTCAGATTTAGGTTTTGTTCATCGTGAATAGATTTCTCTTGTAAATTCTGCCCAATTTATTTTCGTTGCCCTTGCTGACATCCTGACCAGGTATTAGGAGTAGTTTGATGATTATAAACTACCTCTCAACAGTTTCTATCAGTAAAGACAGACTTTATTTTTAATTCAACTCTGGGAAACATCAATTTCATATGTTCTCAATTGCCGAAAAACTAAACTGAAGTTTTTCAAAGTTGTAAACTCTGTCGCTGTTATGTGTTTTATGGTAATGAGAAGAAACTAGAATTTGTTCTTCCTATAAATTCCCCACAGATCACTCTGCACGTTTTTCTTCAACTGTTCTAAACAAATGGTCTTCAAATCATTCTCTTTTTGGGTTTTACATTCAGTTATCATCTGTAGCTTGCTGACATCACTACTCCTTTTGGCTGCTTCCTCGCCTTCTGTGCAGCAGCACCTTGATTATCATAATTTACTTCCCCACAGCTACTATGAACAAGGACAGCTGTGAATTTTTAATTCAACTGTGTGAAATAACAGTTAGCTTAACTTCAATTACCAAAAGGCTAAGCTGCTTGCTGTGGAAATTTGTGTACTCTACCCCTAATTTTGGGGTATTATGAATGAGGGAAAAAGAAAAATGTTTTCCGGTAAATCTCCCACAAATCTCACCCTGTACATTTATTTTTGTAAAGTTTGCATGATTCATTTTTGACTGATTGTTATTGAGAGGCTTCTTTCACAGGATTAACAAGTCTGTAATACCCAACCAGTATATTGGGTCTTAATTTTGTCATGTTAAGCAGGTTTGCCGCCACCAACCATTTATTTAACGAAAGAGCACAAAGTTTACCAACGAGGTAAAATTCAGCAAGCTACGGGCATCATTCGAATTTTCCCACTTTTCTCTGATATGTTATTTGTCTATTTGAGTGCCTTCCATTTTTAGTGGATACAGGAAGCTACGTACTTTTTAAATTACATTTTCTTCATTCCCTATGAGTTGATCCCATTTAACAAAATCTTGTTTTCTCACCTAGATCCTGTTAGAACTTATCTCTGGCTTGTTTTTATTTTTTTGGCTTAATTCCATAATGATAACTAGTATTTTTGTCACTCTGTATCTATATGACCTAGTTAGGCTTCAAAGTTATGGCAAAAAAGCTATGATATATATTCCATTTGATATCATGAATTATATATGTGGTGGCAAGTTTGCCTATTGGGTTCTGTATGTTCAAACTTCAGGATTATTTGCAAGGAACAGAAGAGGCAGTGTGCTCTTGGCAATGTTCATACAGAAGGCAGGGGTCAGTGCCAATGGAGCTATGTGAGATCTTAAAGAGATCAAATTTCCACGTATTACATTGATTTGTTTCTGGATTTGATTGTGTTAAGATTTTTACTGTCATTAGTATTTTTATCATTAACATGATCCATCATCCAAACATTGATGATAAAAATCTTCACACAATCGAATCCAGAAACAAATCAATGTAATATGTAGGATCTGTTTTGAGGATTCTTTAGCATATGCACTGTTTCCATCACTTTTTGCACGACTCGGGTTATATTTCCAATAATGAAATAGAAGAGGCAAAATATTTACCGTCCTTGGGATTCTTACAGAGAAGCCTTGGCACCTCATGAATGCCATTAGTTTTGCCATCTTTAATGAGTGGTTGGTTATGATTGCATGGGACCAAATTCTTGAGTCAAGAAAGGTCTATTGCTCTTTTTCCAGTCGTCCGAGTTGCTAGTGAAGGAGGATGTTGCAAGCATAAGGGCAGATGACATATTGAATAAATGATACCTCTTCTGTAACAAAATGTTTTGTATGCAGTGTTTGGTTTCCTAGCATGGTGAATTTAATTGCTCTTAGTTCCACAATTTGTCACTTGCAGAAATAAGTGAAGTAGATTTACAGCTTTTCAAGCTTGCCCAAAATCACTAAAGGTAATGGTGTGGCCTGTGGGAAATGCAATGGCATTTTTTGAAGGAGCATTTGGATATAGTCACATGACATCCCGATCTTCCTTTCTCTCTTCAAATCCTTCTTCTAGTGTGGTCCTACAAGGAGTATAACCATGTAATTAAAGTTGTTAGCATGATTGTCAAAAGGAGTAATGTTATGAGACTAGTGGAGCTTACTTATGAGACATGTTATAGGAGTGTTGTCATTGATGTCAGTGAAGAGGCAAAGTGTAAACGATATGAGAAAGGGGACCAGTGAGACAAGGCGTGACATGAGTTCATCCTAGTAAGAGGAGGACACGATTGGAGTACAATGAAAGGACAAGTGAAGAGAAGTGATCCTCATGTTCACACTTAGACAAAATGGGCTAAGTATAAGTCAACAACAAGTAGAAGATAAGATAGGGAGACAAGAAGTAGAGACTGGTTGTCAGACAAGACATGAGGGATGACTGGTAAAGATAGTAATAATAAGGCATGAAATCCGTGACTAGACACGTCACTAAGTAAGTGAAGTAGATCTAATACCTCAATAAATGATGGAGTTGTCACATCGAGCTCCAACTAGGGGGATAGGCAGAAGAATTCAAATTTGAATTCCTCCCAACGAGCATATAAGGGTCATATGCAATTTGTGACTTTCATAAATGGGCAAGTACACCTTACATGTGTTACTTGTGAAAATGGCAAAGGACAAGAAAGTAAACACACATGATAGAGTCAGTTAAATTCAAAATTTGATTTCATGATTTAGGGTTTCAAGAATGAGAAAACAAGGAGTGTATATAGTCATTCATTTTTGTATGAACAAGTGTGGATTTCAAATTGTGATGCTAGAACACCATTGAGCTAGGTTGAGTAAAATCACCAGTGAAAAGGTGAGAAAAAGGTGAAGACATTGTCTAGAAGCAAAGTGTGTTGAGCAGAGCCAGTGAGCTAGACACACAAAGTACGAATGTGCTAAAGCCAAGAGGAGCTAAGCACAAAAGTGACTATGTCTGAGTCGCAGAGTCGAGGAAGTCTAGAGCAAGTTGTAGACAAGTCTATGAGTATAGAGGAGATCTAAATCAAGCTAAATCAAGTAGTTATTTCTTTTAGGTCAACCATTCTATTGTTCTCTTATAATTACAACAATAAATCCCATTGAGGGTGGACTTTAGTAAGTCTTTTGTATCAAACCCCTAATAGGATGACACATTCATTTGTGCCTTAAATTCTTGAATTAGGCTACCTTAAACTGGGTAAATACTCGATTAGCTCCAGGGTCTTGATGAGATTTTAGGAATCGACTAGTTTTGAATACACCACTCAAGCGAAACTAGGGATCAATTACTTCTAGAGCTCCCTCCTTATTTCAGTGCGTGTAGTGCAGGTCTATTAGAGGCACCAAGCAATAATCTAATCTAAGAGGGGGGATTCCTATATATGTATTATGATGGGTGAATATTTGTAGTTATCGTTCTAGTTTGGAAGAGATAATCTATCTATTAGCATCTCTTAGTTGAGTGGGGCAATCGAGCCAAAGCCTCCCATAGAATAGTAGGGTGTGGGGGAATTCTATTATAGCAGGTGGGGAAAAAGCAGATTGAATGGATCCAACTGCATACTTCTTTCATTCCCTATCCCCAACATTCAATTTAAATATTTAATCTCATGTCGAATTGTCCCAAGCCAGTGGTTTCCGATAATGCACTGGATTCATTCCCTGGCTGGCCCGCTCGAGGGGTGGGGGGGAGGGAGAAGTGTGATAATTCCAATTATGAACCTCTCCTCACTTATGACATGCCAATAGCTCTTGATAATGAGCATTTATGGCTAAACAATATTGCTATTATCCAATTCCATCATCTCCCAATTGCTTGATAAATGCGATTATGAACCTGGGTGGGAGGGAATAAGAAAGCGTGGGTGGCCCTCTATTCTATTGGTGCGATTTAACGTGTTTCTTAAATCCCATAGCCAAGTGACACTTGACATGGTCTTTATAATCATTTAACAAGGATAAGCCCTTGACTGGGTGCACTCTAGAAGGGTGCAAGCTTTGTGAGCATCACCTTGCATGTTAGCAGATAGGTTATTAGTAAACGTTTGAAGTTATCAACATTATATTGATTCACCCCCCTCTCATTATACTCAGTAGTGTGTGGACCAACAATTGGTATAAGAGCCAAGGTCCTCTAAAGATACAAGTTTAACCACTTGAGGAAAATGCTAGAATGATGAAGAGGGAAGCACCAAAGGTTTCCAAGGAAAACTATGCCTTATGGTGTGGAAAGACGAAGCTACATCTCATAACATTAGGAGATGCATATTGGAAGTACATTCAAACTAAATATGTCCAGCTTGCACCACCACTTGATGCATATCAAACAAAGGAGAAGGAGATCCATGCTACTACCATGGATGCATTGGTAAGTACTATCATATGTTGAGTATGCTGACGTAGAAGATCTTGAAACTGCCTATAAAATCTGGGAAAAGTTTAAGACTATCTATGGAGGAAACAAGCATGTCCAAAAGGCAAACGCTGATAGTTTGAGAGGAAAATATGATGACATGAGGATGCAAGAAGGAGAAAACGTTGAATAGTATAGCAAAAGGATAAAAGATGTAGTTGTCAACATAAGAGGATTTGGAGAGAGACTAGATGAAGATGATGCAGTGAGAAAAATACTGAGGACTCTGCAACCTCAATATGCTATAAGGGTCTCAACCATTCAGGAGCTAAGATCACTAGAGAAAGGTGAAGTTTCTCTAGATACCCTAATAGGAAAATTAACTACGTTCGAGCTGAGTAACTATGATAACAACCTTCGAAAGTGAGACCCTGCATTGAAAGCTTCTGTTGCACTTGTAACAACCAAAAGAGGAAAGGAAGTGGAGAACACTTCCAGATCTAGTAGAGACCTTGGGAGTCTCTTTGCATAAGAAGTTGAATAGAGCTAGAGACTCTACTGGCAAGAAGACTACTTTGACAAAAAGTGAAGTATAGAGGTAAGCTCCCTTTTTAATGTTTTAAATACAACAAAGTAAGACATATAACTATAAGATGTTTTGAATCAAACAAAAGGGAAAAGAGCAAGAAGTGGTAAAGTTTCAAAGACAAAGGAAAGAAGCACTGTTATCTTGTAGAGGAAGGTGTGCTTGATGAGGAGTCAACTTGTTCTAACAATGATTATGAGGAGATAGCCTTTGTGGCAATGAAAGAAGAATGAGTGGAGATAGCTCTAATATCGAGCACCGACCACAACAATAATAGGATCATAGACAATGGTTGCTCTCACCACGAGTGGAGACTATAGCAAATTCCACAAAGGGGAGGAGTATGGTGGAATGATAAGATTCGACAATGATGCTCTATGTGCAGTAATAGGTAAGGGTTTCATATCCCTAAATGATTCCACAGATTGTGATAATGTATATCTAGTTGGCTCAACTAAGTAACAAGGGGTATATGTTTGAGTTTGACAAAGGGTCTTGTAGTATGCTAGACAAGATAAGTAAATTGTTGGCTACATGAGAGCAAAGGAAAGGTAATCTATTTTACCTCAACCATACTATAAATAGTTGCTTTGTAGATAAGTTTGAAAGTAGTTGGCTCTGGAATGAAAGGCCATGCCATGTAAACTTTGACAACATTGTTAAGGTAGGAAGAAAGAAATGTGTGAGAGGCTTGCCTCCAATCACAAAACCTGATAATGCTATGAATAAGGATTGTCAACTGGGGAAGTTAGCTAGTTCTAGTTTTTCTAGCAAATCATTTACCCCTTAACACATATTAGAAATAATGTATTCTAACTTGTGTGGTCCTATGAGGACTAAGAGTGTATTGGGTGATAGATATTTTATGATATTCATAGATGATTTTTCTAGGATGTTGTGGGTTGTTTACTTGAAGCAAATGTTAGAGGCTTTTCACATGTTCAATTTTTCTAAAGCTAGAGTGAAAAATGAGACAAACAAAACATTAAAGTGCTTAAGATCAGACAGGGGAGGTGAGTTCACCTCATAGGAGTTCGTGGGTTAATGTGAAGAACACGACATCAAGAGGCATACAACAACCCCAAGAACACTTCAGTAGAATGGTGTTGCTAAGAGAAGAAACAAAGCAATAATAGACTATGCCAGAACCTTAATGATTTAGAAGAACATTGCATAGGTCTACTAGAGAGAAGTTGTAAGCACAACAATGTATATCTTGAATAGGGTTCAAGTAAAAAATTGTACACATAAGATGCCCTGTGATTTGTGGTTTGAACACTCACCACTGGTGAGTTGCTTTAAAGTATTTGGAAGCAAATGCTACATAAAGTGCAATGAGTACCAAGCGAAGTTCAAGCCTAAGAGTGATGAGGGTATATTCTTAGAACACTTCATGAAAAGAAAGGCATATCAATGTCTAATCACCAGGACAAACAAGATAGTAGAGTTTGCCAATGTAATGGTTGATGAGTTCTTAGAACAAAATGATGAAGAAAGCAAGAGAGAACCAATGGATTACAAACAATTTTTGTATACCCCACTCACTGCACTAGTAACAAAGGTGGAACCTATAGAGGTTGCACTGGAACAAGCATAGGCAAATGTAGTTCAGCTTGAGGAACCAACAATTAACACCTAGAGAAGAACCAATGCTAGCTAAGTATGTAAGAAGGCACCACTCAACATATCAAATTATTGGAGATAATGATGTTGGAGTGATGATGAGGAGAAATGCGAGAGAGACAACCTTTCTTCTCTCACATGTTTAACCCACAACTACAAAAGAGTCTTTGAAGGATGTAGATAAGATAAAAGCAATGTAGGAAAAAATGAATAGATAGAAAAGAATGAGACATGTGCCTTACTTACCTGACTAAAGGACATAAATGTTATTGGTACAAAATGGGTACTCGTATATAAGAGGAACAAGGCCAAACTTGTTTGCAAAGGATATGAACATGAAGAAAGAGTAGACTATGGGGAAACCTTTGCACCAATGGCTAGATTGGAAGGAGTCAGGATACTCCTAGCTTTTGCAACATACAAAAGATTAAAAGTGTAGCAAATGAATGTGAAGTTTTCATTCCTTAATTAAGTCCTTAATGATGATGTATACATTGAGCAACCATAAGGGTTTGTTTCTGAAGATGGTAAGAACAATGCATGCAAGTTGAAGAAAGTCATGTACAGACTCAAACAGGCACCACAAGCATAATATGAGAGATTGTACTCATACTTGACATAGTTGTTGACTTTTTGAAATTTATTTGGATTAGGAGCAACATCACTTTTATCAACAGGAATAGGAGCCATTGGAGTGTTGCTCTCAAATTGACTCATTTGTAATTGATAATGATGAAGCGTTGCTCAAAGTTGTTGAAAAGAAGTAAATTTAGCAAGCATAATCTTATCTTTAATATCCTTTTGCAAATTTGAAATAAACATACGTTAAATATCAATATCAGGAACAAGATAGGAAATCTGAGCATATAAATGCTTAAATCTGCCAATAAATTCAGTCAAGTTTTCCTTAGAACTTTGTTTACAATGCATCAAATCAGTCAAAGACACTTGTGGGCCAATGTTGTTTTGAAATTGTTGAATAGTAGCATTGGCAAGTTGTGGAAATGAATCAATAGAATAAGGAGGCAAAGAACAAAACCATTTTAAGGCCTTGTCGTGAAAGGTTCTGGCAAACAACTTAGCTTAAATCCTATGGTCATGAGCATAATCACTACAAAGGATTTGAAATGTTTTAACATGATGAATAAGGTCTCCCTTACCATTGTAATTCTCAAGATGAGGCATATCAGCTTGCTGAGGAATGGAAGTAGGAATAATATCTCGAGACAAAGGACTTCCCATGTCAGAAGTAGGAATACTAAACTGATAAGTGTTGAATCATTAGAGGAAATAGGAGGAATAGTAACATTAGAAACACTAGGTAAAGTGTATGAGGCTATAGGAACATAAGACACAACTGGAGAAACACTGGGAACTACAGTTGGCAGAGGATTAGAATAAGTAAAAGAAACATTATGATAAGAAGGTTGTGATATAGGGACACAAGAGGAACACTCATAGAGGGAATCATCGCAATCACCAAAGGAGTATAGATAGGAACACTAGATAAAGGAACTAAAGAAGGGTCTATACTAGTGACAAGAGGAATCAAACCTAAATCTTGAGCTTCTTGAGCTAAAGGTTTAATATTTGAATGCACAAGGTGAGTAATACCATGCGAGAGGTTAACACCTTGATCACTATCATGAAGGACTTTCTTAAGAGCCTTTATAGCTTGAATAGAATCTTGATTATGGTTTTCGTGCATAAGCTAATTACCCATTTTATCAAGTTTAGTTGAAAGTTTTCGGATTTGTTTAGGAGGAACTCTTAAACCATCATCCTCATCATGAGATGAGTGAGAAGAGCTTTGCTCCATAATAGGATTGAAATCACTATTAATCAAATTTTCATCTGGGATCCTAAGGAAAGGAGAAGAAGGCTTAGGATCAAAGGTACCCATAAGTCTACGACTTCGTCTAACCAAAATTACTAGAAGTAGTAAAGCTCATAAACCAATGCAATGCAAATGAACCAAACTAAGAAAATAAAGCATGAATATTTTTGTATTTTGAAAGAGATTTTACATTTTTTTTGTATTTTTGAAATAAAAATCTAATGAGCATGCAAGATTTAACATAAAAGACAAATCTAACACCAACAAGATAAGATAAAATGAAATCTAACACCACAAAACACTATAGGGCATCTAATTCCACAAAAGAAAAGAAGGTAAGCGTGTTGGGTTCACCAAAATGAATAGAGGTAAGAATGTGTAGGGGGAAATATGATATGAGGGGGGAATATAGGATCTATTCTTAACCTGAATTCCCAAAAGGAATGATCCAAATTGATTAACCACAAGGAGGTAATCAATTGCACAAATGAATAAAACAATGAAGAATGTGAACAAAGGAGGAAATCCTATAATCTACTATATAAAGTATGTACTTGAAATCTTGAATAAATAAAAGACAATTACTAACCTCAAAGTGGGATAAATCTAGAAAATGTTGATTTCTGATGTGTGTGTATAGTTTTGGGGAATTTTGCAACTTGCTCTAAATTGGAAATGTTGAGATGGAGAAAACTCAGGAAACTTTTGTCCTTCCGAGGGTAGGTCAACCTTGACCTAGATAGCGGGCCACAATCTTACCGTGGGGCACAATTGTCCCCCAAAAAGTCGACCTTGATTTGCATAGCTCCAACAAAAATTCTATTTGTGGATACCGCAAGTTTAGCGAAAAGGGTATCCAAATATGCACTTTAATTCGCTGACCTGTACCTGTACCTGCAAGAAAATGGTTCTTTTGTTTTCCATGGCGGGTTTGCCTTGGTCAAACCCCAGTTTGGAATCAACCTTGAAATATAATTGAAATTACAATATGAATAAACAAAGTAAATGGAACTATTCACCTTGCTTGTATTGAAATCCTTGTGGAGGATTTGAATTCTTGAATCTAGCAGTATAGATGCTCCAAATGAATGTAGGATGTCTCAAATGAATGCAATTAGATATTCAACACCAATCTTGAATGGATCCTTGCATAGGAAGAGGCTTGGATGAATATAGATGTGGATGGAGAAATCTTCAACAAGAGCACTCCATAGAGATTGAATCCTTTAGTGGCTAACAATGGATCTCCTTGATGAATTGAATGCTTGAACACTTGATGGATAGTAAATCTTCACTTCGTAGAAAAAATGTTCATCTGATATCTCTTGTGTGTGTCAAATGAGAGAGGAAGGCATCCTTACATAGAGATCTAGGACACAAACTTCTAGAAAAGGCTGACATTGGAGAATTAAATCCCAATTAACCTTAAACCTTACAAACAAACCTAGATTAAGTGCAATTTAAGAGTTTACCATTTTGAAACCCAAAACAGTCGACCCGGAAGCGGGAAAATGAAACTTTTTGAAGCCCAATATTCCAAAACCTCAAGAAATTGAAAATTGGACTTGGGGTCAAGGATGAGGTCGATCCTTCCCTAGGTTAGGGTTGAGGTTGTTCTTGACCTAGGTCAGGGTCGAGGTTGACCTTAGGTCGTCCTTGACCCAGAAAGTCAAAGTCTTTAGTTTCACAAAGAAAATTGTTAGAAAGAGGCTGTAAACAGGGGGAAACAACTAGATCAATGCAAAGACCTATTCAAGGCGCTTGACGTGACCCTAGACCACTTACTCGGAGGGCTAAACACTCTTAAGATGGAAGTGCTTCCATTTAAGATGATACAGTTACAAAGGAACCTTTGAACTCAGTGTCCTTACTAATGTTGACTGCGTTGGAAACATAGATGACAGAAAGAGCACAACTCGAGGTGCATTCTTTCTTGGAGGAAGACTGGTAGCATGAGCCAGTAAGAAGCAAACTTGTATATCTCAATCAACACTGAGGATGAGTATGTAGTTGTAATGGTAAATTGGACTCAAATTGTTTGGATCAAACAACTATTAGAAGGAATGTAGAAGGTAAAAGTGCCAGAGTTTATAAACTATGACAAATTAAGCACCATCAACATATCAAAGAACCCAATTATGCACTGAAAAACAAAGCACATCTCTACTATGTATCACTTTCTTAGAGAACAAGTGCAATAAAAAGAGGTAATGTTGGAATATGTTCTAGCTAAGGGATGATTCACATATATTTTCACTTAAAATAAATATTTTTGAGAATTTTAGAGGAATTTAGGGTTTATACCCCTATCATGCCTAAAGTAGAAAAGACACCGCATACATCGATCCATGATCCTCAAAGAGTATACTTACACGAGATTGATGACTAGGAGGAACTACTCCAAATGGGGAGCAATAGGGGAGATATAAAGTGGCAAATATGCGCCTTTGGCATTGTTGGTAAAGGGGGAGAGGATTGATTCAGCATAACACTTGCATAAGTAAGGTGAAGAGTAAACATGGGTAGTATGGGGAGAAGTAAGAGACAACAACAACGAGGAGTAGTAGAGCATGAGGCAAAGGGGGAGAAACAAGTAGACCGGTGATAGAGCATCAAAGGATTCAACTATCTGAGGGGGAGATGTTACAAAAGAAGGGCAAACATCAATCCATGATCCTCAAAGAGTATACTTACATGAGATTGATGACTAGGAGGAACTACTCCAAATGGGGAGCAATAGGGGAAATATAGAGTAGCAAATATGCACCTTTGGCATTATTGGCAAAAGGGGGAGAAGTGATGTAAGGGGCAGAGGACGGATTGAGCATAACACTTGCATAAGTAAGGAGAAGAGTAAACATGGGTAGTATGTGGAGAAGTAAGATGTAACAACAATGAGAAGTAGCAGAGCAAGAGGCAAAGTGGTAGCAACAAGCAGACCAATGATAGAGCATCAAAGGATTCAACTATCTTAGGGGGGAGATGTTACAAAAGAAGCGCAGACATCGATCCATGATCCTCAAAGAGTATACTTACACGAGATTGATGACCGAGAGGAACTACTCCAAATGAGGAGCACTAGGGGAGATATAAAGTGGCAAATATGCACCTTTGGCATTGTTGGCAGAGGGGGAGAAGTGATGAAAGGGGGAGAGGTTTGATTGAGCATAACGCCTGCATAAGTAAGGAGAAGATAAGATAGATAAGATAAATTTATTAATGTCCAACAAGAGACCACAAGGGTTCATGAGACTGAAAAGTGTACAAGATACAAGAGCACTAGTTGCAAGAGCACCAAACGGTGCCAAGGAAAGAAAGCAAACAAGAAAAACAAGAGATACAAGAAGAAGCAAGGAGCACAAGAACGAGGCAAGGAGTAAGGGTCCTTCCTCGATAAAAAGAAGCCAAGCACCAAAGGGTATGAACCAGGGCGAGCAGATGCCCTAAATCACCATTGAGAAAATTTGGGAGGGTGTTACTGACGAGTATAACAACTACAAGGTCTCACAGATCTAGAGTGGTTGGCAATGGTGGCATTGGAAAGTTGCTTTGTCCCACGTGCAAGAGACGAAGAAGAGAAGAAAGTGGTGACAATATGAATCGGGGTCACTCTCTGTGGGAATAAAAGTTAAGGTGTGATTACGGAGCTACATAGTCTCTTTGAGGTACAATGCAAGGCATCTTTGGTTTGTGTAGCTGAAAAAGTCTGTGAGGGAAATGTACTCCCTAAATAACCAATAGAATCTCCTACGAATCTTGTACTAGGTGGGACAGTGAAAAATGAAAGGGATCTCTATCTCGGTCGTGTCCAAGGTTGATGGGGTCAAGCCAAATAACAAAATGGACACAACAAGAAAGGGAAAACTTTATTAACTATGTAAATATGCTAATACATTCAATACAGAGAAAATAGACTTCAAAACATGCCCTAAGGGCTTACAATGGTATAGATTTGGAGATAATTTCTTCTCCCAGTACCTTCTCTCAAACTCCACTTCGAACTGCCTTTTATAATGCCAAAAATGTTCTTAAATAGACCCCGAAGGGTTAAGGATTAGGCATACATTCTAGAAAGTGCTAGTTGGCATCAACCGCCCAAATAGAAGGCTCCAGAAGTCGCATTAGAAGTCGGCGAGAAATTGGAAAAATCCCGAAATGGTAGCCGAACTTTGGAAAGGCATAACTTTTGAATCGTAGCTTTGATTGATGAATCGTTTACATTTTCAGAAAACTCTCAAAGCGCTCTATAGCCCTATGGACCAGCTTCGCTCGTCCCCCATTTCTTGGTCCTGTTCAAGGTCATTTAATGCCCCTAACTTGACTTTGAAGCATTCTTAGGAGGTCTCTAGAAACTAAAAAACTGCAATAACTTTCAAACCGTGGGGCCTTTTGACCTGATTCTTTTTCTGGAATGCTCTAAATTACAATTACAATCATTCGACCAATTTACACCCTCTAACTCACCAAAATTATGGCTCAATTACATACTCCTATTTTTTCGGCATTTACACTTATCCCAAGGTGATTACAAACTCTAAAAAACTCTAACCCAGAACACTAAAAGTGGAATTGTGAGAGTTGGACCCTTTATTTAACCCAAATGGGTATCCAGAAATGAAAACACATGAAACAAAAACTATCTCTAAGTACATTTTTTTTGGGTGACACAAGATTGCCCCTATACCTCTGGATGTTCCTGCATCAAAGGTACACACGTGACAAGTTTGGTCCTCTCTATCCATGTGGTGATTCGTCTTGATTTGAAGCCAGTGGGAGCCAACCCTAAAGGAGCCTAGAGAGATACATAAGGTATGACACTAATGCCGAGATAGGTAGCTAGGGGGCACAATAATACCGTCTCTGATAACCAGAAAGTGCTCGACGTAAAAGCGAAGCTTTGGGCGTAACCTGCATGTAGGGTTATAGCAAGTCGTGGTAATGTACTATGTATAAATTTCAAGTCTGACATGCTGGTTAACCTCCTGCTATAAGGGGAGGAGGTGGGACAGAGCATTAAGAGAGAACTGAAAGGGAGGGAGGTGGTAAGTATCAATCCCAATCGAGCTCAACAAAGACAAAGCCTGAACAAACTAGCAACGAACTCGGGAGGTCGAATCAGAATCCGCCGCAATGATAGAGGAGCAATAAGTGAAGTAAGAGTATCTAAACCAATCAGCCATAGAGTCAGCAGAACCACGAAGATGATGAAGAAACCAAATTAGGTCAAAAATGGTGGCCAACCTAAAGGGATGAGCCTTAAACTCGTTTAGAACAATACTATGGGGGGTGAGCCGATGACATCTGATAATATGCTAAAGAAATAGAGTCAAGACACACTAGATGGAAGCCCAATCAGAATCAAGGAGAGAGGTCTCCCAAACCACTGAGCCATAAAGAAACGTTGGTTTGACCAAGGAGTCCAGGACAGACAACTTTGACAAATTGTCCTAGAAGTGATGTCTGAAGCACTGTCTCTTGAGCATGGCAAGGGAGTCCATACCCTTGTATACAAGAAAACCTAACCTATTGGGAGCACATGTAAATAATAAAACGTTAGTTGTACATGCATATCAAAGATTCAAAGTAAATCAAAACACAACTAATTCTATACTTGAGTTTTAAAACTTAATGCAACCGAAAAGAAAGAGTCCTCATGCTCCCTCAGAGCAGCTCAACAAGGGCATCCACAAGAGGCCTTGTTTGTGTGCTCAATAGTGAGAGATGTGGATGTGCTCTCCTCAAACACAACTATGAATGAATCCCTTTAAATTGTTCGAATGAATGCAAGAATGCATATATGAAAACTATGCTAAAACGTATGTAAGCCAACCTCAAAAGGATTCCAAGGATGTGAGTATGGTAATGATATGCAATCAAATAAGCTAGCAATAGTGTACTACCATGAAGCTATGCAAAACCTAGAAATTGAAACAATGCAAACAATTGCCAAGGATTAACTCTAAGTATGAAAATCTCTAAAAACTCTAACACTATACTAGCATGATAATGATGCAAGTGGAGAAGATGAAGAATTCTTGAGACAAGGGCTCTATTTATATGCTTGAGAGAGGCCTTGGGGTGGTGACATCTATGTGACATCCACATAGGTGGCACAAGGGAGACACATGAGCTAAGAAGACAAGCCATGCAAATGTCAACATAAGCCTTTTTAGTGATTGGGATGGCTCAAGGTGTGCTCACACGTGTTAAAAACCTTGGAGAAAGGAAAGAGGGCAAGTGTGTAAGATTGTAAGAGGCTTTTTTGATAAATTAATAAAAGGGGGGCTTTCTTGGATTTTGAGTTGCCCAACACGTGTGAGCAAACACTTAGGGACTAAAAGGTGTTTAGGAAGGTGTTTAATTAAGTGAGATTAACTAGTGGGTAGACTTAGATGGATGAGAGTGATGGGTGGTAGACTAGGTTTTAGGTGGGATTAGGATTAAATTAAATAGGATTATAAAATTTAATAAAGTGGAGGTAATTAAATAAATTAAAATTTATTTAAAAGGGGATTTATGGAGCACTATGTATTAAATAAATTTAACACATTAGAGGGGATGTATTTAAATTAAAATATAAATACTTTAGGGAGGTGAACCTATTTAATTAAATAAATTTAATTTAAAAAGTAGAAGAATATGATAAATATAATTAATTAATAAATAATTAATTATAATGCCATGGGAAATATTAAATAAATTAATATAGTGTTTGGGACGATTTTAAGCGTCTACAACCCTTACTAACCCTAAATTGGATAAAAGGTCTCAAACTAAAGCGAGGTCTAAAGAACTTGACCCTAAGGTACACATATGATGTGGTGATCTCGATCTCATACTGTAGAAGTGTAGATGAGAGGTCTTTAGGAAGTTGAAGACCATAACTCGAGTCTTGCTTAGGTTCACTAAGAGTTGACGAAGGTCACAAAAGGAGGCCAAGCCATCGAGAAGTCTTTGAAGACTCACCGGAGAGAAGGCCAGAAGGATCACGTCATCATAAAACAAGAGAATGGAGATCAAGACTTGATGTAGGTAGCAACCATCCATAGGGAGTGAGGAGTGTCCGAGGAAGGTTTACAAGTCATCAATATAAATACTAAACAAGGTGGGAGAAAGAGGGCAACCTTGTTTCACCCCAATAGTGCTTTGAATAGGGGCTAAGAAACTCTCTAACGCCTTGAATCTACCAGTAACACTCTCATATAATCTCATAATGACAGTCAACAAAATCTTTGAAATACTAATTTCTCTCAGTCTTTGGGAAAGGACAATTTGCAGGATGATATCAAAGGCCTTACGAAAGTCCACGAAGCAACAATAGACTTTCTTCGAGCAATGACCAACCTCCTCGATGATGGCCCACAATGTTAAAATATGGCCCATGGTTTGGTAATCAACTCAAAAACCAGCCAGACCCCTAGCTCTACTTGCTAGAAAGAATAATGTTCAAAGTTGTAGCATAAAGCTTAATAAGGTGTGCCTAATCATGATAGTTATGTAGTTACCTAGATCCGAAGACGAGCCAGTCTTGAGAATCAAATAGATGATGTGCCTCGACCATGAGTTAGGGAGACTGGTGCAAACAATAGTATTGAAGAGCACAGGAAGAAAGGAAACCAAAATAGGGACGCTGAGCTTGAGGAGCTCAGCCTGAAAACCCTCCTCATCCGCAACTCTACTAGAGCTCATGAATCCAATGGCCTCACGAATGATGGATGGGGTGAAGAGGTGGCAGCTGAGAGGTGGGGTGAAGATCGTAGAGAGTGGACGCATGAACGGTGAGGGAGCGAACATCGAGGGTGGAGGCCGGGGAGGAGTAGCGAGGGAGCAAAGTACGCCAGAAGAGCTTTGGGTTGCGAGATAAAGTGTCACAATGGGAATGACATTGGGACGAATTGAACAAATGCTTCTTATAGCCATGGAAACAACTATAGGAGTGACAAATGCTAATAAAATCATCGGAGTGTGACAAGAACACAGAGCACAAGCGGCGGTGGAAGGATTTACAGTCATTATCAAACCAACGGTTCATGGGGCAAGTGCTATGATAGAAAGCACGACGATGGGGCAACGAGGGATGTAGAGGATAGTAGACTCCCAAATCTCAGTGGCCATAATGTATATCATGGAGGGGACCTCGCAAGACAATAGGGAACCAACTAGGGGGAGGAGCCACTTGAGATGGAAGAGGAAAAGGTCACCATTAATCTCAAGGAAGCAGAAGCGGACAAAGGTGTGGACAGGCACTTGTTGGGCACATGAGGGGGGTAGATGAGGAGAGGAGGCGAAAGGTGATGGGAGAAGCGAAGCATGATACTGAGAAGAGCATGGTCTACCAAGGGAAGGTGGGTGACGGTGAAGCGACGAATGAAGGGGGCACAAGCGAGGGCATAATCCACAACACTGGTACCCCCACCATGGGGTCTACAAGTGAAAAAATCAAAACCATGAAAGCAAGGGAGGCCATTTACAATCACCAGGTTAGAGGATTCATAGAGCTGGAGGAGGTGACGACTGTAAATAGAGTGGCCCTTGACAATCCTCTAAGGTACGCTAAAGACCCATGCTAGCATGATTCGTCTCAGAAGCACAAGTCCAATTAGAGTGGCGATCGTGCATAAGAGTCTGCAAATCTCTGGTTCGGGCATTAAAATCCCATAGTAAAATGATGTCGCCCATAGCTGCAAACTTGGAGATGCACTCGTGCAAGTCAAGGAATGGGCCCCCGTCCTCTGCATTGTGAATGACATACGAGGAAGAAGCATGTAGGAAACAAAAAACAATGATAAATATGTCCCTCTGACGCTGACTAGTAGGACTAGTATAGATTCACATGAATCTGGCATGGACCTTAGTGTGGGCCAAAAAGGTAGCACTGAAGAGATCATCTCTTACCAAACAACCCACACCACTTGAGCCCCGAACACCACCAGAGGCCCACAACTCCCTACAAGTAGATAGCCAATGATACCCAACAAAACTCGAAAGAGGACAAATGAGGCTCTCTTGCATCTTGGTGATGACCAAGATATCTAAAGAACCAACAACATCATGGAGGAGACCCGGGAGGGACTACAAAGAGTGATGACTGTTTTAGCAATTGACAAGAAGAGAGTCAGAGTAGGGTCCACCCTTGACCAACTACTGGTGAGAACATCATGCAGCGTTGGGGGCCTATCTCGAAATCCAAAGCTAGGGGGAGAATCACTAATAAATGCCTTGAGGTTACGAAAAACTTCCCACTTACCATTGTGCCTAGCCTCAACCACGAGGCTCCTAGAATGCTTCAACTTGGTCATCTGGGATTTCTTGAGGTACTCATCCAAGTAGGTCTTGGTGGGAAGAGGGAATAACTTCCTCTTAGCCCTAAGATCTTGTAGCTAATCAGAGTGGGAGAGAAAACAAATAAAGAGAGTGTCGTTAGGGCTTAACTAACACCTGTCAAATGTGATGTTTGAGATACCAAGATGGTCCATGAGAAAGGAGTACCTAGTTTTTGATGGGTCTGCATTGGGGGGGAGACCATGGACCCGTAGGTTCAATTGACGAGTCTACCTTGCACGCTCGTCATCCATTTTCCCTTGAACCAACATCTCAACACCACTAAGAGTTGCAACAATAATAGAGTTGTACAAGGAGGCCTAAGTATTCACCTTGTCTTCAGCTTCAATCAATAGAGAGAATGCCTCTCTACAATCTCCATTTGTTTCTCTTTGATAGTTTCTAGTTCATTAAGTTGCCTAATAACATGGTCTAGATCTGATTTGAGGCCTACAGTTTCTGCGACTAGGGACTGCACAATATCCTAGAGAGTTTGATTCTCAACTTCGACCTTGCTCAACCAATCAAAGAGTTTAAGAGAGAGTGTGGATGACGAAAGAGCTGCATCTTTCAGGACTGCATTATTGCTCTCCATTATTGTCAACAAGCTGTTGGAGTGTGACTAAATCAATTGGGGGTCCATGATACACACAGGACCACCGATAACAAGTCCCATGTCCAAGAAAGGTGGACCCGCAACAAGATGTTAACATAATGATTTTGTTGAGGTTACTTTGGTTTATAAAGGGATTTTGTCAAACACTTGCTCGACAACTCTTGTGTGTAGAGGAAGTGCCAGAAACTAGCAGTGGAGAGAGTAGAGTCAATTTTAACTTGACATCTCTTTTAGCAGGTGATTGGTGTCGATGCAATCAGTGGTCTTTGGTGAAGCTCGAGTCTCTGAAGAGATGGACTGCCTGTTGAGCTCTGTGAAAGGATTGGGACTTGAACAAATCTTCCTTCCTCCCTTCAATCAAGTCCGCACAACAATCCATCAAGTCTCTGAAAAAGAAAGAAAGCAGAACTAGAAATTGTTCTTGACAGAATTTGACGACATTAGGAACCAAACATGTACATCATAAGGGATGCAAAAGCCCCCAACCAAAAGTATCGATAGGTTTGATGAATCGGCGAAAAATGTACATGAATTCGGCAATTGATGGCTCAAAACTTCAGTTGGTGATTTCTGAGGTGTTTGGGAATGAGAAATTCAATGGCAATACATTGGAGACTATACTGCGTGCTTGCACTTTTTCACCAGTGTAAATGTCGTTGCCCTCACATAGACATCCATTGTTGCCCTCATGCCAATTGCAGAATCAACTTGATAGTTCACAAAATGGACTAACAATTTTTTCTCCCACAAAAAATGCATTCAGGAATTAAGTCCAGGGGCTTTGAATTCCATCACAAACCAACAAGAAGTGACATCAACAATGAGGAGAAGTAGCAGAGCAAGAGGAAAAGGGGGAGCAACAAGAAGATCAGTGATAGAGCATCAAAGGATTCAACTATCTCAGGGGGAGATGTTACAAAAGAAGGAGAAGAGAAAGGTATTCAACAATGTAATTATTTTCTAACAATGTAGTAGTAAGTAAATTGTCTTTAGACATTGAGAAAATTATGCTAAGGCATAAGATTAGTGTGAAAGTTGCCTAAGCTTACCATCAATGCCAAAGGGGGAGATTGTTGACATAATTGTCAAAAGGCGTAATATTATGAGACCAGTGGAGCGTATCGGTGAGAAATTTTATAAGACTGTTGCCATTGATGTCAAAAAAGAAGTGATGTGTAAATCAGAATGACAAAGGAGATCAGTGAGACATGACACAATATGAGTTCATCCTAGTAAAAGGAGGACATGACTGGAGTACAATAAAAGGGCAAGTGAAGAGAAGTGATCCTGATATTCACACTTAGACAAAATGGGCTAAGTATAAGTAAAAAAGCATATGACAAGACATGGAGACAAGAAGTAGAGATTGTTTGCTAGACAAGACAAGAGGGATGACTAGTAATGGCAATAATAACAAGGAAAGAAACTTGTGACTAGACACATCAATAAGTAGGTGAAGTAGATCTAGCACCTCAACAAATGATGGAGGAGCTATCACATCAAGCTCCAACAAAAAGATAAGCAATATAATTCAAATTTGAATTCCTCCCACAAGCAAACAAGGGTCATATGCAACCCATGACTTTCCATAAATGGGAAAGTACTTGTGACACACATTACCTATAAAACTAATGCAAGACAGAGGAAAGTAAACACACATTACATAGGGAGTTGAATTCAAATTTTGAATTCATGATTTAGGGTTGAGAATGAGAAAACAAGGAGTGTTTATAGTCCTTCATTTCTATACGAACGAGTGCGGATTGTAGATTGTGAAGTTGGAACGACATTGAGTGCAATCACTAGTGAACAGGTGAAAGAAAAAGGTAAACACAGAGTGTTGAGCAAAGCCTGTGAGCCAAACACATAGAGTACGAAAGTGTTAAAGCCGAGAAGAGCTAAGCACATAAGTAACTGTGTCCGAGTTGCCAAGCTGAGGAAGTGCAGAGAAATTTGCAAACAAGTCTATGAGCATACATGTGATCTAAATCGAGCTAAGTCAAGTAGCTAGTTCTTATAGGTCAACCATTATGTTTCTCTCTGATCATTACAAAAGTAAATCCTGTTGAGGGTGGACTCTAACAAGTCTTTTGTATCAAATCCCCTAATAGGATGACACATTAATTTATGCCTTAAGTCCTTCAATCAGGCCGCCTTTAACTAGGTAAAGACTCTTAACATCTCTCTAAATCCCATAATCGCAATGGCGCTTGATAGTGTCTTTGTAATATTTTAATAGGGATAAGCTCTTGACTAGACACACTTTAGAAGGGTGCAAGCTTCGTGAGCATTGCCTCACAACCGTGGTTTTCACCCTAGTTGGGTTTTCACCCTAGTTGGGTTTTCACGAGATAAATCTATGTTATGTGATGCTATCTTTATGTGTTAAATATTCTATTATCTATCTAGTTACTGGTTAGGCTAAAGACATGCATGTCAGAAGACTGGTTATAAGTAAACATTTGAAGTTATCAACATTATATTGATTCATCCCCATCTTACTATAATAATTAGTGTGTGGACCAAGAAAAGTTACGTGAGATTTTCACTTACTAGCCTTCTGTATGTCTGAACTTAGTTACAAATATGGACTTGAAGAGCAAGGAAGGAGAAAGCAGCAAAGGAAAGAAGTAAGATATGCATGCGAGCCTATGTAAGATGATGATGATGATGATGATGATGATGAATACTCGCCATCTACTAGGGTGACAAAAAGCCTTCAGTGCACATGTACTCAAAAACAAAATTTTAAAGAATCTTATGGGATCTTAAGGGGTCATAATGTCCCTTTAGACACACTAGGACCCCTCATGATCCCTTTCAATATATTAGAGCCAACTAGTCTCTAGAAGCACTTATATTTGTCAATGGAAGAGATACACCCATTGGATCTGCAATAACTTTATATCCAGAGAGAGAGAGGAATGATAAGGGTAAGCAAGGAGAGACAAAATGGGAGGTAGGGGTACAAGGGGAGTGGGAGAGGGAGAGATCTAGAGAGAGAGAGAGAGAGAGTAAAAAGGGAAAAACTCTAATTAAAAGTAATGAGAAAATCTGGATAGCAAGGATAATTGTACTTCATAAATCAAGAAGGAAAACATAATCTTAGATATCTCACCTCAATTGATGTCATCGGTTTTGAAGCTTTCTCCTAACTAGACATCGTTATTCTTTTATAGTACCTACATGAAAACATAAATCTAAAGTTTAGTGATAAGCTCTACATGCACCTTAAAAAGAAAGTGCATTAAAACACAACTTAACATGATCTTATAAAATGATATAGGAGGGATGACAACATATAAATAATCCTAGTTGTCAAAAATCATATCAAACCCAACTTGATTCAAAAATTCTATTTGTATCAACTTGATACCTTTTCTCATCTCTACCAGTTTGTTCTTGTTCTTCCTCTTGCCACTCTAGAGAATTTTGTGAGTTAGGATTCAATGGTTGTATAGAAGCTTCTTGAGAAGTCCTAAAGACATTTATTTTATGAAAACAATAGTATTTACAACAAACTATCAGTAATGACAAAGCTACATACCCCATTAATAGGTAGAGTCATAAAACTGCATACTTAAACCTAAATACTTATACAGACATTTCTTACAATAGAAACAAGTTCATGCATACAAGTGACAAAATGATTGCAACATATTAAATAAGTGTACCACATAGGATAATGATTGATGCATTTCCATGCCCTCCAAATTTGGTGATGGTGGCATATTGACAGGCTCTGATGATTCTTGAGATTGTTGAGACTCAGAAGACCTAGTTAACATTCACCTGTTAGCATGAATGTTGATGCTATGGGGGAGCATTGCAGAACTTTGTTATGATGTATTTATAATCGCGTTTGTCATTGATGACAACATAGTAATAAGTTTTTAAAAGACTGAAAGAGTAGTAGACTGTGATTTCTATATTAAGGACATTATATTACTTATTTTCTTATGCACAGTTACTAACACGTAGTACAGTATATATTTGTTATTTGGGCAAGTGCACAGAACTTGAATTGATAGTGTACGGAAGATATTGTTGATATGCAGAGAACCACATGAAAACAAAGCATTAGGAAAATAGTTTCTATTGAATGATTGATACAACTCATTGCATTTGAAATGAAGGGTTGCGTAGTTAACTTGAGGTAGTATACTGACCATTGATGATGTCAGAAAGCGCACATGTATAGAAGTCACACATGTGAAATTTTGTGTATAATTGTGAGTTGACAACATTAATTAAATATGTCTTTCATTTAATTAATGCATAATAATGAACTGTGAAGCTGACTCAAGGATTTATTTATTGAGTGTGGTATAAAGGAAAGATGTTTTCCGAGTTTTAGACATGAAGAAAAAGAAAACAAGGAGAAGACTTGCGAATTACTAAGCAACAAAGCAGAGTGATTTACAAATGCGTGAAAGTGACCTTAAGGGTTACTATTACTAATCACAGAATTCTAGAGCTGATTACATGATCTGAAAGTGAAGGAATCCGACGTATTGGACAGAGAAAGAAGAAAAATCCTATTAGATATCTATTATTATGAAAGAAATAGTACTGAGGTCAATTGGACAGTGGGTTCGTTGATCTGATCCTGAAGTTGTTTGGACAGTGGGTTCAACTACCTTCCACAACTCCTAACAGAGACTCTTGTACTAAATTTTGTAATAGACTCCTAACAAGGTCCATCCTCTAACAAGGAACATTCATATTAGTACATCATCTTATGGGCATCATTCCCACTGGGGTTTTCCCTCTGATTAAGGGTTTCCCTAGTCAACATATCTAGTGTAATTGTGTATGAGCATCTCTTTATGGTTATTGTTTACATTGGTTGTTTAATCAGGATTATTTAAAAGGGATAACTATTTAATATTGTCACATAACTGATTCTCCCCCACACCCCCTCAGTTATATTGGCAGACAGTCAATTCTAACAATTGGTATCAGAGCTTCAGGTCCTTGAAGAAAAAGTTGAACAACTTTGGGAGATCCATGGTGAATTTGTTTAGAAAGGAAAGTCCGAGATTTGATGGCATAAACTACGAGAGCTGGAAGGATAAAATGAAGACTCATATCTTGTGCATGGGTCTAGGATATTCGCTTGTAACCAAGGCATCTAAAAACATTGGATAAGAAGACAATCTTGAAAGCGTACCAAGGAACAAAGAGAAGTATTCATGTGCAACATAAGGGCAAGAGAAGCAATATTGTCTGCTCTACCTGAAAGTGAGTACAACCAGGTAAAACAACTCAAAACCTCTCATGAAATTAGGAAAACCTTAGAAGCTAATTATGAGGGTGATACACATGCAAAAAGGGTTAGATTACAAAATTTGTATTTCACATTCCAAGATGCTAAGATGATGGAAGATGAATCTGTGAGAACCTATATTGGCAGAATATCTGAGATAGTTGCAGGAATCACATCTCTTGGTGGAAAGAAATCTAATGATGAAGTAATATGCAAGATTTTGAAAAGTCTGACACCACATTTTAAGACAATAACACAAATGATTTGGATAATGTTACCTTGCACCACTAATTTCACTAAAGAAACACTGCTTGTTAGATTATAAGCTGAAGCATTCGATCTAAAACAATCTAGAGAATTAGCAAATGTTGAGACATCATTTAGTGCATTTAACAATAAACTTGGTCTAGCAAGGAACACACAGGTGCAATGACACATTGCTAGCAGCAACAAGTCTATTGAGGAAAAGATCCAGGAAGGAGTGGCTTTTCTTGTGGAAAGAGAAAAAGATGGTAAGAATATCTTTAAATGTAAGACATGTAATAAATATGGTCATTATGCATCTAAGTGTCCTAAAAGAGAAAGCAAGTTTAAGGGAATATTCAAATCTAGAAGACCTAGAAATTGTTTATATGCTAATGAAGAAGAAGAAGAAGAATCTGATAAAAAAGAAAAAGTGAAGATGAATTAGGATTTGTAGCTATAAAAGAGGATGATCTTGGCAGAGAAATCATAGAAGAAAGTGCACTGATCTCACAAGTTGAAAGCAAAGATTGGATCATTGATAGTGGTTGTTCACATCACATGACTGGTGATATGAGCAAATTTGTCAAATTCCGAAGCCATGATGGAGGAATTGTCAAAGTAGGGAACAATGCAGCGTGCCACATTACAAGAATTGGATCTATCACATTAGATGGTAAAACAAATATTGATGAAGTTTATTTTGTTGATAGACTGAAACATAACTTGTTGAGTGTTGGACAACTTATGGACAAAGGTTACCAATTGCAGTTTGGTAATGACACATGCATTAACAAGAACAAAGAAGGAAAACTACTTGGTACTGGCACAAGAACTAGAGGTAATGTATTTCAATCAAATTCCACTGAAACATGTTTGGTAGCTAAAGTTGACAACAATTTGTTATGGCATAGAAGATTTTGTCACATTAATTTTGGTAACATTGTGAAAACCAGTAATACACTTGCTATGAGAGACTTACTTAAGATCACTAAGCCTATTGACATTATCTATAAGGAATGTATCTTGGCTAAGAAGAAGAAAGTCTCATTTCCTAGCAAGCAGTTTGGCACTACACAAAAGCTAGAATTGGTTCATACAAATCTGAGTGGTCCTACAAGAACAAAAGGATTCTATGGAGAAAGGTATTTTATGATTTTTGTTGATGATTTTACTAGAATGATGTGGGTAACTTTTCTTAAGGAAAAGTCAGAAGCATTTGAGAAATTCAAGATATTTAAGAACAAAGTGGAGAATGAATTTGGAGTTAAAATAAAAAGTTTAAGATCAGATAGTGGAGGAGAATTCACTTCTAGAGAATTCAATATCTATTGTGAAGGGCATGGTATCAAGAGACATTAATCCTCACCGCACACACCTGAGCAGAATGAGATTGCTGAAAGAAGAAACAAATCAATTGCTGAAGCAACAAGAGCTATGTTATTCGAGAATGATGTACCGAAAACCTTTTGGAGAGAAGCAGTCAATACAATAGTATATACACTAAACAGAGTACGAATTAGAAAAGGTATGGAGAAAACACCTTATGAGTTATGGTTTGGTCACTCACCATTAGTCAAATACTTAAGGATATTTGGGAGCAAATGCTACATCAAAAGAGATGATGATATCAGTAAGTTTGATCCAAGGAGCAATGAAGGTATGTTTCTTGGCTATTCATTAAACAGTAAAGCTTACAAATGTTTCAACTATAGAACACAAACTATAGTAGAGTGCGCAAATGTAAAAATAGATGAAAAGTTTGGCACTAAGGAAAAGATGATGGATTATAACTTTGATGGAGATGATTATTCTAGGATGAGCAACAAATGCAATGAACTATTTCTCAAGACTAACAATGACTTGCAGAATAATGTGCAAACTAAAGAAGTAAGAGAGGAACAAAGCACAGTACCTAAAATAAGAATTGAAGCAGCAACTCCTACCCCAAATAAGAATATGATAAGAAATCATCTTGCTGAACAAAATAATAGGAAGTAAAGAAAAAGGAGTAATGACAAGAAGCAGAATTAATGAAGAACTATGCCTAATATCTCAAGTAGAACCAAAAAGCACAGATGAAGCAATCAAGGATGATCATTGGATAAAAGCAATGGAAGAAGAACTTCAATAGATAATAAAAAATGACACATGGGAATTGGTTCCTAGACCCAAGGATAAAAATGTGATTGGCACAAAATGGGTATTTAGAAATAAAATGAATGAACAAGGAGAAGTAATGAGAAACAGTGCAAGATTGGTATGCAAAGGTTACTCTCAGCAAGAAGGAATTGACTATGAGGAAACATATGCACCTGTAGCAATAATGGAAGCAGTTAGAATGTTCTTGGAATATGCAGCAAATAAAAATTTCAAGGTATATCAGACGAATGTTAAATTAGCATTCTTGAATGGAGAACTTGAAGAAGAAGTTTACATAGAGCAACCATAAGGCTTTCCTTTGACAGAAGATGACACAAGGAAGAACAGGGAAAACTAGGGCCAATGGCACACCCAGTTATCTAGATCAACCTGCAAGAGTTAGCATAGCGAAAAACACAACACAAATACATCACCAAGGAGAGGGAACAAGATATCTTTATTGATTCCCCAAGTAAACAACATGCATGACTAGCGGTAAGGCCTTCTCGGTTACGACCAAATACAAAATACAATTTCTAGATTCATGATCCAATTTCAAATTCGCACTTCCAGACACATATGCATTCCCTTTCTAGAATTCTTTCTAAGTCCTCCCCAAAAATCTACTTAACTCTAAGCCTAAACACCCTATGTATACTTGCCAAAATGACTTACAGATCATTCTAGAACATTACAGAAGAGGAAGGTCGACCCAACAATGGTCTGGACACATCCCAAGAAAAAATCTTGACATAAATATCACGATCGAATTAAATCCCACAAGTTTGCTCACAGAAATCACGTCCACATGCTAACACTTAGCATAAACAAGAAAACTCGACATGTAAAGGGTCACTCAGAATACACTGTTTAACTTGACACATGAAGAGTCACTCGACATAGACTGGGTAACTCGGCAGCAACTGCAACTCGATAGCCACTAGAACTCAGTAACAACTAGAAACTGGAACATAACTTGGTAGCAACTAGAACTTGGTAACAACTGAAAATTGGAACTTGGTAATAACTAGAACTCGACAACAACTGGCACTGGGTAGCAATTGGAAATCGGCAACAACTGCCACTCAACAACAATTGGTACTCGGTAGCAACTGGCACTCGACAGTAACTAAAACTCGGCAGCAACTGGCATAATGAACAAAAAGTGCAGGACTACAAGGAAACCTAGGATACTCTTGCATCAGACAACCAAGGTTGGGAGAAATGATTCTCCTGAACCATTGAGATGTCACAATCTTAGCTGAATCCAACGCAGATTGAGAAATCCACAAAGCTTCTTCAATAGGTCTATTCTTCCACTTCACCAAATATTCATAGTAATCTTTTCTTCTTGTGCTCTTGCCAACTCTCTGATCCAATATTTGTTCAACCTCTTCAATCTGCTTCTTAGGATAGTCCTTTGATACAACAACTTCATCATCTGACTCATGATACTTATATAAATCAGCAACATTGAATAAAAGAGATATATCCATGTCATCAGGTAACTCAACTTCCTAAGCATTACCACTGTCAAACTTCTTCAAGATCTTACGAGGTCCAAATTTCTTCATCTTCAGCTTACTGTATGTTCCAACTGGAAATCTTCCTTTCTTCAGATGAACCATCACCTCATCACCAATTTCAAAATCATGATGTCTTCTAGACTTATCGACATTCTCCTTATACTTCTGATTACTTTGTTCCAACCTCAACTTCGCTTCCTTATGCAAAGACTTCATAAAATCAACAAATTCTTCTCCTGTAGCACTTCTCTTTTCTTCACCAGCAACATCTCTCAAATCCGATACTCCTCTAGGCTTCATTCTAGTAACAATCTCAAGAGGTGTCTTTCCTGTACTCCTATTTACAGAATTATTATATGCGAATTCAGCTTGTGCCAATACCATCTCCCAATTACTTGGCTTATTCCCAACTAAACATCTCAACAAATTACCCAAGCTTCTATTTACAACCTCTGTTTGTCCATCTGTTTGTGGATAGAATGTAAAACTAAACTTTAGCTCAATACCCATCTTCTTCCACAAAGCCTTCCAAAAATAACCAACAAACTTACTGTCTTTGTCAGAAATAATGCTTCTTGGTAATCCATGCAATCTCAAAATCTCTTTAAAGAAAAGTTCAGCAACATGCTCAACATCTAATGTTTTCTTACATGGTATAAAATGAGCCATCTTAGAAAATCTGTCCACCACAACAAATATGAAATCATACCCCTTCACTGTCTTAGGAAATCCAAGAACAAAATCCATACTGATGTCACTCCAAGGTTTCTCAGGAACAATAATAGGTGTATATAAACCAGTATTTTGACTCACTCCTTTTGCAACTTGACAAACTCCACAACTCTTTACAAATTTCTGAACATCCTTATACATTTGTGGCCAATAATACTTCTCTTTTAGAAAACTCCGTGTCTTATCAATTCCAAAATGTCCAACTAATCCATCACTATGCTTTTCCTTAATCAAATCCAACCTCATAGAACTTCTAGGAATACACAATTGAATACCTTTGAACTACATACCTTCTTGAATGAAATACTCATCATACCTATGTAATTGGTCCGATTTGGTGCTCTACACTCTCTGCACACCTTAGAATAATTAGGATCAACATCATACAATTATTTCATTTCATCAAAACTAAGAACTTCAAATTTCATTTCAGTTAACAAAGAACGTCTTCTACTCAATGCATCAACAACTCTGTTAGTAACTCCACTCTTATGCTTGGTGAAAAATGTAAAATTCTACAAGTACTCAACCCATTTCATATGTCTCTGATTCAATTTATGTTGACTTGCCAAGTATTGTAAAACTTTATTATCAATATAGAACACAAACTCCTTAGAAATCAAATATGTTTCCACTTACAATAGCATAGAATTCTTGATCATACACAAAATACTTCCTTTTAGCATCATTCAATTTTTCACTAAAGAAAGCAACAGGCTTACCTTCTTGACTTAATACAACTCCAATTGCATTACCACTTGCATCACATTCAACTTGAAATACCTTATTGAAATCAGACAAAGCCAATACATGTAATTCAACAACCTTTTGTTTCGAAGTCTCAAAACTCTTATCAACTCAATGTGTCCACTTGAATTCCTTTTTATTTCCTCTCATTGTCTTAGTCATAACATTACACATAACACTTAAATTCTTTGTAAACTTTCTGTAAAAATTAGCCAAATGATGAAATGATCTTACCTCACCCACATTCTCAGGTGTAGGCCACTCCAAAATTGCTTTAACCTTCTCAGGATCCTATTAAGATAATATCTTATACTTTCTATAATAGTCAACTACTTGTCTGTAGTCCGTCTTTCAGTCTAGATAGGAATGTTTCCTATCCCGTCTCTTTTTTCTTCAATCCAGATAGGAATGTTTCCTATTCTGTCTCTAGTTTTGTTTCTAGTTCCTTCTTTAGTCTACGTTGTTTCTTTTAGAAACAACGTCCTTGTAATTCTTTATAAGGAACACATTTTTTCCTCTGTTAATCAATGAATCATCCGGAAATCCGTTAATCTGCCAACTCTTCTTGAATCTTGTAACATGGTATCAGAGCCAATTTTCGAAATTATTTAATCCTTGCTTTCTAAAAACCTTGAGCTTTCAACTAGGGTTTTTGTCTGAGGTTTTTGTGTCTGAGATTTCGACCAGTTTGCCCTAAAAATCATGACTTCCAAACACGTTTTTCTGCAACTCCTAATTTTTCATTTCCGCTCGCGCCCGGTATTTTGCTCATGACTGGTATTTTCGCTTGTGCTTGGTATCCTTTTTTCTATGCAAATCAAGACCAGAAGTTGCGTATTTCCTTTTTTGTTTGCCTGCATCTGCAAATCGCGCCATATCCATCTATAAACTCGCGATTTTTGGAGGTTATTTTTTGGCTTTTTTTTGTGCAAATGTTTTTTTTTAACAGCCTACAACCTACAATCTCGACCTTTTTTTTGAGTTAAAACTCCAATCTTCAGTGCAGCCTCTGCCTCTAATAGAACTCTGTAAGAAAAATGACCATTTTTATCAAGAAATTTGAAGTTTTTTCAAGCTTTTTTCAGCCAGGGCCATTTTTTTTCGAAACCCTAATTTTTGGGGTTGAAAAAATATTTTGTTTGCAGATTCTTGGTGGGTTTTTTGAGAGCTCAACTGGGTTATCGTCCTTTTTTTTTGGGTGCCTCGATTTTTGTGCCTCGATTTTTGAGTCAGCGGATTCAAAAAACGATAGCAGATTCCTTCTGGGTTTTTCGAGCTCTCTTCAGGGTCATTCTCTGATTCTTCTGAGTCTTTCGTATTTTTGCCTTAAAGAACGTGCCTTCATAGATTTTCACATTTTTTCATTGAAAAACATGCCATGGCATCTCTGAAAAATATTTTGCTCGAACATAATTCCAAATTCAATGGTCGCAATTATGGAACCTGGAAGCAGCGCATCATCGCAATCTTCAAATATCGCAACACCGCTCAACTTGTTCTGGGTGTTACGCAGCGTTCGACTTCTCCAGGTCTTGATCAAGATACATGGGATCTGAATAATCGAGAGGCAATAATGCTTCTCAAACTATCCGTAGCTAATGACCAGCTTTCTCAGATTCCATCCGGCAAGATAGCTGCCGAAATCTGGACACATCTAAAAGGTCTTCATGAGACTTTCGACAAGAGTAGAGCCTTCTTTTTGAAAAACACTCTGTTTTCTATTGTCATGGATGAGCGCACCTCGCTCCAGGCACTCCTGAATCGGATTCAGGAAATCCATGATCAGTTACTTGCCATCGGTCGCAAGATGGAGGAAGAGGATATTGTGGTAATCACTCTTCGGAGTTTACCAAAATCTTATGAGCATTTTATCGAGACTCTCAACATCACATCGACTGGTGTTGATCTAAAGGTCACTGATCTCTGCACCCTGCTGCTTCAGCAAGATCGGTGGAAACAACAGTTTGGTAGCAGCTCCAGTTCCACCTCCACTGAGCAAGCCTTTGCTGCAAAATCCTTTCAACAGAACATTGGCAACCATCAGTCTTCTCAGCCTTCCCAACATCAACCTTCTGCTCAATCCTTGGATGGCTCTACGAAGCAAAATGTACAATGTAATTACTGTCACAAGTTCGACCATATAAAATTCGAGTGCCGGAAACGTTTGGCTGCCCAAGCAAGGAAAAATGCTTCCTAGCCAACAGCACAAGTTGTCGAGCTTCCTGATCAAGACGAAGCTGCATTTTTTGCCTTCTGAATTTGTCTCTGTTTTTCATGGGTTTGTTGATTTTCTCCTCAAAAATCATTTCAAATTGTTTGTAATACGCAAGGTTGTGTGAGATTCTGGGTTTGTTGATTTTCTCCTCAAAAATCATTTCAAGTTGTCTGTAATACACAAGGTTGCGTGAGATTCTGGGTTTGTTGATTTTCTCCTCAAAAATCATTTCAAGTTGTCTGTAATACGCAAGGTTGTGTGAGATTTTGGGTTTTACCGTTTTTTCCACAAAAATGAAGTTTTGTAATTGCAACTTATTTTGAGTCATAGCACTCTTCTGGCAAAGCTTCTTTGTTTCAGCATTCTGTAGATCCAGGGAGGGTCTCAGTTATCACAGAATGTTCCGACATCCGTACGTTGACCATTAAGGGAGGGTATTAAGATAATATCTTATACTTTCTATAATAGTCAATTACTTGTCTGTAGTCCGTCTTTTAGTCTAGATAGGAATGTTTCCTATCCCGTCTCTTTTTTTCTTCAGTCCAGATAGGAATGTTTCCTATCCTGTCTCTAGTTTTGTTTCTAATTCCGTCTTCAGTCTATGCTGTTTCTTTTAGAAACAACGTCCTTGTAATTCTTTATAAGGAACACATTTGTTCATCTGCTAATCAATGAATCATCCGGAAATCCGTTAATCTGCCAACTCTTCTTGAATCTTGTAACAGATCTATCTTCAATCCATTGGTTAAAATCACAAATCCCAAATACACAATCTCCTCTTGCATAAAAGAACACTTTTTCAGATTAATCAACAACTTTTCCTCTTTCAACCTTTGCAATATTTGTCTAATATGCTCAAGATATTCTTCCTTAGTCTTATTGAATATCAAAATATCATCCAAATAAACAATCACAAACTTACCCAAGAATCTTTTCAGAACTTCATTCATCAACCTCATGAAAGTACTAGGTGCATTAGTCAAACCAAAAGGCATACCCAACCATTCATACAAACCATCTTTTGTCTTGAAAGCAATCTTCCATTCATCGCCTTTTCTGATTCTGATTTGATGATAGCCACTCTTCAAATCAATCTTGGTAAAATACTTTGCTCCACTCAAACAATCCATTATATCATCCATTTTCGACATAGGAAACCTATACTTCACTATTATCTTGTTAATAACTCTGGACATCACATGGACTCAAACTTTCTCTGATCAAACCCTTTTGCAACAATTCATGCACTTGTCTGTTAAGTTCTTCATTTTTTGTAGGTGCCAATCTATATGGTGCTTTGTTTGACAAAGTAGCTGCAGAAATCAGATCCATACAATGACTTATGCTTCTTACTGGAGGTAAACCATCAGGAATATCATCAACAACAATATCTTTATACTCATTTAGCAATTCTTCAATTTCTATTGTCATATCAACTTTTGATGCTTGGTCATGACAACCAACACTCGGGCCTCTAGGAACTATAGCAAAACAAACTTGATTCTTCTTTACTTCCTTTTCAAATTACTTTCCATTAACCATGCACACTTTTATTGTAGTGCAACTGACCTCATCTAGACTTTCAATCAAAGGCAATAATGTTTGTTTCTTCCCATTTACCCAAAGAGTATATTGATTCAATCTTCCATCATGCATGACATATCTATCATATTGCCAAAGTCTACTTGACAAAATATGACAACAATCCATATGCATAATATCACACAAAACTTCATCAAAGTAATGTCCAATTATGAACTATACAAGACAATTCTCACTTACCAATATCTTATGCTCGTCTTTGATCCATGAAACATGATAAGGTTTGGAATGTTTCAACGTCTACAACAACAACTTTGTAACTAGCTCTTCTAATGTCAAATTTGTTGAACTTCCACTATCAATGATCACCTTGCAACATTTTCCATTTATCTTACATCTGGTCTTGAAAAGACTCCTTCTAAGGACAAGTTCTTCTCACCATCAGATTTTCTCTAGCCTCAGGACCACTTGGTGAACTCTCATTGTCTTCTTGAGTCACAACATTTCTATTATTCTGCCTACTTTCAAAAGATCTGTCTTTCTTTACCAAATCTGAAACAATTACCACAAAAACCACATGTAGGGTAAGAATTACCTCTTCCTTGGTAAGAATTAGTACCTCCTCGGTAAGAATTACCACTTTTCCATTCGGTCTTGCCTTTGTCATCATTCTTCCATTCAGATTTGCCTTTATCATGTACAAAATTGTCAGATCTGCCACCTTCACCATAAGATCTACCTTCGCTTCTCTGGAATCTACCACCTCTACCTCTTTGTCTTTGTTTATGCTTCTTTGCTAAGATCTCCTTTGCTTTCAAGGCATATGGATATGCTTCTTCAACACTTACCAATTTCACAAAACTTATTTCATCTTGAATTCCAGATCTCAATCCATTTATGTACCTTGCAATTTTCTCAACATCATCATCCACATGTCCAAATTTGATGTCCAATCTATAGAATTCCTCGGTATACTCTTTCATAGTCATATCCTTTTGTTTCAAAATTTGCATCTTTCTCAACAAGCTAACTTGGTAATCAACAAGAAGGAATTTGTTCTTTACCTTGTTCACCATCTTTGGCCAATTTCTGATCTTCTCCTTTCCTCTCCTTTTGTCTATTAGTTTGCAAGTGCTCCCACCATAGTGAAGCATGACCTTTCAGCCTAGTAACTGCAATCTTCACCTTTCTATTATTAGGAGTGATTTCATACTCAAAGAAATTTTCCATATCTAAGATCCAATCTAATATAGCATTGGTATCCAATTTTTCATTATAAGAAACAACGTTTATAGCAAGCTTTGAGTTTGCCCTAGACAACACTCTCAACAATCTTTCTTCATCTTGATCTTCCTTAGGTTCTAGATTATGGTTTGGCGCTGCTGCTTCATAATCACTTACATCATCAAGATGCACTCCTCTCCTATGGGTTGTCTCCATAGCATCTAATCTGGCTGCAATTTGTCTTAATTGATCTAATATGGCATTATCAACATTTCCTCTACCATGAATCATCTTTACAAATTAGGTTCAGCAAGATCGTAACCCTCTGCAAGTTATAGGTCAAATTCGCAAATTTGCAACCCTACAACAAATTTGAATTAGGGTTTGAGACGATCCAATCTCCACAAGGACGAACCTCAAGCTATAATACCACTTGACGCAAGGATGGGGCAAACTAGGGCCAATGGCACACCTAGTTATCCAGATGAACTTGCAAGAGTTAGTACAACAGAAAACACAACACAAATACAAAACCAAGGAGAGGGAACAAGATATCTTTATTGATTCCTCAAGTAAACAACATACATGCCCAGTTGTAAGGCCTTCTAGGTTACGACCAAATACAAAATACAATTTTCAGATTCATGATCCAATTTCAAATTCACACTTTCAGACTAAAAACTACTTAACTCTAAGCTTAAACACCCTATATATACTTGCCAAAACGGCTTACAAATCATTCTAGAACATTACATAAGAGGAAGGCCAACCCAACAACGGTCTGGACACATCCCAAGAAAAGATCTTAACATAAATATTGCGATCGAAATAAATTCCACAAGTCGGCTCACAGAAATCACGTCCACATGCTAACACTCGACATAAATAGAAAAACTCAGCACATAAAGGGTCACTTGGCATACACTAGATAACTCGGTACATGAAGAGTCACTCGGCATACACTGAGTAACTTGGCAGCAGCTCAAACATGGTAGCCATTGGAACTTAGTAACAACTGGAAATTGGAATGTAACTCAACAACAGCTGGAACTTGGTAGCCATTGGAACTCGGTAACCATTGGAAGTTGGAATTTGGTAATAACTGGAACTTGGAAGCAACTAGCACTCGACAGTAACTGGAACTCAGCAGCAACTAGCACTCGATAGTAATTGGAACTCGGCAACAACTGACAGAATGAACAAAAAGTGCAGGATTACAAGGAAACCCAAGCTGCTCCTGCATTAGAAGAGAAGGATATGGTTTGCAGATTAAAGAAAGCCTTGTATGGATTAAAGCAAGCACCTAGAATCTGATATGCAAGGTTGGATAAATACTTAGCAATGCTTGGATCTGGTAAAGGAATAACATATAGTAACTTATACTTGAAAGAAATAGAAAATGGTTTGTTGATAATTATTGTATTTGTTGATGGTATCATTTTTGGAGGAAATGATGAAGCTAGTAACAAATTCTCAAAATATATGAAGAATGAGTTTGGGATGAGCATGATAGGGGAAATGAATTTTTTCTTAGGATTGCAAATTGTTCAAAATAAAGAAGGAATCTTCATTTCTCAGACAAAGTGTTTAAAAAATTTGCTAAAAAGATTTGGTCTAGAAAACCGTAAACCTGTTGGAACTCCTATGGTAACTGGTCATAAGTTATCAAGCAAGGATGAGACACCTACTATTGAACAAAAGAAGTACAGATCTATGATTGGAGGATTGCAGTATCTAACTCATATTAGACCTGATATAGCAAATGCAGTTGGAATTGTGGCAAGATTTCAGGCTGACCCTAAAGAATATCACTACGCAATAGTAAAAAAGATATTCAGATATTTGAAAGGAACATTTGATTATGGCATTTGGTATGACAAAAGTAATGACATTACTGTTTGCACTTATACTGATTATGATTGGGCTAGAGATAGGGATGACAGAAAAAACACTAGCGGAGGAGCATTCTTTCTTGTAGGAAGATTGGTCTCTTGGCTCAACAAGAAGCAAAATTGCACCTCACAAAGCACTACATAGGCAGAATGTGTTGTAGCAGCAAAGAAATGTAATCAAGTCATATGGATGAAACAGATGATGAAAGATATTGAAATTACATTCAAAGACCTATTATCATTTACTGTGATAATAGAAGCACAATTATGTTGGAATTTACAAGTGGGAAGATTTACTTTTGAGATGGGGGTGAATCAGAAGTAACAGTATTCAACCTCTAAATCTTTTAACTAATATTATTCATATGCATGTAACACATATAATTAACATGAAAGTAAAGACATGCATAAAAATAGATAACACAAGATTTGGTCACCCAAAAACTCTCCAAAATGAGAAGGTGAAATTGGGGTGGAGATGAAACCCACAAATTATCACTGCAGCAATATGTAACTGGTTAAGGTTACAAAGTTTGACCATGAAAGGCCAGCGCTGTTAAAGGCTTTACACCTTGTTAAAAGTGACTTGTCTAAAAGATTTACAAACACTCACTTGGAATGTTACCCTGTTAAAGGATTTACAACCCAATTAAGGATCTATAATATAGCTGTTAAGCCAACCTATCATCATAGGATTTTCATTCTCCTAATACAATGGTTAGAAAGTATAGTAGAATGTTTTGATATGATGACTTACAATCTTTAATTGCTGATTCTAGACCCTTGTTTCGTTTAATCTGATTTGATCCTTCCTGATATGATATATCTCTGCTTGAAGTGCTGATACTCTATTCTAATCAACTTGATTCTGCAATGCTGCTCTTCCTCTAAGTCCTTACACCCATTTTTCTTCCTTCAAAACTTTGCTAACATTTTTCACGCATTCCCACATGACCTCTTACTCTCTCATTGAACAAAAAATTATGGGGTTACGACCTCCTTATAAAGGCTTTCGAGACTTAGGGTTAGGTATGAATCTACGATCGATATTCATCCATCTTATCCCGCTCAATTCTTTACACTTTTCCTATTGGTTGCATGCTTTCTCCATTTTTCTGATTGGTTGCATGCTGATTACATAGGAAATGTAGTAGATTCAATCCTACCTTTTAGATCCTTCGAGATTTATCTTGAGTCGGCTCAAAAATAGTTTAATATGTTGATTTTGTGTTACTCGACACTTACTATTTACTGATGCTCAACACATATAGGATTCTGTCTTGCTCGGCTCCTATAGTAACTCTGTCTCGCTCAGCATCTATACTTTGCTCGACACCTATAGTGACTTGGCATCACTTATCACTTGGCACTTGTAACTTGCTCGACACCTGAAGTTCACTTGGCACCTGTTGAATTTTTGGCTCGGTGCATAATGTAGCTCGGCATCCATACTATACTTGGCTTCAACCTTAGAATTTTCTTAAGTGTGTTGACACTTAATTGTCAAAACCAATTTGAGACCAACAATCTCCCCATTTGACATGAGTGTCAAAAACACTTAACTAAACATTATGAATATGATCTCTATGAGTATAATACACATCCTGTTTGGCATATGTACAAAACTTCAAGAACCTATTCAAAATTTTGTAGAAGACTATATACCTCAAAAACTTGTAACTCCCCCTAAGTTGATGTACCATTTCTATATCCAAAATTCCTTATGCTGAATTTTCCTCATGCTGATTATTCTAATACTCTTTATCTCTGCCTTGTCATTCCTTCCCTTTTCTGCTCTGTTTCTACTCCCCCTTTCACATATTGTCTTGCAGTTTTTGTATCCTTTTGGCTTTATCTCCTTATCACTCCTCAAAATTCAAAATTTTATTATCTCCCCCTTTGGGTATCTACCCTTTTCGGTCTCATTTATTATCTCCCCCAAATTTATTAAATCTCCCCCTTTTGGGTATCTCCTAAATTTATTAAATCTCCCCCTTTTTTGACAGTTATATCAAAGAGTTCTATGAATGAATTAAATACTTAGCCAAAAAAGATTTATTTACCTCCATGATGATCTTCAGAGAAGCATCCCAATTGTCTAATGTAATTTCCAGTGCTTTAAGCTGGATGGTTGTCTCTGCTGCAAGGTGTACCAGGCCTTCCAATGTAGAAAGATTGGAGTCTTTCTTCAAAACATTCTCTGCACATGTGATTTCTTTATGCAAAACTTCCATGTGAGGGGTTATGGCAGATTGTATCTGTATCAACTTGGCCTTGATGTTAGCCTCATCTGCTATGAGCACAACTAATTCTTTTTGAGTGTGAAGCATTGTAGCAAAATGCTTCTCACTTTGAGCTGGATCCTTTGGAAGCTGCATACTAGATACCTTGAGGTTTCTCTCCAAGCTCAATATCCTCTGGCTTGTTTCTTGTGTGAAGTATGAGGAATCACACAATTTGGAGTCAATTTGGAATCTCAAGTACTGCTTTCACCCCTTCAACCTTTTTAGCCAGTTATACTTGTGACAGTGCTATCTCACTAGATATTTTCTCATTTACCTTCATTTGGAACTTCTTCTCAGACCATTCAAGCAATTTAGCATTGGTACCTAAGTCTTCATTTTATACCTGGTCCACTATGTTGGATAATTGCTCCATGATGGGCTTTGTCTCATTAGGTACTTGCAGGCTGAAAGCATCTAGAAATATATCTTTGATTTCTATCAATGCTTGCCTTTGCCTATATTCATTCTTGAGTATCTCCTATTGTTTCTTCTTCTCCAGTGCCTCTTGCACTTCATTGATCTGCTCTATGTTCATTGTTTTATAGTCATAGCTTGGTATGACTATCTCCTCATGAAGTTTAGGGTCTCCATAGTGAAGTACCCTTGCTACCTTGGTAAAACTCGAGCCTTGTGTTGATATTTGGAATGGTACTACATTAGTGCTCGACCACTGTGTAGTTCCAATAGGAGTCCCTATAGTAGGCAAGTTGACTAATGTTTGGATTGCCTCTTGTTCCTTCTCCTTAGGGCTCTCCTCCTTGTCTTCTTTAGTTCTATCTTGATCAGTTATTGTAATCAGAGGAGGTGCACCTTGACTTTGTGTTGTAGGAGTAGAGGTATCCTTCTGTCTTGTTTGCTCCTTTGCTTGCTCCTCGACAGTTGAAGTTACTGTCACTGTGGAATCAATCTTAGCAAATGCATCTTGTGCTGGTTGCTCTTGTGGTTGTCCACTTATAGCTATTGGAGTTTGTGAAGGTGGTTCTTGTGGATTTACCTTCTCCTTGGTTATCTCAGCTATTGCCTTATGAAATTCCTCTACATTCACCAAAATTGGATTAGTACACAATTGTGCTTGTAATGTGGTCTGGTGAAGGATCTTTTTAAGATCCTCTGTAGTCAATGGGTTAATGTTCTGACCAGAGGTGTCAGGAACATCCTTCACAATTATTGTCTCTGTAGATGTAGGTGTTGCATGTGGAGGACTAGGTGGTGGTAGTTGTGTGTCTTGCACACTCTGTTCCTGTTGCTGCTCTTCAGTTGTTGCCATATCACCTTTCTTTTCATTTTCCTCTTCTTTTTCATCATTAATTCTTCCCTCAAAGGGATCTTCTTGTCCTTCTTTTACTGTTTGAAGGCCATAAATCACTTTCCACATGAGAGTGGACTTCTTCACAACATCTTCAATCTTATTTTGCATAATGTTGAAGGCTCTGTATTTGGGTGCAAATTTGCTCCCATGTTTCTTACTTGCCTTGCTTATTTGACTTTTTGTGAGGTCAGGCATCACACGAGCCAATGTTGACTCTCTTATTTCTTTCTCTATGTTTAGGCAATAATGCTATTTATTTTCTATAATGGAGTATAGCTCCTTAGGTATAGTATTATCGAGTTCAAGTGGAGTATTCTTGAACTTGGCCATCATAGTGTAAATTGACTCTTCCACTATGTTTTTCTTCTCTCTACTTAACTTATTGAAATCAATGTTTTTAAGCCTTGACAAGTCTACATTGTCTCTAATATTGTCACAAATATTTTCTAAATCAGATTTAGTGGTGTGACTTACCACTCTACATTGTTCATTATCATCAGACTTTGTCCTCTCCTCATCTGACTCTGGAGGTGCCAAATATTTTCTTCTCTTTTTCTCTACTGGCCCTCTTTGTTCTTTAGCTTTCTTCTTTTCTTGGTCTTTTGTCACCTTTGTTGTTGCCCTTGTATCTGCTCTAGTGGTAGCTTTGGCGCGGCTTGGCTTAGCCTTCTTTTTCTCTTTAGCCAGTGTAGCAGGCTGCTTCTATGCTTTCCTCTTCTTGGGTTCTGCCTGAGGTGCTTCCTCTTCTTGCTCGACACCTTCTTCTTCTTCAACATCTTCACCCATTCCTTGGGTTAATGCTAGTGGTCCTTGTCCTTGTTCCTCTTCATCATCATTTGCCTCTTCATCATCTTCTTCCTCCTCAACCCCTTTGCCAAATTTTGCTTTGAGCTTTTTCACTAGTTTATCCTTTTTCTTCAATGTAGAAGTAGTCTTTAGCTCCATATCCACCTTGAATCTCACCACATCATATGTGCCAAAATGTGGGGCACTCTTATCTACTTCCTCTGCTAGTAGAGCTGTTATGGCTGTAGATGCCTAATCAATGTTTATCGCATGCCCTAGAGGTCTAAGCCATCTTACCCTTGGTATGGCTGCTTAAATGCAAGTATAATCAATGTCAACAAGAAAAAAAAATATCATTTGTATGCTGCTCCACTAGTGAAATAAGTATCTTCAGTATTTGTTTCATTGAATTCTTGAAATCTTCAAAATAACTGGTCATAAGTGTTTCAAAATTTGCCCCCATTTGTTCAATATATTCATTCACTTGGGCTACTATGGACTTGTTTGTCTTCCAGCTAACTTTTTCAAAAGATGGGAATTCATTCTGTACATAGAAAAATATACAAATCAAAATTGCACCAAATTTACATTGGGCTCCCTTTGTTCTTCTTATAGCTCCAAGATTTTCATTGATTTGTTGTACTTGCAGTTCAGCCAAATCATAAGTATGATCCTTTTAAACTAGTTTATAGCCAACATCCATTGCAATACATGGAACACTGTTGAGTTTGCTAGATTGGTAAAACTTGTCGGAAATGACTCTGATAGCAAAATCAACAACATGATCCTTAATAGTATCAATGGTCATGCCTCTCTTGTTTCATTTGGCTCCATTATTCTTCTCAATAGCTTCCTTGAAGTCACTCCTTAGGGTCTTAGGCCAATATAGGGTTGGATACACTATTACCTTGTGAACAATCCTTTTTGATATCTTAATTGGGCCATCTTCTAACCACAAACTGCCATCATGAATCCTACTCAACATAATTCTGATCCATTCGGTCTTAAAGACAGTAGGGAACTCTAGGACACAAGTTAAGCCCTTCCTCTCAATGATTTGAAATTCTTCCTTCAAGACTCCGTTTTCACACAACCTATCATATGCTTCCCTAATCTCCATATCTCCTATAACACCTATCTTGCAGTTATAGCATCTCCTAACATCTTGCACCATTACTACCTTAGGAGGAATTACGGATAGGGCTCCGTCTGGGTCATTCTTGTAGGGAACTTCAGGGATAGGTTGAAAATCAGGGTTCTTAACTACATTTGACACTAATTGAACTTCAAACGACTCTCTCCTTAGGTTTCGTAGAATTGGAGGCCATTTCTTTGAACTAGGGTGTAAACACGAAGAACATTTGAAACTGTTTAGCTCGACACTAGTATAAATACCTTGAAATCGATGAAATTGTGCTGAATCTTCGTAAAAATCTGCTCAAATATTCGAAACACTGCTTGGAAATCATTTTGTTATCTTCTTGTCTTTTCCTCTTTGTTCGTGATGGGGGAAAAAATGATTCAAAATGCGAACATATACCCTTGTTTCATATCATTTAATGCTTAGTGCATTTACAATTGTTCACTCGGCTCCTTAAGCAATTCTTCTTAACTTGGCTTCCATTGTCTTTCCACCACTTAGACATATACTGGAGTATTTTTTACTCGACTTCAATTGAAATTTTCCATTCACTCGGTATCCACTACCAACTCGGCTGCAACTAACCACTTGGCTTCTATTGACTTTGGCAGACAACTCGGCATACACTGGGATTTTACTCGGCATCTAAAGGCAACTCGACAATACTTGTGAAAATTTGAAATTTTAACTTTGCATCTCTATTCATGCTGATCTCTCCTTTTCAGTACTTACTTGTCTGGGAACTGATTTATAATAGAACTTTGTATATCAGTCCCACATACCTTCTTTTTCTTAGTTAGATGAAGTGTGGCCACTTGACCTTTTGGGTGAAGTGATCCCTTCATTATATGTGCTACCTCAATTTTTCTTCTTCCATGTTTTATTAATCTCTCCTCTGATGTGTTCAACATCTACCTTCTCTTTTCCTTTGTTGAACTCTGAGTTGGGTGCCTTTGACCTTGTTGGACAATTTCAGCTGATGTGTCCAGTCTTCAAACAATTTAAGCATGTGGTTTGGCTCAACCATCTGCTATAGTTTCCACTGAAATGTGTTCTTATGCAATTTTAGGGATGTGTCCATATTCTTGATAGTAGTGAAAACTATACTTGGTGTTGTAGTCCCAATTGTAGTGATATCCATGATTTTTTTACCTTCCTGGTTGATTAGGTGTCCACATAGACTTTGATCTACATTCAAAAGCTCTATGTCTATACTTCTTACAAATTGTAATAGTGACATTCAAATATTGGTGTCCTGATAGTCCTAGTCCTGCAGTCATGTGCTTGATGTCCTTGTTGCACTTGTGACAATGACCTATATTCTTAGGTTTGTCATGTTGATGGGTGTTTTTACTCCTGCACATATTAAAGGTATGTCCCTTTTTACAACAAAAATAACAAGTAGGTTTAGTGTTCTTACCTTTGTTACTTCTTTCTTCTGTAGTCTTAGATGATTGCTTTTTTAGTGCTGGTGTATCCTAGTCCTGAAGTATCATTGCTGGCTCTTGGTGATTTCAGTAGTTGTTCGAAGTACTTGATGGCTTCATTTGGTTTGTTAAAGCTCTCTGCAATCTCCTTCTCTCCTTTCAGGTCATTTTGCATCTTTAGTGGGGAGATCTCAATGTCCTTGATATTCAGTTCAGGATATGCATTCATCATCTGGCTTAGGATGTCTAGCTGCATGTTGGAAATTCTTGCAAGTTCAATTGACTTTTCCTCTAATCTATTAGCAAGGTTTCTCTTGTCTTCTTCTATCATAACCTTATCTTCAATGGTTCTTTTCTTCAGTTCAGTCACTTTACAAAGCATCATAGCTTGAGATTCTTGTTCAAGCTTGAGAGTTCTGATCTCTTCTGCTTGGGCTCTATTCTTTTTCATCAGGTCTACTATTGCTGCATCAAACTCCTTGGAATCTCCATTTGCAAATACTTTTGAGGTGTCAATCTCTTTGTACAACGTATCATTCTTAGCTATGGCAATCACTCTTCTTCTCTTTAAGGATTTTCTCAGTTCTTCCTTGGCTTCTTCCAGAGAATGCAAAATGAGATGTATCTCAATTTCCTAATTTTTTATGATCTTCCCAAGTTTGTAGACTTCCATTTCCAGATCTTTTTCTCTAGGCTGTAAGGCTTCTTCTTGTGAAAACTCAGCTCTGATACCAATTGTTGAAATTTACAAGTGGGAAGATTTACTTCTTTGAGGTGGGGGCGGGGGTGAATTAGAAGTAACAATATTCAACCTCTAAAACTTTTAACTAATATTATTCACATGCATCTAACACATCTAATTAACATGAAAGTAAAGACATGCATGAAAATAAATAACACATGATTTGGTCACCCAGAAACTCTCCAAAATGAGAAGGTAAAACTGGGGTGGGGATGACACCCACAAATTATCATTGCACCAATATATAATTGGTTAAGGCTATAAAGTTTGACCATCAACAATGGTCTGCCTTGTGAAAGGCCTACCTTGTTAAAGGCTTTACACCCTATTAAAAGTGACCTATCTAAAGGATTTACAAACACTCACTTGGAATGTTACCCTGTTAAAGGATTTACAACTTTGTTAAGGATCTACAATATAGTTGTTAAGCCAACCTATCATCATAGGATTTTTATTCTCCTAATACAATGGTTAGAAAGTATAGTAGAATGTCTTGATCTAATGACTCACAATCTTTAATTGTTGATTCTAGACCCTTGTTCTATCCAATCTGATCTGATATATCTATGCTCAAAGTGTTGATACTCTGTTCTGATCAACTTGATTCTGCAATATTGCTCTTCCTCTAAGTCCTTACACCCCTTTTTCTTCCTTCAAAACTTTGCTAACATTTTTCATGCATTCCCACACGACCTCTTACTCTCTCATTCAACAAAAAATTATGGGGTTACGACCTCCTTATAAAGGCTTTTGAGACTTAGGGTTAGGTATGAATCTGCGATCGAGATTCATCCATCTTTTACCGCTCAATTCTTTACACTTTTCCTATTGGTTGTATGCTTTTTCCTTTTTTCTGATTGGTTGCATGCTGATTACATACAAAATGTAATAGATTCAATCTTATCTTTTAGATCCTTCAAGATTCATCTTGAGTCAGCTCAAAAATGGTTTACATCTGAGTTTGTGAAGGCACAAACTCATATGTTGATTCTGTGTTACTCAACACTTATTGTTTACTGATGCTCGACACATGTAGGATTCTGTCTTGCTTGGCTCCTAAAGTAACTCTATTTCACTTGGCATCTATACTTTTCTTGGCACCTATAGTGACTCGACATCACTTATCACTCAACACTTGAAACTTGCTTGGCACCTATACTATACTTGGCTTCAACCTTAGAATTTTCTTAAGTGTGTTGACACTCAATTGTCAAAACCAATATGAGACCAGCAAGTTAACATGTCTAAGAATCCTATTTTGCATTCTAAGACTGAGCACATCTCTATAAAGTATCATGTGTTGAAAGACAAAGTTGCAGAGAAAGAAATCAGACTGGAGGACATTAACACTAAGGAACAAATTGCACACATTTTCACAAAAGCCTTACCAAAGGATACATTTGAGTACTTAATAGGTATGCTTGGGGTTATGCCCCTGCCTATTTCAAAATAAAAGATGCAAAAGTGCATCAGTCCAGGGTACATAGCATCATTGTTAGACTGGACCAAATGCTGATGCTTTGTCAATGGGGGAGTGTCTGTAGTGAACAGAGTCAGCAAAGGACTCTTAGTAATTGGTAATTGGTATACAATAGTGTCTTTAGACACTTGAATTGTTTATGGATTTATATACAAAATTGTAAAGCAATAGACCGACTTGTGGTTGTGCTAATTAGATGTTTAAGAAAATTGAACCATTTGTGTAATATCTTTGAGATTGATGTCAAAGGGGGAGAAGTATGACATGAAAAACATTGTACTATGGGGGAGAAGTGTTGCAATAAAGGATTTGCATAAAGCAAGATTTGATTGATGAAGACACTTGTTGGTATTCTTGGAACTATATGTTTTTCATCTATGTTATCATCAATGCCAAAGGGGGAGATGGTTAGCATGAATTTTGATGCTATCGGGTAGCATTGCAGAACTTTGTTATGATGTATTTATAATCGTGTTTTTCATCGATGACAACATAGTGATAAGTTTGTAAAAGATTGACAGAGCAGTAGACTGTGATTTCTATATTGAAGAGATTATATAACTTATCTGCTTATGCACAGTTACCAACACGTACTACAGTATATAGTTGTTACTTGGGCAAGTATGTAGAACTTGAATCGATAGTGTACGGAAGATATTGTTGATACATAGCGAACTGCATGAAAACAGAGCATTAGGAAAACAATTCCCATTGAATGATTGATACAACTCATTGCATTTAAAATGAAGGGTTGCACAGTTAACTGGAGGTAGTATACTGACTGTTGATGACATCAGAATGTGCGCATGTACGGAAGTCGCAGGTGTGAAATTTTGTGTATAACTATTAGCTGACAACATTAATTAAATATGTATTTCATTTAATAATGTATAATAATGAAGTATGAAGCAGACACAAGGATTTATTTATTGAGCGTGGTATAAAGGAAATATGTTTTCCAAGTTTTAGACATGAAGAAAAAAAAACAAGGAGAAGACTTGCAAATTACTAAGCAGTAGAGCAGAGTGATTTACTAATACGTGTAAGTGACCTTAAGGGTTACGGTTACTAATCACAAAATTCTAAATCTAATTGCATGATCTGAAGGTGAAGGAGTCCGATGTACTAGATAGAGAAATAAGCAAAAGCCTGTTAGATATCTGTTATTCTGAAATAAATAGTACTAAGGTTGATTGGATAGTGGGTTTGTTGATATGATCCTGAAGCTATTTGGACAACGGGTTCAACTGCCTTCCAAAACTCTTAACAGGGATTCAAAGTCTCCTTGTACTAAATGTTGTAATAGACTCCTAACAGGGTCCATCCTCTAACAAAGAACATTCATATTAGTACATCATCTTGTGGGCATCATTCCCATTAGGGTTTTCCCTTTGATAAAGGGTTTCCCTAGTCAACATATCTGGTGTAATTGTGTATGAGCATCTCTTTATGGTTATTGTTTACATTGGTTGTTTAATCAGGATTGTTTAAAAGGGATAACTGTTTTAATTGTCACATAACTAATTCAAACCCCCCCCCACAAGTTATATTGGTGAACTGTCAATTCAAACATCACCTTGGTTGCACTTAACACATGATATGTCTAACACTTCTGATGAAGATGACACCTGAAACTATAGACTGCCATAGAAAACTTGTGATGAAGATGACACCTACAACTACTAGACTGTAACAAAAAACTTGTGATGAAGATTTCACTTGCGACTACTAGATGTAATCACCCAAAAAGGGTCATCTAGACTATTAGCCCCCTTCTCAACATGTTTGCTAAAACCATTAAATCACTTATCTTGATCAAATCTTCAAAAATTGATGTATTTGATTTTATCCTATAGTTTGACCACTATATTCTAAGTTCTTATTTAATTAAAAGGAACATGTCCCCTTTTTATTAAATAAAAGATCTCATTGCTCTCTTATCCTAAGTTGCATGAATACAAACATTTTCCCACTTTAAAAATAAAAGAAAAGTCTTTTGTCTCACATGGAGATACAAAAGTCAACTCTTTGTGATTGGTGAAAATGATTGTGCACATGGATCATGCAAACGTGAACTCTCCATCCTTGATTAGATCTTATTGTCTCACAATCTCCATCCTCTATAATTCTTTAAAAGGGAGAGCTCTCTCCTTAACTAAGGATCCACTCTTTTTACACTATTGTTACGTTGCAAGTTTTTCTATAGGTACTCTCAGAGCTTTTGGAAGATCTTGTGGCTTCACTCTTATACTTGCATGACATTATAGCTTAATGTCATATTGCATTAGTATAGTTTTTTAAAGCATTAGAGTAAGCACATCTAGTTTAATTAGGATTGTAACACTCTTGTCTTCATAATTAGTTTACATTTCTTTCATCTCATATAACTTAGTTGTTTTTTTTCATAGCATCTCATAGTGGTTCTTGAACTCTAGAATCCTTGCTCTTGTCTCAGAATCTCCCATTTCATAGTGTACTTGTAAGGGGTCACATTCTTATGCTTGACTGAGAGACATTTTGCTTCTATTTGCATTCCTTTGCACGTAATGACTAGGGAGCTCTAGGTCAACATTTGAGGCTCTCAACCCACGAGATCCCTTAAATAGGACTTAGAGAAGTGCACATTTATGTTTGTACACTATATTGTCATGGAAAATTTGTGATGAAGATGACACCTGCATCTACTAGACTATCATAGAAAACTTGTGATGAAGCTAACACTTGCAACTACTAGACTATTATGGAAAAATTGTGATGAAGATGACACCTGCAACTACTACACTATCATGGAAAACTTGTGATGAAGTCGTCACTTGCAACTACTAAATTGTCATGAAAAACTTGTGATGAAGATAGCACCTGCAACTATTAGATTTTCATGAAAAACTTGTGATGAACCTAACCCTTTTCTCAATTTCAAACCCTTCTTTCTCCTATTCAACATACACATAAAAACCCATCAATTAAGTTTCCTAGATGATAAAAATAAAACATGAAGTTGGCTAAAATGAATCAACATACCTAGAGCTTTCACAAGTAGTCTCTGTCGTTCCTTCACAAGATGATTGATCTTCTGGTTGAGCCACATGAATCTCTCTCTTATATCCTGACCTTACATTGCATTTTTATGTTACAATTAGGTCTACCATGTAAGGGTCTCCATTTGGATGAATAACAAACTGAATAATTTCAATATCCACAGTCTAAGTTCCAGAAGCTAACTTTCCTTGATAGAATTGGCATTTGAATCTTTGTATAAAACCTTCTTTGCATCATGCCTCCACCACAATCCTTCTATGGTGGGCTTTCAGAAGTCTTTGGTAACACATGTTTTCCTTAGAATAATTTTTTGATTACTCTCACAATATTCTAAACTAGACAATGAAGCAATTGAAAATTGTGATGGTTTTAATGTATCCCATACACGGTTGATTGAAAGAGTGAAACTCAAGATTTAGACATTTTAGAGTGCCATAACTAATCCAATCATTTATTTGGTGAAATCAATTCATTTTTTGGTAGTTTCTTCTTTAATTGGGCCTATTAGACCTTTGAACAATTGACTGTACTTTTACATGGATATAATGCGATCACATTATTGCTAGTATAGTTTTAATATACATAATATGATTGTGTTATGTCTACTATGACAATTTACTCTTACTACACATAACACGATCATGTTTTGTTAACAAAAAAGTACAATCACATTTAGGCTTTGTAATAGATCTGCAAAACTACCCAAAGGCTTGGGTTGATATTTTCCCTCCTTTTTCATTTCTTTAGATGTTTTTTTCATCTTCTAAAAGAAATTATTGTCTTTGACTTCATCAGGTTTACAAATGGTGAAGTAGGTATGTCTAAAATTACCACCATAATATCACACATTTTATTACCTTTCTAACCATACATTTTTTAAATTTTTGGACAAGTTTAGCATTGTGAAGTTAATTTTTCTATATAAATGTCTTGACAGTTTTCTATATCAATGTCTTGATAGTCCTCTTAGACACATGCCTACCATTTTTTTAATAACTTTTTATCTACTTAACTAAATGCAAAATAAATTATATATTATTGTTCTACAATTGATTCTATACACCTTTTTAAAAATAGTGTTAATTTTTTATTATTTTGATGTAAGTTATACCCAACACATGAAGAGTTATCAAAATTTCAGAACAGGGTCAATTCAAAAAATCATAGAAAAAAATTACTCATAAGAAAATAATGAAAAAATACACAACTTCTAAATTTCACTTTACCTGTTATCCTACCAAAGGATTTTCCAAAATAGTAAACTTAACTCTATATTTTGTGGAGCACATGGAAACAACTATGTTATAATTTATAGCAAAAAATAAGAATAGTTTTTTGTGCGTGTGGGGTTTGACCCTCTTAATCTTATCCATTTTTAAAAAAACCTTAGTATTGTAAAAAGTAGATTAAGAGTACAACAATTTTTATGTGTTTTACACATTTTCTCATTTTAAGTGCATGACCCTCAAATGGGTTTTTCCAACATCAAGTTTATTTAATTCCCAAAAAAAGTTCTCACTTATACCCCCTTTTTGCACACCATCTTGGTGCAGTTACTCTTAATATAAGTTTTAATTTGATATAGTAAATTTTAAAATAATTAAGTCATGTAAATCTATTATCTTGTTTGATAGTACTTTTTTTCTATGTGAGCAAATATGTTAATATTCCTAAAGGAAAAATGGAACATTATTTAATAATAATAAAATGCATGTAAAGACATTATAATGGTTAGATTTCATAATCAAACATTAGTATTTTTGTTTAAATAGAATTATATATGATCATGGTATACCCAAATTAATTCATGGACATGTAAACCAATATAGGGTAACCTTAATTAATATGATAGATATTATTATATTTAATAATATTTAAACTTTTAAAACTAATTATTTTGATTGAATCACTAAAGAGGGGAAATTGTAGTAATGCATTGGAATAATATTGTAATTAATGGAATTCTTATATAAGCTAATTGATGAACTTAGAGAATTGTATTTTATTCAAATTTTAAGTTGAATTAACGTTGGCTTGATTAAATCGAGACTTGTTATCAACTTCGAACTAAGCCTAATCAAGTTTAGCCACCCTATATGTCAACTGAAACATAGTCATTACTTCAACCCTAATTGTTGAGTAAGTTTATCTTACCCTTTAAATTAAGTAAATAAATGATTAGATTAGAAATAAATTAAGGTAATTAACCTAACAAGTAACCATAGAGGGAGGTTGACTAGGTCAATTGTGATGTTGAGACAACTACACAATTGACACTAGTCATGATGCCCCTTGTAATGCACTCATGCCAAATAATATTTCACCTTTGCAATACAATGTGATCAGAGTTATACTTCAATTAGTTACATAATTAAATGTTAGTTTTAAAAAAAATGGTGTGATTTTTTCCAAGGTTTTGGGCATGACAAAATGCAATTAAGAGCAACTTTTGAATAAAATTTTATGTCAATATAACAATTGTGCAGTCCATTGAATGATCTTATTAAAAGTTAGTAACATATCACGATTCTTAAAAATGAATAAAATAAATGAGATGAAAGACAAATGTGGTTCATGATATTGTAACTTCTACATGAGACCCTATTTTTTTTTTACCAAAAGTAGTTCATAGGAATAGGTAGTGAACTAGTAGGGGGATAAAAAAAACTCTTTATGTCAAGAAAAAGTGAAAAATGAATCCTTATCTACATTATTCCACTAGGATTTACTTGTGTTCATATAAGAAAGCACAACCTAGTATAATATGGAAAAATGAATTATGCCTCAAGTGCTACAGGAGCACAAATGTCAAGGTTCCTTTGCATAGTCTAGACTCTCAAACACAATAGATAACTTTAGGAACATAAATGCAAATTTAATAACTAGGATGGAAAAAATGACAGACATATACTGGAGAGGTCTTGGGACACCCAAATTCTTTTTAAGGATGTTAGTGGAAGTATGCCAACTTGTTGTCCTTAGTGAGTAATGGATAACCATAACTACAAACTGTCAAGGATGCACTAAAGTATCAAGAAGATATATCATACTCCAAATGACACGTGTATCATAATTAAAATTTCAAAATGTATCAAGATATTGATGATTGAGGAAATTGTGAGGTCACAACTGATACACAAAAGATGAAATCAACAAAAAGGCCTCCTTACAAAGTAGTCATTTGGTTCATACTTCTATTCGTGAACATTTATTGTGATGGTGAATCTAATAAAGATGACTAAGGAATCATCCTGAAGGGAAAGATTGTTTGTTTGTTTCATTTCTGTTAAAGCATGAGGGTTCATTGGCAATTTTTGTGAAACGAATAATTTTTGCAAATCATTTAGTTTTGGCATTGATTTTTTTAAGCACTTATGTAGTCACTATTTTGAAAAGCTCAATTTGGTGGGGTTAAGCTTAGAATCATGGGATCAGTTGGGGATCCTTATTGTAAACATGTGAGAGGGTGATTTCCTCATAGACTAGAGGTCATAGAAAGTGAAAGTGAATGCCTCACATACTAGAGTTCATTTGAGCAAATTATGCATGAATGGGTGAATTTGATAGGACTCCTACACAAACATGGGAAAAATGGAGGAACCCATGAAAAAGAGGTGAGTGAAACTGGTAGATAATGGATCCATGTTTACAATGCATGACACCTGAAATAATTTTTCATCATGACACTTGATTGCCAAGTTTTCATTATTGGACAATTTATTTCTCTTTCCCTCTCTTTCTTTTTGTTTTTTTGATTTTTTTGTATTTTTGCAATATTTAGATATTTTTTATATCACTAAGGCACTTGTTTACTCTTTCTTTAGGAACTTTTTGTACTATTTTTGAATTTTTGATAATTTTCTAACTTTTTAAGATTTTTGAACTAATTTAAGTTCTACAAGAACTGCTTGAAATGAAGCATAGAAGTTCTTGAGGTGGTGAATGTTGATAGAATCAAGGAGAAGATATCCCTCGTGAGCGAGCTTGCGACTGCAATTGGATTCAACCTATCATGAGTGAGCTTGCGACTAAGATTGCGATTTTTTTTTCTTCTTCCATTACTGTGGGGCTAGTGTCGGGTGCCATGGGTCCAAAGTGGGGTTAGTGCCGGGTGTTGTGGGGCCAGAGCCGTTGTTTGCGAGGCCAGTCCATTCTCCTTGTTGGGAGCTGTGATTGTTGGAGCTATGTATGCGTGGGGCCAATCCATCACACTCGCTTTCTTGATGTGAGTTGTGACTATCAGAGCCTATTCATGGTGCCCTTGCTGCCTATAACACATGGGTGTCATAACACATGGGTGTCATAACACATGGGTTGGTGGAGAAGGCAACGTTTGGTTCTTTGCATGGGAACCGTTTGACAAAATGCCTAACTGGTGAACTGGGCCTTTGTTAACTGTTGTGTGGAGGTATTTGGTGGCATTGTGACAGGTGTTTGATAGAATTTTTTGTCTATGGTAAAGCTGTGAATTTTTAGGAGCACCCTTCTTTATGAGCTATGGCATCCTTATCTGATCCAGTTACACTCCAGTAGCTCACTGATCGCTTGACTACAATGGAATTCACTAATGTTGTCATGTAAAATATTATTGCTCAATCAACTTCAGTTTTGTTCAACTTGTAGAATGGTTGACTTTGTTGGAATATGAGAACCACACTATATAAGATACAATACAATCTCTAGTTGCTGAAAATAAAGGTCTCAAGGCTAATTTGGACTTTGCTACCACGCAGCTCAGGGAGTTAGACACTATCAAAGAAAAACAATCGGAGATCATGGATAGACATTCTTTATTGTTAATAGAAATTGAATTGAAGGTGAAGTCTTGGGCTTCTTTATGAAGCTTTGCTGTTGAGGCTCCTCTTTTAGGTGTTGAGAAGTTAGTACTAGGGAAGATGGATGATGAGTGGGTTAAGCAGATCCATGAGCTAAACCTATGAGTATGTGGTCTCCCCTCCATTGATGATGCCTCGACTGTCAGATAATCTTTCCTCAAGGATCAGTTGGACATTTCAGATATCACTTTTGACAGGTATTGGTTAGGCCCAAATGGCACTCTCTTCATCTGATTCCTCTCCCTCTCTAACAGGTTGCAAGCTCTTAAGGAAACGATAAAGTTGTTCTCTCTTTCCCCTAAGATCTACCTAGATGAGGACCTCACCCAATCACAGGTGGTAAAACTCAAGCAAGCTCATGCCCTTGTTATGGCAGCCAGACAAGAGGGTAAATATGTAGTCATCAGAAATCTTAAAGCAGTAATATGTGACACCTTTCCTACTCGCTGGGTTTTGAGGGCAGCTTCTAAGGCCAAATGACGGGCTCAACGAAAATTGAGCATAGGCTCTTTGTGTCTCAATTGCTGGAACGGTTTTGGTATCCTCTAGTTTATGCCTAGCTTACTTAACGATGCTCTTGGTTCTATTGACCTTCTTTTTATTACAAAGACACATGAGAGTCCCATGCGTCCTCTTCTCGATATTTCTGGCTATCTGTGGCTCTCCTCTTTTTAGAGATTAGGTTTGGTGATCTGGTGGGGTTGCCTGTCTTATTCAAGACCACCTTTTCAATATTATTTCCTTGGTTCACTCCGACAACTATGTCATGTTCATGTGGATTCACATTGATCAAAGGACCTCACTCTATAGAGATATCTATATCATCATTTTCTCCTTCACCAAGATTTTCATACTATGCAGTTCACAACACGAAGGGTGGGGACCCCTATGAGGACCTTCTTGAGCACATTATCAGATTCTTTGCCATGGGGACATCATCATTTTGGGAGACTTTAACGCAATGACCAAAGACCTACAACCTCCTCTCCCTGATCGTAGGGTTGATCCCATGTGTACGACTACTTTCTAATCCTAGTTTTGTAGGTCTGCATCGACTCTCTAAGGATCCTCAGGGGCCCTTCACTAGGTACGGTCGAAATTTACTTCAGCTTTGTGAATCATCTTACTTAGTGACTTTGAATGGGCTCTCTTGCTTTCCTGGCTCTGAACTCTTTACTTGTTGGCCACATGGTGGTGCTGCTAGCGTTGTGGACTATGTTCTATCTACAACCTCCTTCATCCCTCTCATTTGCCATTTTACCATGTCTTGCCTTCCTCTTCTTGATCATGCTCTCCTTAGCATCACCCTTTGGGGACCCTTGACACCTCCTCTCCCTTGCTTATCTACTTCTTCTTGCCCCTCATCTTCTAGCGGCCCCCCTCCTCTCCCCCCATGCTCGCACTTCTTTTCACTTCATCGATTGCGACACAGAGCTCTTCATCCATCACCTCAAATGACTTCTTCCCTAGGACCCCTTCTCCAGCTCTAAGGATGTCACCTCCATGTTCCACTCACTTGCATCTACCTTGTGAGAGTCCGCCCTTCTCTCCATTCCCCACTGCATCTCCTCACTCACTCCTCTCCCTACTCATAGATCTTGTCCCATGAACCAGTGGTTCGATGAGGACTACACATCCTTTCACTGCATGCTTCGTTCTACTCCACTCACTTCTTCCTCCTCTTCCTTTCAGTTGAGGCTTGACCACCACCGCTTTCTTTTCCATAAGAAAGGGAAGTTAACTTTTTTGCAATGTAGATCTCTTTGTGCCACGTTCTTCCAATCTTCAAATCTCTTTTGGCACACAATGTTTCCTTGCCACCCCCCCCCCCCCCCCCCCCCCCCCCCCCCCACACTTTCGACCTTCACTCCCTTGCCTGCCACACCTCTATCATCTATGATATTCCTAGCTAGCCCCCTCTCCATCTCACTCTCCCCCCACCCATTGTCACCTCTTCTCCTTTTCCCACATTTTTGAGGTAGTTAGAGTTATGAATAGTAGCAAAGCTCTAGATGAGGAAGGATTCCAAGTTGAATTCTTCAAGTTGGGTATTTCTATCCCGAGTCCCTTTCATATAGTGCTCTTTAATCGAGTGGTTTGTGTAGGCTTTCCCAACTCTTGGTCACGACATATTATCTATCTGATCCATGTCTAGGCCAGCTTCTGACCTCGGGAACCACAAGACCATCATGGTTGGGCATACCTTCACCAAATTCTATGCGATTGTGCTGAATGGTACCCTATCTAGAGAGCTCAATCAGTGACATTGTCGGGCTAGAGGTTAGGCTGGGTTTCGTATAGATTTTCAAACCATTGATCACATTTTGACCTTACGGGTCATCATTGAGGAGGCTCGCCATCCCTTGGTGAAAGTTTAGCACTATTTTGTTGACTTACATAAAGCCTTCAACTTTGTTCCTCGGGCGGCTCTCTTTCAATGTCTTAGGGACATCGAGATCTTAGAGATTCTCCTTATAGCTATTATAAGGTTATACGAGTGTGTTGTGGGCAGGTTCAGGACACCACAGGGCTTCTTCGACCCTATCCAAAGCACTATCAAGGTGAAACAGGGCTGCCCTCTCTCCCTCACTATCTTCGGCATCAACATCAATGAGCTTGAGGCATTTCTTTGTGATTTCTTGCTCCTTAGCAATGGTTGTTACTTGCATCAAGTGTTGATCTCTATTCTCATATTTTTTGATGATGTGATTCTCCTAGCATCTTCTCCTGATGGTCTTCGATGGCTCCTTGATGGCTTGGCCTCTTTCTGTGACTCACATGATCTTGTTATAAGTCTGGGCAAAACTCAGGTTATGGTCTTCAATTGTTTGAGGACATCACACCTCCATTTTTACTTCTAGGGTATTGAGATTGAGATTGCATCTTCATATACTTACTTGGGGGTTAAGTTTTCTAGACCTCAGTTCAACCTGAGACTAGCCATGCAATTCAGAGTCAACAAAGGGCTCGACTCCCTTGCTATTCTTGAGCGATAGTGTTTTTGCCACCACTTTCAGGACACCACGAGTAAGATGTCCCTTCTTGAATCCCTTGTCAAGCTAACTATCCTCTACGGTTCCACTGTTTGGGGCCCCTCCCTTTTGGAGTCCAACTGGGCCTCTATTGAGAGAGTCCAAACTCTTTTCCTTTAATGCATTATTAGGTGTCATCGGTCCACACCACACAACATCATTCTAGTAGAGTTTGGTGCTCACCCTTTTAGGTTGGGGACCATCTTTGATTTAGTTTTGCTTCTTCACTGACTCCAAAGCTTTGCTGATTCCTCTGATTGTCGTCACAGATATTCTTACTTGGCTTACTATTCCTCTATGGAGGTTGCAGGTTCAGACTCTAGACATAGGTCTCGTTGCTGGTACACCCAGGTCTCTACTCTCTTGGGTTCAATTGGCATTAGTTTGGATCATCTTCCCCCCTTTCAATTTTCTTTGGACGCTCCATCCCATCTTCTGCCACCTCAGTGGGAATTGAATGAGCATGTAATACTCTACATCTACAGATAGTATATTATCACGACCTAGAGGAATCCCCTTGGTGAGCTCTACTAGCGAATGGCCTTCTATGCTGAGCATTTCCTTGATATCCAGGATGAGATCATCCTATGCTCCTAGTACCTCACTTGTCGTTGGACTTATGCTCTTTGCATATCCTTGGGATCTTTTAGAGTGGGACCTCACTAGCTACGTATTCAGATTGATCACTAGATCGATAGGGAGGATATGATCTATTGACTTTATCACCTCGGGGAGGTTGAGACTAAGTCTCACTTTATTTTTCATTGTCCCATTTACTATGAGATTCGAGGGAGATTCTATTATTTGTTCAGAGTGTGTCGGTCTCTTCCCTCATTCTTCATATATATTGACTAGCACTATCTTCCACTCTACCTTCAAGGGACCATGCAGCTTCGTGAGCACACTATACAGCTCCAACTTTTCTTGACATCAAGCCTTGCGCTACTCATCACCTCTTTCTTCTATCCTATAGTCGCTGCTTGAGGATTGGAGCGGCCTCAACTATACTATCTCAAGTCACACTAGATCTATGCGATCCCACAGAGATCACACTTGGCAGTGACCTTCCAAAGTACTTGATTGCTCTAATGCCCACCTTTCCATTATGGACTACTTCTCTCTTGTGAGGAGTTCTTAGTTATCATTATTCTTTTTCTTGGTTCTTTTGTTGTTTTGCTTTCACGTTCTTTCTGCAAACACCATTTGGTGCTCCCTTTGTTGGCGTTTTTCCTTTGTACTATTTCCAATCCCTTAGACCCTCATTGGTCTCCTGTTTGATATTAATAAATTTATCTTATCTTATCTAAAGTGGAAGTCTGACATGCTCTAGAACCAAAATTAGTTTTGATAATAAATGGTCGAAGTCAATAATTAGGCTCAAAATTTCCATTTTTTCATAGTTTTGAAGATTTCCATTGTTATATCATAGGAATAGATCTCCAACCTCAAACTCATGGGGTTTGAACTTCTTGTAAAATTACAAATTTAGCCAATTTTGATACATGTGAGGATGGTTTAGGGAATTGAGGTGCCTCTCATCAATAATTTGTAGCTCTTGCAAGCAAAACAATTAGTATTGTTCTTTGGACATCAAGAGCTCAATTTCAATTGGAAGGACTCCCTCAACACCAAAAATAAGGTAAAATGAAGTGGCTCATATGGGAGTAAACATGGAGGTTCAATAAGCCCAAAGGAGAGGAGTGAGTTAGAGGTGTTAGTCATGACCAACATATTGACTATCTTTTTGAGGATTTTCAATATGATTTTATCTATAGCCTCAACTTGACCTTTTCCCTAGAGGAAATTTTTTGCAGAGAAATGTTGGGTGATTCTAAACTTCTTATATAGTGTGGAGGCCTCCTTGTTTCCAAATGGAGTACCAATTACCAGTCATGATGTCCTGTGGAATATTGTATCGATAGATGACTTAGCTCAAGATGAAATTTTAAATCGTGTTTCATTTTGTGTATGCAAGTAGAATAGAATCACCACATTATATTAAATTCTTAGTGGTGGTAACAATGTACTTGTGACCTTTCAAGGAATCGTGATATATCTAACTAACAAAATAAAATCCCTACTGGGAGAAAGGCTAAGGTTTGGTTGTAGGTTGAAGGTCTTACGCATGAGCATGTATCAAATCTCTATATTTTTAACAAGGAACATAGTGTTTCACAAATCATATGCATCTTCTTCCATAGAAGGCCAATAGTATCCTATCTCATGGAATTTTTTTCCAAAGTGAGTCCACTCTAATGAGCTCCATAGTCTCCTTGGTGTACCTCTTCTAGTTCTATTTCAGCTTCTTCTAAATTGAGGCATCTAAGGATGGTTCTATTAAAGTTCTTTTGAAAAAGGGTATCACCAAGGATATTATATTAGGAAGTGCAATGAATAAAGGTTTTTTTATGTTTTGTGGAAATGATGATGGGGACTATTTCATGATGAAGGTAGGGATAAATCTAAGAATACCATGGGGACTATGTGATCTACTAAAACATAATCTCTTTAAAATGTTATTTAAGATCCTTTACATCTCTTTGATATGGTAGTATCTTTTCAACCTTAGTTTGATATTCATCTATGACTTGTGTGATGGCCAATTAAGAGTCACCAAAGATAAGAAGGCTCATAATGTTCCAACAAATAGTTTGACGAAGTCTTGTTACCATGACTTTGTAGATATTCTTTGTGCAAGGAAAATAAAGTTTGTAAGACTTCAAAATGAGGTCTCCTTGCAGTGTGACAAACAAGATTCCTATCATTGATCCTTTCTACATGAAAGGTCCATCAAAATGGAGCTTCCAATGCATACTAGGGATTACAGTAATTATAAATTTATCTAAAAAATCAGCCATAATAGGATGTCCTCTTCAGAGATAATCTTTTGTTAGTTTTCAGTGATCACTTGTCCTTTGGTAGCTTTGTGGTCTTTGTAGACAATATTAAATTTACTAGCAATTAGAACCCATTTAGCAGAGCAACCAATAAGGATAGCTTTAGATAGAAAATATTTGAGAGGATCCACCTTGGAAATGAGTTGCATAGTATTATTAAGCATGTAATGGTGAAAATTTTTGATGTAGAAAACTGTGGCCAAGTAAGTTCTCTCAATGGTAGTGTAGTAAAACTCCTAACGAACCAGGCTTCTATTAAGATAGTAGATAGAAAATTTCTTTCCACCATCATCTAGATGTGCTAAAAGAGAAACTAGAGCCACTATGTTGGCTAAAAGATAAAAGATTAAAGGTTGGCTTGGAATATGTACTGGGACCAACACTAGGGCATTAGCCAGATATTTAGCCAGATATAGCTTTGCTTACTCCAATGATTTCTAACATAGGAAATACCATATGCATGTGATATATTTCTTGAGTAAATATGTGAAGGGATGGACCTTATCTATCATATGAGATACAAATCTTCTAATAGATTGTAGCCTTCCTTGCAAATTGTAGAGTTGTCTCAATGCAATAACAGGAGGCATATCCAAGACAAATTTCACTTTCTAGAGGTTTACCTCTATCCCTCTTCTTGATACTATGTAACCTGATATTTTTCCTAGTTATACACCAAAGAAACTTTATAGGATTGAGTTACACCTTATACTTATCCTATCTTTTAAAGAGTATACTAATGAGGACAATATGTGAATATCATGTCTTATATCTTCCTAGGATGTCGTCAACTTAGTCCTCTATTAGTACATGTATAAGATCATGGAATATTGTAGTCATCGTGAATTGGTATGTAGCATCAGTAGTCTTGAGGCCAAAAGGCATGACCTGATAATAGAATGATCCCCAAGGGATGGTTAATATCATTCTATGTTGGTCTTCTACAATAATTATAATTTGATTATATCCCGAAAAGGCCATCCATTAGAGATAACATTCCATGTTTGGTCATTAGATCTACTATATTGTATATGTTGGATAGAGGAAAGTCATCCTTAGGACATGCAAGATTAAGATCTCAACAAAAATGAATAGATGCATATACCTCTAGTAGATTTACCTACTAGTACAATGTTTGAAAACCATTCATGATTATTCAATAAGGTGGATGAACTTTGCCTCTAACATCTTCTATAGTTTTGCTTTTACCAAGAGTGCAACTTGGGAATGCATTTTGCATAATTTCTATTTGTGAGGTTTAGCCCTAGGATCAAATGCTAGATGGTATACAACCAGATCTATATTTGATCTAGACATATCTTTTATAATTCCAACAAAGTTTATTTTTTCCTTTTTGGACAAATTCAATCATATCTTTTCATTCTTGTTCATTTAGAGTAGTAGTGTAAGTAATCTTAGGATTTTTTGTTGTACCCAGAATAACTTTAACAATGTGTTCGATTAAGATAAAGGATTTTGCTAGTGGTATTTTCATGAATGTAAATTCAAGTTCTCCCACTTCTGGCACCTCAAGGAGGTTTTCACGAGAATATATATCCTTTATTTTATCTTTTTCTTTATCCAAAAGTGCCTAAGAAGGGTTTTAACTAGAGGAAAATTTACATAAAATTTGATTTTTAAAAAATCTTTTGTGGCTGAAATTGTTAACTTGGCTAAGAAAGTAGGATTATTTATTATACTCGATCTTGTAATTATTTTGAGTTCTCTTAGGCCAAAGAGGGTCATCACTAACTCATCCATTTTGTAAATAACTATGGTTGGTAGTGAGTCTTGGAGGTCCTAGTTAATCATGTCATGGTTTGTGAGTAGAGGATTGGGGGATGAAAGTGTTGGTCTTAGATTGGTTTTGACAATTGAGTGTCAACACACTTAAGAAATTTCTAAGTTGAAGTCAAGTATAATATAGATGTTGAGCTACAGTATGTGCCGAGCCAAAAGTTCAATGGGTGTTGAGTTATTCAAGTGCCAAGCAAGTATCAAGTGCCGAGTAACAATAGAGGCTGAGCTAGTATATGTGTTGAGTAAAGTATAGGTTTCATGCAAGAGAAAGTTACTATAGGAGTTGAGCAAGACATAAATCCTATATGTGTCAAGCATCAACAATCAGTAAGTGTTGAGTAACACATAATCAACATAAGAGTTTGTGCCTTCACAAACTCAAATGTGAACCGTTTTTGAGCCAACTCAAGATGAATCTCGAAGGATCTAAAAGATAAGATCAAATCTATTACATTCCCTATGCAATCGGCATGTACCCAAATTGAAAAATGGAGAGAGCATGCAACCAATTAGAAAATTTGGAAAGATTTGAGCAGGAAAGATGGATGAATCTCGATCATAGATTCATATCTAACCTTAAGTCTCAAAACCTTTAAAAGGAGGTTGAAACCCCATAATTCATGTGTGTAAGAGGTCATGTGAGAATGCATTAGTGAATGCTAGTGAAGTTTTGGAAGGGGTGAGAAGACTTAGAGGAAGAACAACATTGCAAAATCAAGTTGGTCAAGAACAAAGTATTAACACTAGAGACAGAGTTATATCAGATCAGATTGGACAGAACAAGGATCTGGAATCAACAATTGAAGATTGTAAGTCATCAGATCAATACATTCTACTATACTTTCTAGCCATTGTATTAGGAGAATGTAAATCCTTTAGACATGTCACTTTTAACAAGGTGTAAAGCCTTTAACATGGCAGGCCTTTCACAGGGCAGAGCATTGTTGATGGTCAAACTTTGTAACCTTGACAAGTTACATATTGCTGCAGTGATAAGTTGTGGGTGCCATCTCCACCCCAATTTTACTTTCTCATTTTGGAGGGTTTCTAGGTGACCAAATCTTGTGTTATCTATTTTCATGCATGTCTTTACTTTCATGTTATTTAGATGTGTTAGATGCATGTGATTGATCTCAATTAAAAGTTTTAGAGGTTAAAGTTTGTTACTTCTGATTCACCCCCCTCTCAAAAGTAAATCTTCCCATTTTTAAATTCCAACAATTGGTATTAGAGCTAAGTTCTCACAAGGAGAAGCCTTACAGCTTGGAGAAAAATATTTAGAAATGGAAGTCTACAAACTTGGGAAGATCATAGAGAATCAATAAATTGAGATACATCTCATTCTACATTCTCCAGAAGAAGCCAGAGAAGAACTAAGAAAATCTTTAAAGAGAAGAAGAGAGATTGCCATAGCTAAGAATGATACATAGTACAAGGAGATTGACACCTCAAAAGTGTTTGTCAATGGAGATACCAAGGAGTTTGATGCAACAATAGTAGACTCGATGGAGAAGAATAGAGCACAAGTAGAAGAGATTAAAACTCTCAAGATTGAACAAGAATCTCAAGCCATGATGCTTTGTGAAGTGAATGAAAAAAAGAAAAGAGCTGTTGAGGATAAGGCTATGATAGAAGAGGACAAGAGAAACCTTGCTAACAGATTGGAGGAAAAGTCAATTGAGCTTGCCAGAATTTCCAACATGCAGCTAGATACCCTAAGGTAGATGATGAATGCACATCATGAGTTGAATATCAAGGACATTGAGATCTCCACACTAAAGATGCAAAATGAACAACTGCAAAATGACTTGAGAAGAGAGAAGGAGATTGTAGAGAGCTTCAACAAACCTAATGAAGCCATCAAGTATTTTGAATGGATACTGAAATCACCAAGATCCAGTAATGACACCTTAGGATTAGGATAGACAAGCATTGAAAAAGAAGAGTCATTCAAGACTACAGAAGAAAGAAGTGATAAAGGTAAGAATACTAAACCTACTTGTCATTTTTTTGGTAAAAAGGGACATACGTCTAATTTTTGCAGGAGCAAGAATGCCAACCAACATGAAAAACTCAAAAACATGGGTCACTATCACAAGTGCAACAAGCAAGGACATCATGCACATGATTGCAGAACTAGAACCATCAAGACATCAAGATTTGAAGGTCACTGCTACAATTGCAAAAAGTATGGGCATAAAGCTTTTGATTGCAGATCAAAGCCCATGTGCACACCTATTCAACCAATAAGGCTAAATGATCATGGACATTACTACAATTGCGACTACAACACTAGGCAAAGTTGTCACTACTATCAAGAATATGGACACATCCCTGAAAATTGCATAAGAACACATTTCAGTAGAAATTACAGCAGATGGTTGAGCCAAACTACATGTTTTAGTTGTTTAAAGACTGGTCATATCAACAGAGATTGTACAACAAGGTCAAAGACACCCAACTCAGAGTTCAACAAAGGAAAAGGGAAGGTAGATGTTGAACACATCAGAGGAGAGATGAATAAAACATGGAAGAAGAAAGATGGAGGCAACACATCCAATGAAGGGATCACTTCACCCAAAAGGTCAAGTGTCATGCTTCATCTAACTAAGCAACACAAAAAAGTATGTGGAATTGATATACAAAGCTTTATCATACATCAGTTCCAAGACAAATAAGTACTGAAAAAGAGAGATCAACATGAATAGAGATGCAAAATTAAAATTTCACGTTTTTACAAGTGTTGCCTAGTTGCCTTCAGAAGTCAAGTAAGAACATAGGACATGCCTAGTTGTCTGCCAAAATCAGTAGAAGCAAAGTGGTTAGTTGCAACCGAGTTAGTAGTGAATGCCAAGTGAAGGGAAATTCTAGTTAAAGCCGAGTAAGTAAAACTCTAGTGTATGCCAAGTGTTGGAAAGACAATGGAAGCTGAGTAAAGCAAAATTGTCGAAGGAGCCGAGTGGACAGCTATAAATGCACTAAGTATTAAATGCTATAAAACAAGGGTATATGATCACATTTTGAATCATTTTTCACCATCACGAGCAAAGAGAAAAAGACGAGCGCATAATGACTTCCAAGCAGAGTTTGAAGCATTTGAGCCAATTTCAACAAAGATTCAACATAGTTTCTTTGAATTCAAGGTATTTATACTTGTGCCAAGCTACACAGTTTCAAAATTTCTTCATGTTTAAATCCCAGTTTGAAGAAATGGCCTCCAATTTTAGAAAACCCCAAGAAAAAGAGTCATTTGAAGTTTAGTTAGTGTCAAATGAGGTTAAGCAACTCGATTTTCGTCCTATCCCTAAAGTTGCATACAAGAATGACCCTGCCGGAGCCATATCCATAATTCCTCCTAAGGTAATAATGGTTCAAGATGTTAGGAGATGATATAACTACAAAATAGGTGCTATTGGAGACATGGAAATTAGGGAGGCATATGATAGATTGTGCGAGAATGGAGTCTTGAAAGAAGAGCTTTGAATTGTTGAGAAGAAAGGCTTAACTCGTGCCCTAGATTTCCCCACTATTTTTAAGACTAAATGGATTAGAATTGTGCTTAGTAGGATACATGATGGTAGCTTGTGGTTAGAAGATGGGCCAGTGAAAATATCAAAAAAGATTATTCATAGGGTAACATAGTACCCAATCCTAGATCGGCCCAAAACATTGAGGAGTGACTCCAAGGAGGCTATTGAGAAGAATATTGGAGCTAAGTCGAACAAGAGAGGCATGACCATAGATACTATTAAGGATCCTCTTGTTGATTTTTCTATCAGAGTCATTTCCCACAAATTCTTCCAATCTAGCAGACTCAACAATGTTTCCTGTATTATAGTGGATGTTGGCTACAAACTTGTTACAAAGGATTATACCTATGATCTAGCTAAACTGCAACTACAAAAAATCAATGAGAATTTGGGAGCTATAAAGAGAACAAAGGGAGCTCAATGCAAATTTGGAGCAATTTTGATATGTATATTCTTTTATGTATAGAATGAATTCCCATCTTTTGGAAAGGTTAGTTGGAAGACAAATAGGTCCATAATAGCCTAGGTAAATGAATACATTGAACAAATGGGGGCAAATTTTGAGACACTCATGACCAGCTACTTTGAAGATTTCAAGAAATCAATGAAACCGAGACTTAGGATTCTAGTCTCACTTGTGGAGCAGCACATAAATGATATTTGTTTTCTTGTTGATATTGACTACACCTATATCCTAGCAGCCATACCAAGGGTAAGATGGCTTAGACCACATGGGTATGAGATAAATATTGATGAAGCATCTACAAAAATAACAACTCTACTTGCAGAAGAAGTTGATAAAAGTGCCCAACATTTTGGTACATATGATGTTGTAAGATCTAGGGTAGATATAGAATTGAAGGCTGCTTCCACACTCAAGAAAATGACAAATTAGTCAAAAAGATCAAGGCTAAATTTAGTGAAGGCACAACAAAAGCAGAGGAAGAAGAAGATTATGAAGAGGAAGGTGAAGATGAAGAGAAATAGGGCCAGGAGCCACTTGCTTTGACCCAAGGCATGGCTAAAGATGTTGAAGAACAAGAAGGTGTTGAGCAAGAAGAGGAAGCAGCTAAGGTAGAGACCAAGAAGAGAAAGGCACGAAAGTAGCCTACAACACAGCCTTAAGGCAAGAAAAAAACAAAGCTAAGCCCAACAAAACCCACCACAAGGGCAGATACAAGGGCTACAACAAAGGTGGCCAAGGAACAGGAAAAGAAGAAAGCCACAGAACAAGGAGGACCAGCAAAGTAGAAACAAAGGAGAAAATATGTGGCACCTCCAGAGTTAGATGAAGAAATGACAGAGTCTGATGACAATGGACAGTTTAGAGTGGTAAGTAACACCACTAAATTTGACTTAGAGAATATATGTGACAACATTAGGGACAATGCAAACTTGTCAAGGCTTAAAAGTATTGATTTTATTAAGATGACTAGAGAGGAGTAGAACATAGTGGAAGAATCAGTTTACACTATGATGGCAAAGTTCAAGACTACTCCACTTGAACTTGATAATACTATGCCTAAGGAGTTATATTCCATTATAGAAATAAATGACATTATTGCTTGAACATGGAAAAAGAAATAAGAGAGTCAACATTGGCTCATGTGATGCTTGAACTTAAAAAAGGTCAAATAAGTAAGACAAGTAAGAAGCATGGGAGCAAGTTTGCACCCAAATACAGAGCATTGGGTATTTTGCAAAATAAAATTGAAGATGTTGTGAAGAAGTCCAATCTCATGTGGAAAGTAATTTATGGCCTCCAAACAGTTAAGGAAGGATAGGAAGATCCCTTTGAGGGAAGGAATGATGATGATAATGAAGAAGAAAATGATAAGGAAGAAGGAGAAAAAGAAAAGGAGGAAGTTACAATGGAAAAGGAAACACAAAAGGGTGATATGGCAATAGCTGAGGAGCAGCAACAGGAACAGAGTGTGCAAGACACACAATTGCCACCTCCTAGCCCTCCACAAGTAACACCCACACTTGTAGAGATAGTAATTGTGAAGGATCTTCCTAACACCTCTGGTCAGAACATCAACCCATTGACTACAAAGGATCTTAGAAAGATCCTTCACCAAACTCCTTTGCAATCACAACAATGTACCAATACAGTTTTGGTGAGTGTGGAGGAACTACAAAAGGTTGTAGCTGAGATAACAAAGGAGAAGGAGAATCCACAAGAACCACCTTCACAAACTCCAACAGCTACAAGTGGACAACCACAAGAGAAAGCAAGACAAGATGCATCAGCTAAGGTTGACACCACAGTCATAGTGACTTCAATTGCCGAGGAGCAAGCAAAGGAGCAAATAGGATAGAAGGATACCTTTGTTCCTACAACAAAAGGTGAAGGTGCACCTCCTCAGATCACAATCATTGATCAAGGCAGAGTTGAAGAGAACAATGAAGAGAGTAGGAGAAAGAACAAGAGGCAATTCAAACATTGATAAATTTGACTACTACAAGGACTCCCACTGGTACAACACAATAGCCGAGCACTGATGCAATACCACTACAAATATCAACACCAGGCTCGAGCTCTACCAAGGTAGCAAGGGTACTTCCCTATGGAGACCCTATACTTGATGAGGATATAGTCATTCCAAGCTATGACTATAAAACAATGAAAATAGAGCAGATCAATGAAGTGCAAGAGGCACTGGAGAAGAAGAAGAAACAAGAGATACTTAGGAATGAGTATAGGCAAAGGCAAGAATTGATAGAAATCAAAGACATCTTTCTAGATGCTTTTAGCTTGCAAGTACCTAATGAGACAAAGCCCATCATGGAGCAATTATCCAACATAGTGGACCGAGTACAGAATGAAGACCTAGACACCAATGCTAAATTGCTTGAATGGTTTGAAAAGAAATTCTAGATGAAGGTAAATGAGAAAATATCTAGTGAGATAGCACTGTCACAGGTGGAGCTGGCAAAGAAGGTAGAGAAGGTAAAGGTAGTACTTGAGAATATATTCTCACTGTACTCCAAACTATGTGATTCTTCATACTTCACACAAGAGACCAACCATAGGATATTGAGCTTGGAAAGGAGCCTTAAAGTATCTAGCATGCAGCTACCAAAGGATCTAGCTCAAAGTGAGAAGCATTTTGCTACAATGCTTCACACACAAAAGGAATTAGCTATACTCACAACAGATGAGGCAACCACCAAAGCCAAATTAATACAAATCTAGTTTGTCATAACCGCTCACATGGAAGTTTTGCACAAAGAAATGGTCTATGTAGAAAATGTCTTGACGAAAGATCCCAATCTTTCTACATTGGAAGGCTTAGTACACCTTGTAGCAGAGACAACCATCCAGCTTAAAGCACTAGAAATTGCATTAGAAAATTGGGATGCTGCTTTGAAGATCATTATGGAGGTAAACAAATCTTTTTTGGCTAAGTATTCAATTCATTCATAGAACCCTTTGACATAAGTGTCAAAAAGGGGAGATAATACACTATGGAGATAACACATTTATCATAATACATCATGAAGATATGGGGGAGATAATACATTATGGAGATAATATATTTTGAGGAAGATAATAAATTAGGAGACCCAAAGGGGAAGATACCCAAAGGGGGAGATATAATAAATGGGGGGAGATAATAAATTTTTGAGTTTTGAGGAGATAAGGAGATAAAGCCAAAAGGATACAAAAATTGCAAGGGAAGATGTCTGAAAAGGGGAGTAAAAACATAGCAGACAAAAATAGAGTAGATAGAAACATAGCAGACAAGGGAAGAAATGATAAAGCAAAGCATGGAAACAACATGAGTCAAATACAACATAAGGAGTTTTGGATACAGAAATGATACATCAACTTAGGGGGAGTTACAAGTTTTTGAGGTATATAGTCTTCTACAAAATTTTGAACAAGTTTTTGATGTTTTGTACATATGTTGAATAAGATGTATATTGTACTTATAGAGATTAGATTCATAATTCTTAGTTAAGTGTTTTTGACACTCATGTCAAAGGGAGAGATTGTTGGTCTCAGATTGGTTTTGACAATTGAGTGTGAACACACTTAAGAAATTTCTAAGTTGAAGTTGAGTATAATATAGATGCCAAGCTACAGTATGTGTTGAGCCAAAAATTTAATAGGTGTCGAGTTATTCAAGTGTCGAATGACAATAGAGGTTGAGCTAGTATATGTGCCGAGTAAAGTATAGGTGTCGAGCAAGACAAAGTTACTATAGGCACCGAGCAAGATAGAAATCCTATATGTGTCGAGCATCAACAATCAATAAGTGATGAGTAACACAAAATCAACATAAGAGTTTGTGCCTTCACAAATTCAAATGTAAACCATTTTTGAGCCAATTCAAGATGAATCTCGAAGGAACTAAAAGATAAGATTGAATATATTACATTCCCTATGCAATCAACATGCAACCAATTGGAAAAATGGAGAGAGCATGCAACCAATTAGAAAAATTGGAAAGAATTGAGCAAGAAAGATGGATAAATGTCGATCGTAGTTTCATACCTAACCCTAAGTCTCAAAACCTCTAAAAGGAGGTTGAAACCCCATAATTCATGTGTGTAAGAGTTCGTGTGGGAATGCATGAGTGAATTCTAGCAAAGTTTTGGAAGGGGTGAGAAGACTTAGAGGAAGAACAACGTTGTAGAATCAAGTTGGTCAAGAACAGAGTATCAACGCTACAAAAAAAGTTATATCAGATCACATTGGATAGAACAAGGATCTGGAATAAGCAATTGAAGATTGTAAGTCATCAGATCAATACATTCTACTATACCTTCTAGCCATTGTATTAGGAGAATGAAAATCCTATGAAGATAGGTTGGCTTAACAACTATTTTGCAAAACCTTTAACAAGGTGTTAAATCTTTTAACAGGCTGACATTCCAAATGAATGTTTGTAAATCCTTTAGATATGTCACTTTTAACAGGGTGTAAAGCTTTTAACAGGGCATGCCTTTCATAGGGCAGACCATTGTTGATGGTCAAACTTTGTAACCTTGACAAGTTACATATTGCTGCAGTGATAAGTTGTGGGTGTCATCCCCACCTTAGTTTTACCTTCTCATTTTGGAGGGTTTCTTGGTGACCAAATCTTGTGTTATCTATTTTCATCTATGTCTTTACTTTCATATTATTTAGATGTTATAGATGCATGTGATTGATCTCAGTTAAAAGTTTTAGAGGTTAAAGTTTGTTACTTTTGATTCACCACCCCCCCTCAGAAGTAAATCTTCCCACTTGTAAATTCCAACAGAAAGATAAATTATGGTTATGGAATGGACATAATTATCCAAGTCACCTTCAATTTATTATAAAGGTACTTTGAGGGATTCCTCATTTTCAATCTCAAAACTAATTTTGGTCATCCAATAATTGTTAATAAAGGTAACATTGAGTTTATTAGAGCCTAATTCCTTTCCTCAGGATAACTAGTAACTTGAAGGGGTTGTCTTATACCATTTTTATTAGCACCAAGTAATGTATAGTGATATCCCATACCATCAGTAATGGGATGATCCTTGATATATTTACCTTTTGGGAAGTCCATAAGATCATCTTTTCCATCATGATAGAGCCAATATAGAATATTGAATTCCATGTGTTCATCACTAAGGCCCTATTTGGTTATGGGAAGAACATGCACATAATAGGGTTTTTAGAGCCAAAACCAGGTTATGGAGGAAAAGATGGGCGTTTGGTTTAGTAAACACAGAACTCGATTTCAGTTTTCGTCTGCCAGTTTTGCCCAAAAATTGGAAGAAACATCTCCCAGGAAATAGGTGGAAGTTGAAATCAAAACCAAAAGTTGGGTTTTTATGAATGAATTTGAATAAATTGTTGGGTCCGCAGAATTCACCTTAGGTTTTTGGAAGAACAAATTGGGTTTTTTGGAAGACGACGGATTGTGCTATTTTTGTGCTCTACTATGCGAAGGCGAGGGTTTCTGGTTTGCTGGGTTTCTTGGGCTGTGGCTGTGGCATTTGTTGGGCTATGGTCATGGCGTTTGTTGGGTTTGTTGGGTTTCCCATGGCCGTGGCATTTGCTGGGTTTAGGGTTGTGGCCGTGGCATTTTCTGCGGTTTCTCTGCGGCTGTGGCTAGGGTTTCTCTGCTTTGAATGGCAGCAGCAGCTTTGAACGGTTCTCTTCTCCCACCCACCTTTGCATACTGGATTTTTTTTGGATTTTTTTTGTTCATTCAAACAGGTCTTCTTAGAAAAATAGTTAAAATATATGCTCAGGAATGAGTTCTAGTATGTGCTCATGCCATTTAGCTCTGATTACTTGTATATATCATAGTTAAAGTTTTAATTTTTTGTACTCATAGCAATGAAATTTACAAGTATATTAATAGCTTTTATCTATACATAGCTGACCTATACATAGTTTATCATGGTTCTATTTCTATTTGCTATATGCTTGACAATTTAGTCAATATATGCGGTAACTATTTGTTTCAAATCTATTTTTAAAATAGTCAATATGTGCTCACTTATAAATTGGAGTATAGTGCTATGAGAGATCAATACCAGTGAAATGAACAATTAAACATTGTAACAATTTCTGGCTGTTTGTTTTAAATCTGTTTAGCAAAATAGTCAATATGTGCTCACTAATAAATTCCAGTATAGTGCTGTGAGAGATCAATACCAGTGAAATGAACAACTAAACTTTGTAATAGTTTCTTGCCAGTAATGAGTTCTAGTATATTGCTATGAATGCAAATGAGTTCTAGTATACTGTTGTGAGAGATGAATGCAATACCATTAAATAGAGCCAAGTCATAAACTTGTGCTCACTAATAAATTCCAGTATAGTGTTGTGAGAGATCAATACCAGTGAAATGAACAACTAAACTTTCTAATAGTTTCTTGCTAGTAATGAGTTCTAGTATACTGCTATGAGAGATGAATGCAATACCATTAAATAGAGCCAACTCATAAACTATGTATGGATCAACTATGTATAGATCAATGGCAATCATGGCTTTTATCTATACATAACCAATATGTGCTCAATATGTGCTTAATAATGAATTCCAGTATGTGCTCATGTGATTACTTGTATATATCATAGTGCCAATCAAGCAAAACATGGCAATCATGGCTTTTATCTATACATAGTTGACCTATACATAGTTTATCATGGTTCAAATATGTTTAGCAAAACATTTCAATATATGCTATAACAGTTTGTTTAGAATCTGTTTAACAAAATAGTCAATATATGCTCACTAATGAGTTCCAGTATAGTGCTATAAGAGATCAATACCAGTGAAATGAACAACTAAACTTTGTAATTGTTTCTTGCCAGTAATAAGTTCTATTATACTGCTGTGAGAGATGAATGCAATACCATTAAATAGAGCCAAGTCATAAACTATGTATGGATCAACTATATATAGATCAATGGCAATCATGGCTTTTATCTATACATAATCAATATGTGCTCAATATGTGCTCAATAATGAATTCCAGTATGTGACCATGTGATTACCTATATATATTATAGTGCCAATCATAATAGCAAAACATGGAAATCATGCTTTTATCTATACATAGTTTATCATGGTTCAAATCTATTTAGCAAAACAGTCCAATGAGTTCCAGTATAGTGCTGTGAGAGATCAATGCAATACCATTAATCAAAGTGAATCATGCCAATGAAATGAACAACTAAACTATGGATATATCAAGTATGTATTGATCCATGCAAAATCATTCGACATACTTATGAGGTCATAAACTATGTATAGATAAAAGCCATGATTTCAAACTATGTATAGATCAATGCAGAAAGAAACTCTATTCCTAGTGCCAACATTGCTACTTTTCATCTTCTAAAAGATGAGCCTCAGTTTCAGCGGACACGACGGTTTATTAAAACACATTCATAAAAACCCAAATTCAGGTTATAGTTTGTACATGTGTATGTGTACATACATACATGTGTCTATACATTTATACATGTGTGTACATGCATACATACATACATATATTCATGTGTGTGTATGTACATACACACATACATACATGTGTGTGTGTGTACGTACATACATACATACATGTGTGTGTGTCTACGTAAATACATACATACATGTGTGTGTACGTACATACATGCATACATGTGTGTGTGTACGTACATACATGCATACATGTGTGTGTGCGTACATGCATACATACATGTGTGTGCACATACATATACACATACATGTGTGTATACATATAGACAAATGGAATCAATATTATGCTTTCATTGGTATAGATAGATTGCATGGAGTAGAATGACACATTATTGTAATTTGTTCATTATGGGCTTATGATCCTCAGTAGTTGGTACTCCTTGTTGTATTTGAATAAATAATTGACTTCTTAATGCAATGAGGCTAGCAAATAATCATGTTGTATCTTGATAGGTGATAGTTGATATCTCATAACTGATAGTGTTTGAATTGTCCACGTTTCAGGTCACTAATGGATCTTATGGAGCGTATAGAGGTCCAAGGAAGCATAGTTAGGAAGACCACATACACCCGCATTCTTACAATTATTTTCACTTTTGTTGGCATAGCCAAAATACTGGTAGCTCGAGAAGGCAGTCAAATGGGTAAATGAATAAGAAAAGGAAATTCCTTTTGTAGAGACATTATTCATTCAAATGAGGTGAATTGTCATAATCAGATTCAGATGAGTAGGGCAGCCTTCTTTTCTCTAGCTTGTATTCTGAGGCTAAAAGGAAGCATGAGAGATACGATCCACTTGAAGTTAGAAGAACAACTAGTGATGTTCCTCCACAACCTTGGGCACAATCTAAGGAACTGCAAGATTGCCCATAACTTTGGGCACTCAAGAGAGACAGTCAGCCAGTACTTCCACAAGGTTTTGATGGCTACCTTAACCCTTCATAGAGATTACTTCATACCACCTGGTCCAGGCACTCCTCCCAAAATTAGTGGGAAGGATCGTTTTGAACCGTTCTTCAAGGTAAATCACACATTGTTACAAGTTTATTGTCTATAATGTTGTCCTTATCTTATTATTACTTGAGCATGCATTTGATTAGTGTATCATATCCCACAGGATTGCATTGGAGCCATTGACAGAACCCATATTCTAGTGTGAGTTGATGTCGACATATAGGGTAAATATCATGATAGAAAAGGGAACCTATCGCAAAATGTTATGGGTTTCTACTCCTTTGATTGTAAGTTTTAGTACTGCCTTGCTGGTTGGGAAGGCTCTGCTGAAGCTAGCCGTGTTCTAGCCTGAGCTCTATCCAAATCAGATCCACTTGTAGTTCCCTCTGGTAATCCAAATCACATTTTAATATACTCAAGGTTATGCTAAATGGTTCAAGTATTGGCAATATACTTTCTTTATGTAGGAAAATATTATCTCATGGATGTTGGATATCCAAATGCACCTAGATTTCTCGCTCCTTATCGGTGTACATGCTACCACTTGAAAGAGTGGTCAAGAGAGAACCCAATAAACTCTGCACATGAGTTGTTCAACCATCGACACTCCTCTCTTAGAAATGCAATAGAATGTATGTTTGGTATTCTGAAGTAGCGTTTTCCAATCTTAAGACATGCAACATCTTATGATATCATGAAACAATCCTATATTGTTTTAGCATGTTGCATACTTCACAATTTCATTATGATAGAGGATAGCCTTCCATTGGAAGAAGCTATTGAAGAAGAAGACGATCATGATGGGATAGAGGTACCACTGCTTGAGACATATGGGTTTTCTCAAGAGGATAGAAATGAGTGGGCCCAATTTCGAGAAGATATAGCAAGTAGGATGTGGGAAGATTATAGATCCCGAGAATAAATGATTTATTAGAAGGCAATGTGCTTTATATGATTAAATTGATGTATGCATATACAATGATGGCGTGTGATTTCCTTATTTTGATATCAGTCCTTGCTACATTCTAATTAAATAAAAAGAACATTAACTTTTAATTTCACACCTACGTTATGTACAAAAACTGTTGATCATATCTGCAATACACAATCCAACTTGAAATATAGATTACATTGTTTTAAATGCAAGAAAGCACAATTATTATACATCTTTGCATTGAGAAAGTACAATAACATGCTTCATAATGGGGCTCACGACTATTTACTTGCCATTGCTATCACCATTTTGTCTTGCTGGTAGTTTTTTTGATGCTGATGTGTTATCATCAATTATTGCTTAAAATGTGTATCATCTGATAGGAGGAGCTCAAATGTCTCCCAACTGCTCCTCCTATCTGCTGCCTCAAACCCACTCACATTGTCACATGCTGTAGTTGAATAATGTTTATCATCTTCAGTTAAATGCTTTCAAGTTTATTAAATGTTAGCCTCATTGCATTAGGATGTATTAAAAAATGATATTTAAAGTTTATCATCTTCAATTTTAAATGAAATACAACAAGGAGTACCAAATAATGAAGATCATAAGCCCACTAGTAAGAAGAGAACAACGAATTCGCTAAAAATCGTATTTTTCTAATGTTACTGCTTGCTACATTCCATTTAAATTTAAAGAGCAATAACTTTCAATTTCAATCATATGATTACTTTAAATCGTAATACGTTTACCTATTCAATATGTTAGCCTCATTCCATTATGATGTATTACAAATTGATACTTAAAGTTTTGCACCTTCAAATTTAAATGAAATACAGGAAGGAGTACACAATGGCATATATCGAGCTCATGATGAGCATTGACAGATCTGATCATGTGAACTAGATGTGTTCTCCCATTACTTTGAGTGATATAGATGGATACCTCGCTATGAGAAACAAATATTCTTCTTCAAAAAGAAAATGTGGACAAAACCAATGGAATGCAAGTTTCTAGACTTTCTCCTTGAACAAGTCCATCTAGGACGAAAAGGTGAAGGTGGGTTTAAAAAAGAGGCGTGGACTGCGATAGAGAGGAAATTCAATGCAGCAATGAACTTGAATATATCACGAGATCATTTTAAGAATAAGCTAAAAACATGGAAAGTAGGATATAAAGTAATGAAGGACTTGAAAAATACAAGTGGGTTAGCTTGGAATGAAGAAACTCAAAGTATGGATGCTGAGGATTCAATGTGGGATGACCTTTTGAAGGTAGGATGATCTTTGTACTCTTTTCATTGAAGAAATTTTCCCTTCTTATTTTAATAATGAAAAACTTACAACCTAATCCATCTATTAATGCTTACATGTAGAGGAGAGAATTCAAAAATGCAAAAATGTATAAGAGGTCACCTTTCCAATATTTCAATGAGTTGGCTGTAATTGTCAGCAATGACATTGCTAAAGGGTTCGCATCTACAATGCCCCTTGATGCAGAAGAAGGGCACCCTATGAACAATGTATTTAACGTGCTTGATGAGGATGATACCAATTGTGGTACACCTCTTGACAGCCAACCAGCTATTGATGAAGAGTTATATCATTCCAATCAGTTGAGTGCAAGTGCTAGAGGGACTCCACCATCATCATCAAGTAGGGAAAAGAGGAAGAAGACATCTTTGGCTACATCATTGGATGTGATATGCGAAACTATGAAGGACCTGAAAGATGGCCTCGGTAAGCCTCAGATTGTAAAAGTGGATAAATCTGAAGATGATAATATTTTGAGTGCTACATATACTGCTCTCAAAGCTATCCCTGAACTGAGTTGAGCAATTTTTGTAAAAGCACATGATACCTTCATGCTTCAACGTGAAAGAGCCAGAGGGTTCTTGATGATGGATGAGGCGGAGAGAGTGGAGTGGATTGCAATGACATTTGGTACGATTTAGCTATTTTAGCTACTGACTAGATTGCAATGACTTATGCGGCATGATTACTCTGTTCAATGGTTTTGCATTAATCTCTAATAGCACTAAACTAAAACTATATTGATCTCACATCACTATATTGGAGCTCATTATTGAGCACATTTTGACTATTTACTTGATATATCCATAGTTTAGTTGTTCATTTCATTGACATGATTCACATTGATTAATGGTATCGCACTGATCTCTCACAACACTATACTGGGACTTATTAGTGACCATATATTTACTATTTTGTTAAACAAATTCTAAACAAACTGTTACAACATGTATTGGACTGTTTTGCTAAATAGATTTGAACCATGATAAACTATGTATAGATAAAAGCCATGATTGTCATTGATCTTCCATGTATCCATACATAGTTTATGAGTTGGCTGCGTTTAATGGTATTGCATTGATCTGTACATAGTTTATGACCTCATAAGTATGTTGAATGATTTTGCATGGATCTATACATACTTGATATATCCATAGTTTAGTTGTTCATTTCATTGGTATGATTCACTTTGATTAATGGTATTGCATTGATCTCTCATAGCACTATACTAGAACTCATTAGTGAGCATATATTTACTATTTTGTTAAACAGATTCTAAACAAACTGTTACAACATATATTGGACTATTTTGCTAAACAGATTTTAACCATGATAAACTATGTATAGATAAAAGCATGATTGCCATGTTTTGCTATTATGATTCGCACTATGATATATACAAGTAATCACATGAGCACATGCTAGAATTCATTATTGAGCACATATTGACTTTTTTGCTTAACAGATTTGAAACAAATAGCTAGACACTATTACAAAGTTTAGTTGTTTATTTCATAGGTATTGATCTCTCACAACACTATACTGGAATTTATTAGTGAGCACATATTGACTATTTTGCTAAATAGATTTGAAACAAATAGTTACCACATCTATTGACTAAATTGCTAAGCAGATAACATATAGAAATAGAACCATGATAAACTATGTATAGGTCAGCTATGTATAGATAAAAGTTATTGATATACTTGTAAATTTCATTATTGAGCACATATCGATTATGTCTAGATAAAAGCCATGATTGCCATTGATCTATACATAGTTTATGACTTGGCTCTATTTATATGGTATTGCATTCATCTCTCATAGCACTATACTAGAACTCATTATTGGCAAGAAACTGTTACAAAGTTTAGTTGTCCATTTCACTGGTATTGATCTGTCACAACACTATACTGAAATTCATTAGTGAGCACATATTGACTATTTTGCTAAACAGATTTGAAACAAACAGTATGTATGTACACACATGTATGTACGTACGTACGTACGTACGTATGTATGTGCGTATGTATGTACACACATGTATGTACATATGTATACATACTTGATCTATGCATTGCATTGATCTCTCACAACACTATACGGGAACTCATTACTGAGCACATTTTTACTATTTTGCTAAGCATGTATGTATGTATGTGCATATGTATGTACACACATGTATGTACGTATGTATGTATGTATGTGCGTATGCATGTACACACATGTATGTACGTATGTACGTATGTGCGTATGTATGTGCGTATGTATGTACACACATGTATGTACGTATGTATACATACTTGATCTATGCATAGTTTAGTCATCCATTTTATTAGCATGATTGGCATTAGTGAATACGCAGTTTAGTTGTTCATTTCATTGGCATTCACATGATTGGCATGTGAAGTAGTTCCAGATGGTTAGTTGGCTTTGTGTAATGGTATTACATTGATCTCTCACAACACTATATTGGAAATCATTATTGAGCACATTTTTACTATTTGGCTAAGCATGTATGTATGTATGTGTGTATGTATGTATGTACATGTGTATGTATGTACACATGTATGTACATATGTATACATTCTTGATCTATGCATAGTTTAGTTGTCCATTTCATTGACATGATTGGCATTGGTCAATACATAGTTTAGTTGTTCATTTCATTGGCATTCACACGATTGGCATGTGAAATAATTCCAGATGGTTAGTTGGCTTTGTTTAATGGTATTACATTGATCTCTCACAACACATAGTTTATGATCTCGTAAATGTTTGGTATAGTTGTTCATTGCATTGTTAATTAGAGTTATATTTGAACCATACATACGTGGAATACACGATGAGTGAAAAATGATGAATGCTCAATTGTAGAACTCGAAAGCATATAGAAATGCGATTTGCTAGATGATTGTATAGTTCATGATTCTGTCCTATGTTATATCTATAGTCCTAATTTGCTTGCATATGTTTTTATTTCTTGTCTTTTTGTCCCTATTTGATTTCCTATGTATGTTCTCGTTGACAAGATTATCAAAAGTATTGAGGATTTCTGGTAGATGATTGTACAGTTATGATTCTGTCCCATGTTATATGTATATTCCTAATTTGCTTGGATATTTTTTTTTTCACAATTTGGTTTCCTATGTATGTGCTTCTTGATAAGATTGTCAATGGTATTGATAAAGTGTCTTTCTTTTGTATTTTTTTATTGCTCTTGATTTGCTGATATTGCAAGACCACACATGCTGATAAGAAATCAGCTATCTGATGATTGTTTATTGTGTTTGTAAATGGTCAATATTTCTGATGCCACTCCTTGGTGTATTCCATTAAAAAAAAATCAGGTTTTAATTTTTCAAGCATGTTTAGTTCATATATGCAGGATTGACCGTCTAACAATATAGAAAGTAATGGAAAGATTGAGCAACATGAGAGGGTTGCCACTGAATGTGGGGCATAAGGGAATAAATCATGGATTTCTCAGTGTTTTCGTATTTAATGGTGTGTTTTCACACCACCATTCAGATCATGGATATTGTTCTATCAAGTTAGCAAGTTTTCATATTGTTCATGGATATGTGATCTAGTTAGCAAGTTTTCATATTGTAGTAATTATGTGAAATTCATTATCAGAATTTCATTATGTTAAAATATGATTTATATGATTAATGATTTTCATGATCTGTTTTTTAAAATTGCATGTAAAATCTATGTAGCCAAAATTCCACATTTTTTAAGAACAATTATTGATAAAGCATCATTTTTCTTGTTAAAGTTATCATGAATGTAAAATGGTATATTTTTTCCTATATAATATTTCAGGTAAAATTTTAGTTGCATATTTTGTTGAATAATTAACTAACTTAATAACTTTATTAAAAGGGAGAGATACATAGAGGGGCAAAGAGTGCAGGATAGGAAGGAGAGAGAGAGAGAGAGAGAGAGAGAGAGAGAGAGAGAGAGAGAGAGAGGAGCTTATGTGTTCTTGCATCTGTAGAAAGGTGTCTGTTGATGTGTGTTTTATGACTCACCAAGCACTAGAACAAAATACCAAAATATCTTATCCTCTCTTGAATATATATCTGTCTATGACATCATCAAGATCTTCAAATGTCTCCTCCCCAATTGAAAGCATTTTCCAAGTTGAAGATAGCTAGCAAAATCCTTTTGGTCTTTTCCTCCCTCCACAATATCCTTGTGTGCATAAACTCCATTGAATATTTTCAGTGTTAGAATCAAGTGAGTAGGCCCTTTCAAGCTTGGACAGATAATTCTCTCCCTTGGCTCTTTATCTTCTAGGAACTTAATGGTTTCATTCTCTTGTTCACTTCGTGAAATGAAATCCTCTTCCACAAAATATGGATCCTTAACCTCCTTATCCTTATCCTATTCACCCTGATAGTTATCATTCTTTAGTGAACTCTCTTTGCAAGTTAACTCAACTAGGTACTTCGCTTTTGTCATAGTTTTCACCCAACAGGTAAGGATGTTGCCTTCAGCAATTTGTTCTATAGGATCTATATCTAGATCATCAGAAAGCTCCTCTTTCAATATTATTCCTGTCAAGCCTGATTCCAGATCACAAATTATACAATGATTTTGGACTCTGCAGGCTGTTGCTTGGACAATTTTTCCCATTGACAGGGTCTCTTCATTTTCTCTAGTCAGTAGATAAAATTCCTCATCCTGGGATGGCTCTTTATATGGCGATCTCAAATCCTTAAATCCATGTAACAATTCACTCTTTATGTCAGCAAGGGTTTCCCGCTTTTTATTGGATGTCTGTTGCTCCACACTTCTAGCATATTCATTAATATCAAGGGCATTTAATAGATTAAGATTTTTTTGACATGCTCAACAGCCATTTCTTGTGTTTCCTCATCCATATCATCTATATCATGTCTAGCTTCTTCACAATATATGTCCTTAGCCATTTTCTTGGCAAGTTCATATGACTCTGGATGAATTCTAGTATCATCCAATGGACCCATAACATGGTTTTCGAAAGCTGCTTGTCTGGTCCCTCTAACCCTTAAAAAAATGAGTAGCATTTATAAAGACAAGTCGCTTCATAGCCTCTACAGTTGGTTGTTGTAACCATTACCTACTCAACAACTTCATACTTTTCATCCGGAGTAAGGAAATGTTCCAATGAATGAAGCTTCAATGATAATATTTCTTTTCCAAGACTACATAATGTTGCAACTATGGCCAATGGATTTTGAAGATACCAACCAAGAGCCACAACATGCCTCACAATCCCTCTCTATGTCAGCAACTGGTCTTGAGAGATGCGAGAATTCTCATATAGTGTAGGCAATAATTCATCTACATAAACAACATTTATTGTGTCCAATCCTTCTGCCAAATCACGTGGATGAACACAAACACAGGGAGGGACAGAGAGAGGACACAAACACACACATATTTAGCGGCTAAGTCACAAGGTTCGAGTTTGAGATCGAGTTCGACAATTATGAAGTTTGGATGAACTTGACAATAAATTCAATTCGACGATAAATTTGTCTTATATAATTTTTCAAAAATATATAATATATATGATCACAATTTCCAACAATGGGACAAAAAATAACTTTGTACAAATGATTGCAAGTATGATTATTTTTTACTTTTCTTTGTTAATAAATAGAACTAAAATAAAAAATAATAATCATTTTATTTATTCTTGACTAACAAAATAAAACTGTGAATATTCAAGAATAAAAAATAATAATAATGTAGTCTAATTATAAATAAATTAAATCATAAATATTAATACTTTACTCATTATGATCCTTGTGTTTCACTAATAAAATAAGATTAAAAAAAATTACATCAAATTCCAATTCCAATTCGAAAATGAACAACCAAACGCAAGAAAAGGATATTCCCAGTCATCTTCTGTTCCAATTCCAGTTTCTAAATTGGCAACTAAACACAAAATATGGATTTGTATATTCATCTTCTGTGTCAGCCAAACAGTCCAACTATCTTCCTAAAATGCATAACCAGGTTTTCAAAAACCTGGTTATGAGAGAAATTCATCTTCCCCAACCAAATGAGGCCTAAGGGTACCTTAATGTTCAAAATTTATTTTCCAAACATTCATAGTTTCTTTATCTAGGATCTAGGAGAGAGTGGTAGTTTTTCAATGCACAAGGCACTTTTGAACTTATACTCTCCCATGCCTTGGTCAACAAAAGTAACTTCCTTCTCACCATTAGGGACCTTGATTTCTTCAATCTTCTCTTTACCTTTTCTTGGAGCAACATCATTTTTGGGTGTATCATTAGTGAAAATTTTATCTACATTAGTAGAATATTTTGGAAACAACTTTGCAAATTCATTGATTGGACCGAGCTATGTTAATGGACTTTCTAGTATTTGACAATATAAAAAGGGTAATGAATCTCCTAGGATAGTGATTTATAATCCTTAGTGGGGGAAATTTAGGTAGTAATGATAATTAGAATGGATAAATTTGATATTGTAGATGTAGGGTCTACCAAGGAAGATGTTATATGACAAGTTGAAGTAAAAAACGTGCCATTCAATGTCAATCAAGGTAGATCCCACTTGAAGTGGAAATATTATCACTTTCTTGGATTCTCTATCTCTCTCATCATATTCTTTTATATTATCTAAGAACTTTGAGTTTTGGAATTTTTAGTCTTACCTCGATTTGTGTGCCACCTAGATTTTGTTGGGGGTTTTGGCATTGTCTCCTTGGATAGTGGAAATGGGTTGTATTCCATGTTCCCTTGCATGTTATGTTGTTGTGTTATGGACACTAGGATTCATGTAGAATTTGTACTCCTGGATTTAGGCTAATTGAGTGAGTTTATGATGTATCGTTTTGTTACATCATTGGGATTCATGTTGAATACGTATTCCTGGCTATGTATTTGGTTGAGTGATTTGATACTTGGCATTTTTGTTGTTCTCATCCAGCCCTTTTTGTTTATGATCTTTGTGTAGTTGGTGTACCCACACACAAGCACATGAGCGTGCACTTGTTGGGTTCTTGCGAGACCCAATCTCTTGGTTGTTTTTGGTTGAGTTATGTTTATTGGGGTTGGGTGGGGAAATTGCATTACCTATAGGCACTCATCGTGTGATGAGCGTGGGTATGTAGGGTAGACAAGTGGAGGGGCTTCTCTCGTATACCCCAATGTGTATATCAGCAAGGTAAACATGAAGACGTTTCTAATAAGTGATAACCAAATGAATTAATGGGTAATTAAACTAAGATAATAAAATGTGTTTGTATGATTTATCTAATGACATAGAGTGATGGCCTCTCGAGGGAGAGTTTTCATATGATGTTTAGCTTGGGAGTCCCAAGTGATCTACTCTCCACTATAGTCCCTACATAGTAGACCGATAGAGTGTTTGACAGGACCTATTGTATTGCATTGTCTCATGATCTTGATTTTAGTCTTTTGTACTATTTGGCATGAGTGTTAGCCATGGATGATTGTGTTGTGTGTTTGTGGTCGGATCATTATCTCCATTAGCATGACGAGAGCAGGCCTATGGGTACCACGTGGTTGGGAAGCATAGCTACCCATACCACTACTAGGTACAGTTGTATAGAGATGGTCTATTTCCAGTTTGAGGTTGATGTTGGATATTCACTTGGTATTTTGGTGTACCCAGAGTATGTTCTCTAGTGATTTATGTTTTACTTTCGATGCATTTGATATCATGTTTAGATGATGATTAGTATGTTACTTGATGCATTCTTTTATCATGATGTTGTATCATATTGTTAAATGATGTTTCTTACCACTACCTTGGATTAGTGATGCTATTGGTAGATAGTATGTTGGATATACTTATTCTTATGACGTTATTTGTTGGTTATTGGTAAGAATGATCTCATGAAACAACTCCAACTATCATGTTGGTAATTTGAGATTCATGATTAGAGGATGGCTGGATCATTGAGGTCTCATGATGCCATTATGGATGGGAGGAAACGAGCACGGTTGTTTTTAGTTTGGTGGCTTCATTGCTTGTGATTTCCTTCTTGTGATATTTGATTCTGCACATGCATGTTCATTGCGATGTTGTTTTCTACATGATTATGTTATATGCTAGAGATATTTGATCTCCTTTATGCTTTTGAGTGTTTTCGCCTTGATATTTGTGTTTCTGGTACTCCTTGGTGTGGAGGATTTATTCTTATTGTACTTCCTTGTTATGCATTTTATCTTATTGTCAGCCTTTTTTGCATCAAAATGTGTTTCCTCATGCAAGGAAAGAATTCTCTCACGTGGCCTAGCATTTTCTCGCACAAGATAATACTAGCTTGCGTAGCTAGGTGTTCTCTTGCATGGCCGAGTGTTCATTCACATGGAGGAGAGTTTCCTCACACGATGGGGAGTTTCTTCATGCAGGGCATGATACTTTCTCATGCAAACATTTGTTCACTCGTGTGAGTTTGGCTTTTTGTACTTCCTCACGTAGAAGGCAAGGAGCCTTTTTGTGCACCTTCAGGAATCTAGTATGGGTGCTTGGATACCCTATTGGAATGTGCACCTTCCTAGGTCTTGACAGTTAAGATATAAAGTATATCTTAATATGTTTGACTTTCATTTTTGGTTAATGAATGCATTGGTAAGTAGTGACAGTTGGAGATCATTGGTTGATTGGATTGTTTGGTTGAGTCTTCCACTATGATCTTTGTGATCAGTTGAATGTTGATGTTGTATGTATCCATCCTTAATACCTTTAAAAAAAAATGTATTGGCTTTTATTTGTCCTTATACCAAAGATCTCTGGGTGGGGCTTACAAGATCAACACATATTTTTGCAACTATATATGATTGTAGAACCCAATTATTGTAGTTAAGTGTATTGCACCTAAATAATATACTTGTGTACAAGAGCATCAACATTCTAACCAATCACTTGGAGAAACTCAACATCATCTCAGATTTCCTATGAAAAAAATATTACTTTGACTTTTTATGTTATTACTTTATTTTAAATTTCTTTGTGCGAGGCTTTTGGTTGTGTTTGAATAGAACCATCTGTTTCTATTTGCTTCCATTTTTACTCTTTAAATTAAAGCATTTAAGTTTGGACTTCAACAAATAATAGAAATTATAAGATGTCATAAAATTCCATAAGCTATTATAAAAGAAAACTTTGGCACCTTTAGGATGTAAAAAGGAAAGACTCATGAATTGGTGAAGGAGTATGGATATTTTAACTTCCCCACTTACATGTTCTAATAATTGAGGTTTTGTTTTTGGTTTGTTCTCTTACATCATTTGATAGCAACATAGTTTTTTTAATTGGGTGTTCATTATTTCAATTTTTCTTAAGTTATTTTACACCTATGTATGTTGGAATCAACTGTATAATATGCTATGTTTGAAGATTTCATTGAAACTAGTTTTATTTGTTTGATTTAGGAATTAAAAACCACATCTTATTCACTTTCTTTGTTTGTGAAGATAAATAAATAAAAAAGGTGGGAGAACAATAGATCCATTTTAATAATTAGTTTGCATCCCTATAATGACATGAAAGGTAAGGTAACATTGTCATTATTAGCATAGTCTCATTAATAAGAGAAAATAAATAGGATGTTGACAGGTGTATGCCATGCAATCAGACATATGTTTTCATTGATGGAAACATCTCTCTCCAACATGGGCATTAGTCATGATGAAAAATTTTGTTGTATTAGACAAGTAAAAAATGTGTAAGTTGAGGAAGGATTCAAAAAGTATAGTTGGACACTTTTTATCAGCAATGATAGAGGAATAATTTGATGCATTTTTAATTATAGGGATATGATGTATGTGATCTACTATTATGGATTATAGTGTTTAAATGTGATGTATATAAAGTTATGGTATTGTGAAGTGGTACAAGTCCATGAAGGCAATGATATAGAGGAGTTTTGGTATTTGAGATAATTGGCTTAGTAAATTGAACTGGGTTGAAAATTCAACTAATTGGCATTGAAGGGATGACATCTAAAGTCTTATTTCTTGGATAGAATGATTTAATTTTTTGATTTGATATAGGTATGGACATGTGTGGTTAGCTCCTATTGGAGTCAACATAGATAAAGAATTATAGTGGTATAAAGGAAAGTACTTTGGATGTGAGGAAGGGTAATGGTATTTATGTGATGTTGTGACATGTAAACCTTGATGTCGGTTATCATAGCATAGAAGATACAAGCTTGCATTGTAACTAATTAGGCATTGTCATGCTAAGTATAACTCATTGGGTATGACCCAAACTCTATGTTATATTTCATGTAATGGATAGTAATTTCTTACAAGTGGCTTTAACCTTCTATGTATTCAAGAAATGCGATCTCTTTTATCCTCATCAACTCCTACAAGGGTTGAAGACCTTTAACATGGACCTATGTACTAGATGTTTTGTATCAACTCCTAACAAGGACACTTTTATACTAGAGCATTATCTTGTGGGTTTAATCACCATTAGGATTTTCCCTTAGCTAGGGTTTGCTTGACAAGAAATGATTGTGTTATGAGTTCCTTTGTGGTGTAAGGTTTATTTTGTTCTTTATCATTTTAGTTATTGTTTGGTATTGTGGTAGAAAGAATAAATTATTTAGAAGTGTTGCAACATTGGTTCACCACCTCTCAGTGTTGCTTGATCATAACATAAGAAACCTATAAAATGTGGTGTGGTAGGTGACACAACTAATAACAACAACATGAATATGTTAACCTTTATTTTATGCTATAAAATTTGAAATTGTGTTTTATAAGGGAAAGTGTTTTTATGCATCAAATACCCTTTTCGATTGTGTTACATCTGCAAATGATAGAGAGTCTTTTCTTCCCATAATAGTTTTTAAAATTTGTATCTTACAAACATCACAATTGACCATTTATTGCAATTTAATTGCATTGAACTACAATTTCATATTAGTTAAACATAATTTTTTTCGAATCAAAGCCTTATAAGTGTTACATCTCTTCTTCTACACTTCAAATAACTATGATGATTGTTTCATAGGAAGTATGAAATTGGGTTAACCGTGGAGATTCTTTGTTAAGACATATTATGTTTAATTATGAGGATTTTGATTAATGATATTTTATACTTTTCATTATGAATATTGTTGAGTAAATAATATTCCACTAGTAAATTTGGACCTGTTTTTCGACACTTGTCCGTCGAAAACTACTGTCGCTATACTAGAGTCAAAAGTTTGACACACAAGATAGATGTTGATATATTGATGACAAAATCTATCAAAAATTATTTCCATCATTGTCACATGACGACGTCAAAGAACTAGTTCTAAATGTTGAACTATCGATGACCATGAGACATGGTTCGACGGGTATTCCACATCATCTACGATAGGATTCGTTGAACTATTGGTGGGTACAAGAGAAGTTTTGATGGGTTTTTCATACTCTTAACAATAGGATGCATCAAAATAGAGACAACTTGTAGAGATGTTTCGACGGGTTGCTTTTACCGTCGATGATGGTAAACATTGAAATATCGATGCTAGTTAGAGTTTTTATTTTTTATTTTTTTACCCTTTGACACTAATCAAATTGATTGTTGTTGACAGGCCATATCCTTGAATGAGAAACCAGAGTCATAGTTTTGTGCTCAAGGGCCAATTTTATGACTACATTCTCCAAGTCCAATAGTGGTGAGTTTTGAACACATTTTCAATGTAGCGTGTCAATCATCAATATATGTGAATAATGCACATGCTGGCAATAAATTACAAGATTAAATTAGAGAACTATAACAACATAAGTCCATTTATGTCAAAGCATATCAAGGAGGGCTTTGAATATGAGAGGGCTTTAAAAAAATGACAGTGGCAAGTTACTTCGTAGGGTCATTCCATGACAAATAATAAAATATTTTCATGACATACAACATGACCATTGTGGAAAATAGAAAATAAACATAATTATATATCATTGCCACTAGTTATGACAATAACTACAATAAAGTAATGATGTACACCTTTTTCATACTAACAAAGGCATGTTGTTGTCTTCACAACCTATAGAATTCTTGACCTTTTTCTCTCAATATAGACATGACTTTTTCTATGACAGACTTTAAGGAGGTTGGAGAGAATAGGGATCTTAGGGTTTCTTTTTTATTTTTGGAAAAATAAGGATGATAGTAAATTAAAACCTAGAAAAAACTCTTGGTATCAACTAAATAAACTCGATGGTTTGTGCTGCCTAATGCTCTCATACCCCTCCAATCCTACATTCATTCACCTTCATTTGACTTGTTAAGATTCATAGCCCATACTTGTAGAGAGTCTCATAAGATATTCATAGTAACAAAGATAGTATAAGAAAGCTGAAGCTAGTAAACTTAGAAGATTAATATACCTTAATATTGATAGTTGAATACTTTCTCCTCCTTGTGGACAAGTGTGAATACACAATCTCTTGCAAGAGTAGCTCCATGTCTGCATACAACTTATAGAGAAAGTAACATGTTGTCCATTTCTACCAGAGAAGCAATTGGTAGTCAACAATAAATCATAATATGTATACAACTTATAGAGAAAGCAACATGTTGTAATTCATAGTACTTATGTTAAGGCCATTTTAAAACCTTCACCTGGAACCTGCTATGATCACCCACTTAAAGTAAGTACCACATTTGAGACTTCAAAGTTTGAGCATCCCCATGATCTACAATAATAAAAATAATACATGTGAGAGTCAATAAAGACATGATACAAAAATAAGTTGTAACTAGAATACTTTTAACGGGTTTAGTTTGAGCCTCACTTGGCTTCAACAATCCTTTCATATTCTCTACTTAACAAGGCCAACCAAGTGAAGGTGGAAGCTCATTTGGCCTCTCCCCCACTATAATCACTATAAATTTCCTATTAACAACTAAGTAAATATTTCATTCATTCATTTTAGAAGTATATTATCGAATCATCATAATCACATAACATACATTAACACGACATCCATTTAATTAATACATATAAACATTCATCAATAATTTGTGAACACATCAGTCATTATATTCACATAACATTCATTAACATGACATATATTTAATTAATACCTATGAACATTCATTAATAATTTATGAACACGTCAATCATTATAATCACATAATAATATTCAATAACATGACATAAAATTCTCCTTCATCTCTGACTTCTACATCTAGCTTTAGTGTTCATCTTCAGTGTTCAACTTTTGTATCTGGCTTCGGCTCCCACGTCAGGCTTTGGCTTCAGTGCCCAGCTTTTGCATCTAGCTTCGGCTCTCACCTCCGGCTTTGGCCCCCACATCTAGCTCCTGTGTCTAACTTCAGCTCCTACATCTGACTTTATGGTGGCTACTCTGGCGTCTACTACGGCTTTTGGTACTTTTCAAACTAGGGCTTCTCTTGATCCTAGTGGGGATATTCATTTTCCAGAAGCTGTGGGTGGCTCGTCCATTTCCTATGCTGATGTGGCTGCCTATGAGACTGGTCTTTGTGGTTAGGTTGTGTGTCCTGGGCCCCGTGCTATTGTGCCTATTGTAGTGACCCTCTAATCAATCTTGAGTGTGATCTTGTCGATGAGATTTCTACTCAAGCGGAGGACTTCTCCTCTATTGTTGCCATTTTTTTTTAAGGGTTTCTGGCCCTCTCTGTAGGATCTGTATGCCTAGATTTCCAAATTTTGGGAGCCTATAATTTTAGATATTATCCAGATTTTCTCTATGGTAAGGGGCTTTTTCATTGTGAAATTTGCTTCTAAGGAAGATGGAAATGCCACCCGTAAGAATGGTTTCTCTTGGGAGGAGAGGTTCCCTTTGATGGCTAAACCATGGTATGTGGATTTTGATCTGTCTATTGAATCCTTTAACAAGATTCCTCTGTGGGTAAGGTTTCCTAATCTTCCCCTTCACTTATGGCTAAATTTAGTCCCGGAGGCCATGGGGGAGGCCTTAGGGGGGATTTTGTGCTGGTTGACTCTGTGTCTTCTAATGTGTTTTGGATGACGTATGCTTGCATTATTGTGGAGATAGATGTCTCTAAGGGGCTTCTAGAAATGATTAAATTGGCCTTTTCTATTGGATCTTGGATTTAGTTTCTTGACTATGAGGGAATTCCATTCAGATGTCAAAAATACCATAAGACTGGACACCTCACAGCGTGATGCTCCTCTAGAAAGGTTAGATTGAAAAAGTCACCTTCTTGGTGGAAGGGGGTTTTGGATGATCACTATACTATTCAAAAATCTCCCTCTGTTGAGGGTGGGTTGGTTGATTCTTCTCAAGATTCTTTGGAGGCGGATTTTGTTGCTGCTTCGCATGATTTAAATGTTTCCCCTATGATGGTGGCCAATTCTATTGTCCCTCCTTTGAATGCTACTATTTCTGATTTGGCTGATGCTCCTCATGTGGCTTTGGCTCCAGGGGGAGTTGTGGCCCCTCTTTCATGTGGTGTTGGTACTTCTTTCCTGGCTAGAAGGGTTTTGGGGGATGCTTGTGGTTTGGATGACTTTGCTTGGTAGAAGGCTACTAGGATGGTGGAGGATGGATGGAAAAAAGTAAAAGGAAAAAAGGTCAAGCCCTCTTTTCCATCATTTGATATGTCTTTACATTCTCAAAACACGGGATCTAAACGTAAATCTTGAGGCTTAGATTTCTTTTCCAGCTGCTCGTCTAGTCTTTTTAAAGTTTGTTCCTTTTTGTTTTGGTTATCCTGGTCTCTTTGGCCTGTTTTTGTAGTTTGACATGGTTCGGGATTATATGTCTTCTTTTGCAACCATGGGGTTTCAAGATCCTATTTAAAACCTGTCTAGGTGGTAGTAGAGCACTGTGGTATTTGTGAGGCCACTCTGGTCACCTTGTTTTGTTAGGCAACCTATTTCATCTAATGTTTGTTGTTTTAAAGTTTGGACTTCATTGAAAATCATAAGATTTGTAAAGGGCTTCAAGCACCCTTCAAAACTTGTTTTCCTTAATAAAAAAACATGACATACAATTCATCAACATTCATAAAAATCCATCAACATTCATCATCAATAAGCAACATTCATAAAAATCCATTAATAAGCAACATTCATCATTATAAAAATCCATTAATAAGAAACATCCATAAATATCCATCAACACATTCATCAACAAACAAGGTTTTTAACATTCATTTCTTCTTTTATTTTTTATTTTTGTGAAGATAAAGGCTAATAGGCACATCCTGACTATCTTAGACATCCTGTGGCTCTTGTGGTTCTAATCTTATGATATGAGGCTTCCTCTTCTTTCGTTGAGGACAAGGCTGATGCGCCCTTGCAATAAGAAATAAATAGGTTTAATTCTAAACTTTTTTTTTAATGTTATAAGTATTTCATTAATTTAAAGAACATAATAGGGATTTTTATTTACCTAATAGTGTGTGCATCATCTATTGTCACATTTTGTTCAGCCCCAACCTCAACATGCTCAACACTAACATCACACTCTACATACTGAAAAAATATCACTTAAAGGTTACACTAATTGCAATTTAAGATGTTAAATTTGATTAATATTTACATGATTAATTTTCAATAGAAATTGAATATGTATCTGTATCATTATGATGCACATTGAGGTCTTCATCATGTGTAGGATCTGTGCCTTCGTCATCGTGAGCAAGATTTATGCTGGGAGTAGTAGGCTACAGTGAAATGTCATGCAAGTATTATTATCATTGTTTGAAATTAACATCAAATAGATTATTTGTCATGAAGTTCTCAATTATTGTTATTATTCATTTGGCCTATTTACCTGTATGTCAATTGTTGCACCAGAATCTTCTACACTTGTTTGGCCACTAGAATCTATCTGGTGGTGTGAAACAACTACTTTATAGCCTTGCTTGAAGCCAATTTGTTTGTCGTCTTCTATGGGCGCTAGATTAAGTTCAATGCCCTAAATTTTTTGCATAATATTGTCAATAATTAATGTATTGCTTATTTGTAATTTTATATAGAAAATTGATATGAAATTTCATTTACTGCTACTTACAAGGCATGGGTGAATTTTCATATATCCCCCAAAGCCAAGATTTTGTTGACCAACCTTCTCTTCCTAGCTTGTGTTGCCTTTGATGTGTCCTGTAGCCTGTTTATGTAAACTTTAAAATATGTTAGAAATATATTAGATTATATAAATCTATAATCATCACCAAGAGAAGGTGTACCTATCCCTGCACAAAGTTAATCAATGTCATAATATACTCAAATGAAGAAGAAAGTACAAATATTATCATATTTAACACATAACAAAATGTATCAATATAAGGATTTACCAGCTCTAGTTGTAGTAGGTGTGGATGTTTGCATGCTCCTTGTTGTTGAACCTGTAGTTGACAATCTCAAAGTGTTGGCTGGCTTCGTGGAAGTAGGTGTATGGAAATCATCAGCACCTGAAAAATAATCATACACACACACACATAATGTATTTGTCATGTCCTCTATCGGGAGAAACTCTCCACCCATGAGTCTTTCCAAATAAATATTATCAAGTCGAGGGTAAGCATTATGCCACTATAAGCAGAACCAATCCTATAGCAATATATCAAGAGCAACAGATCATCATATCACAATAAGAAATATTTGAAAGATAACTGCATATGTTTAAGGATCAAAATTAGACACAACGATAGCATCATTGAGAACACTTGCAAGTTTTCATCAATAGATGAAGAATAGAAAATGCATCACTACGAGCGATAATAATTATAGTGAGAGTAGGAATAGATTGTAGCTTAATTGCACTGTCATATCAGAGATAGCTACCAAGCTCATTAGTTGCACAATTCAAATTAAAGATCATCCTTGCATAATTGTTATCAGTCATATCAGAAACAACAAAGATAATCTTAACATTGTTGCATCGGATTAAGTGTAAATATATAGACCAAAATCATCGTACATATACCTAAGTGTGGTATCAGAGATAGCAGTGGCATTGTTCTCATTTATCATATCAGTTGTATAACAAATGAAAAATCATTTAAAAATGGTACCATAGACTATTTTTCTTACATTAATCATTATCAGTTTTAAGTGTTATTTGAGACTTTAAGGAAAGAAGTCTCTTGTAATTGAGTTTTGTAAGTTATTTGTACCTATTTCCCACATTTTAATAAAAGGAGACTTTACATTAAGGGCATTATCAATGAAGAGCTTGTAATGAAAAAGACATCCGTAAACAAAAATATATGGATTTGTAAGTTTTTATGACAATAACAACGGAATCATATTAGATGCAATGATAGAAAGTTTTAGACTGACTGTTACGTACAACACAGATATCAGAATCATATCATCACAAGCTCATGGACATGGAATTGGTCAAGAGGATATACATTTAAAACTATATCAACATAAAGGTTCAACAATTATAATTAGAAAAGATATATTAGTTTTCTACGTACAACTAAGATAACATATTAGAAATGAGTATCAATTATAGAGTACGGATAATGGATCGTATCAATCTTAAGTATCGAAGAATGAATACAAGTGGTAAAGTAAAGGAGAAGAGTGAACATGACAAAAGTAATATAAAACTATCAATAATAATCATGAAGAAAATAATGTCCCTTCTGATGATTGAGAATTGAAATCACATACTTGTAGGATGTACACTGGTACCCTCATCAAGTGGAAGAACTTGGTGTGGTCTCAAAAAATCTTGTAACAAAACATACATATTGTGGTTCATGATCCAAAAATTAGTATAAAACATAAAGCTTTATTGAACTATTGTCCTCGCAAAAGAATCATTGTTGCTTACTTCTACACTATGTGCTCTACGACACAATTCATTTCTTGTGGCCTTTTTCTCTTGTATTGGATGTCGATCCATCACAAGCCCAAGAAATTGTAGATTGACATTCTTCAGGGTCTTTTTACATAGGTTAACAGGGTCACTACTATATGTGATGTCATCATCGCATAATACAGTGGCTGCCATATCAACAAGTAATTGTTGTTGTGCAATATGTTCCTTTCCCTTTCCCTATGAATCAAATTGTGACAAAAAAATCAATAAAACAATCAAAACAAGTCCAAAACATTCACGAAAGTAACATAATAATCTGACATTTTGTAAAATTACAATTGCATATGCCTGCGCTGGAGAAAGGGTGGGAGCAACATCCCTGCCTTTATCATCTGATGGATCAACCATGTCACCCTGTGACAAAGAATATATATAAAAAAATCAACATAATCAAAAGAATAGTCCACTTAGCAAAACAACTTATTATTAAAATGGTATGTTGTATATTAGAGTTCTAATTGGAAGTAATTAGTTTATATTTTACATATGTAGAACTTACAAGTCCCATGATAGCAACTTTCCTTGTATTTATGTGATTCAAATTGTAATCTATTAGCAACTCTTCCCCTAAACTTATTGATTTTATCGCACAAACTAAAACATGATTTCCCTCATGCCTCAAAAATGCAATTGGGTCACTTATTAGTTGACCCAGGACATATACTATTTATAAAACCTGTAATATTCCCTGTTGCTTTTGTCCTTCCATCAATGTACATGACAAGTCATTTACTTTGATCATTTCCTTTCTATTGTAGATACCTAGGCATACACAATTAGGGTTTGAATGAAAATGACAAATATCTCCTAATTCCCATGGTGAAAACTCTTAATGGTTGGTGAGTAGAAGGGTATGAGGATGGGGAAGACATTCTTGGTTTGTGTTTTAAAAACTTCCACTTATCTATACTGTTCCATCAACATCTGAGTCTCAAGTTTCAACAGTTAAACTGTTGGATGTGCTAATAGATTGTGATTACATTGCAGAGATCAAATATGGACTACACACAAATTTAATAAGAAAACCTCTGTTTTTGTAAGATTTATGACTTTTGTTCACTTTTTTGGTTATCTTTGAAGGAAAGTTGATCTTGAATGAAACAAGGACATTAACCTATAATCTAATCTTCCACATTCATGCTTTGATTGAAGGTTTCTAGCAGTGTTTCCATTCATATTTTGTTGACTGCCATAATACTCTCCATTTTGTAGGTAGTCTTGATGGCTCAATTATGAAATAGTCATTCCATGAATGTAAGTTCCTTATTCTAATGGAATAGCTTGTTTCAAATATTTATTATAGCAACTAACAATTCTACATGCATTTGTGAAGGAGGGGATGAAGTATTTTGGTGATCACCATAACTAATTTAAGGAATTTTACATTGAAATTGCTAGGTATGCTACAAAAATAGCACATTGGCCTTAAGGGGTGGCTAATTTTATGTTGGATTGTATCTACATATGGTAACGAAAAGGTGTTCCATCTATCAGTTGTTGAAGAAAGTGTTGGGAAAGTATATATTGAGGAAGCCATAGTTTTTAAGGGTTTTGTAACACAAACTGGGGCTTTTGCACTTGCAGGGTCTATAAACTCAAATTGATATCAAATTCCTTTAATTCAACTCATTTTATGAGAGTGTGGAGAATCTTGAAGTTTTTGGGTAAGTTTCACTCATAGTTGCTTTGCAAATCCACCATCTAGGAGGCCTAAATTGTTGATCAAGCATGAAAATAGAGACTATTTTCCAAAGTAACCATATCTATCCTTTTTGGCATGTTGAAGTATTCAATAAAGGGTATTTGAAAAGGTTATATGTTTGATTAGTATTTTGGAAGTCTTAAAAGTTATGGATTTTAGAAGCTTGTTGGAGACCTAATTGGCAGGGCTAAGATTAGGCCCATCTTGTGCATTTTCTAGTTTATGACCACAATGAGATTGTGGAAGGGAAGAACCAATTTAATCACCTTATAGTTGATATTTTAAGACCGTTCAAACCACCTTGGATCATAGTATAGGTCTTCAACAATCATTTAGGTGTTGGAGACATTAAAGGTCATTTCATTACATTGAAACTTGTGGATTTTTGCTTTTTACTTACTCTCGTTGATTTGGTCTTCATCCCACCATAACATATACATGCATACATATATACATACATACATAGATACATACATACATATACATACATACATATATATACACATACATACATACATACATTTGCACATGCAATTTTATCACCTCATTTAACTCACTTTACTTTCAAATGAAAATTTAAGAACTAAAATATTTAGGTACATTTATAAAAAGAAACTGAATTTTTTAGTGGATAAAAATATGATATTATTGTTCATATGGATAATAATATTAATCATTGATCATTTTCTCACCCTTCTCAAAGGATTGCATATAAGACGTTTTATTGGTTTAGGATTCTTTGTTTCAAGCTTTGGCATTTCTAATGTTTCTGAGGTCTTGTATCCTAGGTTTATCATTTTTTCTCATTCAGTATTGCTCTTTATTTGATTATTATGTTCTTGATTTGCATTTTTAATTCTTTTTGTTTTCTAACATTCTGGTCTTCGCCAAAGTAATAGAGTCGTGGAAACCAGTGGCAACAATAACATTACATGGCAACTAGTGAGAGTCTTGTGCAGAGAATATGACTTTTTTTTAAATACTATGAAGGCATAGACCCATTTTATTATCACAATCAAGGGCACTTTTTTGGTTTAGTAAACACTTAAAAATATTAAAAGACTAGGTCTTTACAGAATCCAATCGAGAAATTGAGCAATATGAACAATGTTTGAATCGCCATAATCAATGGCCAAAGTAAAAATTACCTTGAATTGTTACCATGAAATTAAGCAAGTTGCAAAGAAAAATTACCTTGAGCCCTTATAACGAAAATGAAAAATACCTTAAACCCTTATGTTGAAATTAAGCAAGTTGCAAATAGAAGAGGACGAGACCTTACCTTGAAAGCAAGTTCCAAACAGAAGAGTATACAAAGAATGAAAATTAATCCATCAAAAAATACCTTCATGGCATTGAAAAGCTCTTGATTGGTCACGCCTGAAGCCTCCCACCCCCACTTTTCTATGTGATGAAATGAAGTTTCCCTTTTCTTTTTTTTGTTTATATCCCTGACAATGTTGAAAGTTTGACACAAAACTTAACTGTCGTCAAAATTTTGATGTTATCGAGATCAAATTTTTCTAAAAATAAATTAGACAAGCCAAATTGGCCTGCCCTTGAAAATTAATGTTGAAAATTACCCCCAAATGTAGTAGTGTTCTCATGGAAATTAATGTTCAAGGATGAGTAGTGTTACAATGATCTAGATGATATTTTTTCTAAAAAATGTTATAGAGAAATAAATGTGAATATGGATAATATTTTCCTTCTTAGGGGATGCAAGAGAAAAATCACCCCTATGAATAGAGGAGAATATCATCAAAGATAAAAGGTGCAAATGTGAGGTAAAGGTTGTATTTTCATTAGAGAAAGAACTTGTAGCTAAGATTCTCGATCATTGAGTCTTTGGGTAAGGATCATGTCAAGTTGGTTTTTGTTCTTATCTTTGTTCTAATTGAAAGAATTGACAATTCTATATTAATGAATGTTAATTGAGATCTTCCTCTATTAATTTAGGGGAACACCATTATTAATCTCTCTATTTAACACTTATTCATTAGTATGCAAATATTGAGTAAACATAACATACAAGTCTATGTGTGTGTGCACACTATTAATATTCGAATTGTCATAAAGTGTCTATATAATTGGTTAAACTAATACATAGACATGCATACATATAGTCATGAAGTAATAAGTGAAAATGTCTATGCATATGTGATAGTTGAACAATTTTAACCATGGAATGCATATTGACATTAATAAATTGCGCATCTATGCATTAATAAACACATGCACAATGCACATACATATAAATATATAAACAGGTGGATGTTCATAAGCATTGTATTATAAGATGGTTAAGGAATAACTTTTCATAGGAATCATAATTAATAATATGTTAATTTTCTTGTGGTGATATATGTTTTTAATTTCATTGGAAAATGTAGCTCCTTACCACCCATGACACTCCTTTCCCCATCACTCATGTCGGGTGGGGGTGGGTGTTGCTTATTTGTTAGGATGATACTACTTGAGGAATCATCTTCTATAATTTTGAGAATTCTTGAAAAAGTTTTAATATCATCAAATAATCCATATTTTGGTGATAGCTTTCCTTGAGTATGTGCTTATTGAATGTAAAAAGGAATATGCACACAAGTGCTAGTAGTTAGTGGACTTTACAATCATATAAATTACTAAGACAGTTTTATCTTCAATGTATTAATATATATGACATGATATCATATCATGCATGTTCTTTTTAGAATCCAATTCATCTTTGATTGTAGGAATTGATCTAATTCTAAGTCCATACAAATCTATTTAGATTTTAATCAATATTTATTACTGTGTTTTCACAAAGAACATGAAAATTGTACATATAAAAGAATAATTGCTATGTGCATTCCTTAAGAGTACATTTGCATTTGTGCATTTGATACATATACATATTTAAATGTACATTTGATATGAATGCATATTTAAATATGTATTTGACATATTTACATATACGTACTTTGTATACAAAATAATACTTTTATTTGCATTCAATTAAAATAGAATCATTGTGCACACACATTCAGGATTGGAGCACATCTAAACAAATTGTGTCTTCTTCATTGAAAATATCATGTCCATGATCTTAGAATTTGGGCAATGGCAATGCCATTATCATCAAGTTTAAAGAATATAATTTACAAAGTGATAAACCATAGGAATCACATATTTAAAGTAGGAAGTCTTTAGTATCAACTAGCGATTTAAGTAATACCAAGGTGTTTTGAATAAGGTGCAAAATGGAATACCCTTGGAACTAACTTTCTTACTTTTGATGAATCGTGAACATATATCCATCCTTAATTATCTTATAAGTATGTCCTACCAAATGATGTACAATGTCTTCATAAATAAAACCTTTGCTAAGGTGTGTAGTAATTGTCACTCACTAGAATCAATAGGGCATTGAGCCAAGAAGGTTATTCACATTGATAGATAAGTGCATATAGGGTATGCTTGGCTAAGAAGAATGTAAAATTTAGCACCATCACTCAAATGGAACACAAAACCGGACCTTGGTCTTGCACCTCTCATGTAAGGTTCGGCTATTTTTGAAAGGAAGCTATGTGGGAGAACATTAGATCGAGACAATAATATCAATGGATGGGAGGTAAAATCTTTGATGATACTCTTCCTCCCCTTGAAGATATAAGGAGCACTTGAAGAAGAGAAACAAGAACAAACTATCAAGTTTATCATGCTCTATGGTTGATACTTTGTTAGTTAATTCGTTAATTAAATTCTTCTATGTTAGCAAGGTGAAACGTTTAGTATTTATTGAATTGTATTTCATATGAAGGTAGTTAGTCAATTGATAATATCTTATGCTTGCAATTAGATAAAGAGCTTTTACTTATTCATGATCATGTGAAGAGGAAAGTAGTTTATGTTATTATCTTGTAGAAAGTTTACGATGTTTCAATAAGCATGTTTAATTTATAATATTTTTTGATATATTTTATTTATTTATGGATGCGTCTAGATTATAGCAATTGAAAGAATAATATTAGACTTTGATCTAGTATATCTTTTCTTGATTACATGTTATTCCCATGTCTCTAGAATTTCATCATGTTATTCTTACAAAAAAGGTAAGCTCTAAAATTGAAAATAAAAACAAACTTTTTTGTTTCCATGCCATTTAAACTTGGTGGAAAATGATAGTTGAAGCATTTGTTAAAATCATTAGTCTATCTGAAATCTTGGAAGAATAGTTTAAAATTCTTGTCATTTTAAGATGGATTACTCTTATAGTTCAAGATTCTTGTTATAAAAGTTATTTCAAAGACGACATCCTCTAATAAATACTAATTATTAAATTCAAAAGATTTACTTCTTTTCAAAGAAAGATATAATGTTATATGTCAATTTAGAATAGGCTAGTGTATTACTTGAAGGATTAGCTTTAAAATTGTTAAAATCTTGAAATTTCATTCCAAATTATGGGAGTTGCATCTACAAGTGAAAGGTGCGTATGTAAACTACACTTATTAAGCATAGATGAGTTAAATCAGAAGTATAGTTAGTGTTGGCCTTCATCATCAATAAAACACTGGCAGTTCTTGATATAATAATCAGGAAATATAGAGATACCAAGATTGGGTTTGACCTTCATCACCAATAAAACATTGACAGTTCTTGGTGATATAATAATCAAGGAAATATAGAGATACCAAGATTGGGTTTGAATTTAAAATGGAGCTCTGAACAAAAATAGCAATCCAAATTGTCTAACGTTCATAAATGAAGGACTGTTTCCTATGCTTAGCTCCCTATAAACCTGTCAAATCTCTGAAACAACTGCTGAAAAAGACGGAGCCATGAGAAACAAGCCATAAAGTAAAATATGGAACATGCCCATTTAACCATTGGTACCTATGAATACCTAATGCTTTATCAAAAAGTTCGCCATCACTGTCCAAAGAAAAAGGTACAAAGATGTCATATACGAGCAGCTTATTGTCATTTCAATTTACACATTTTCCTTGAACCATCCAACTTGTTTTGTTTGGCCTCTGTACCCAAACTAATTAAATAAGCAATGTTTTCCATTTCTGTCAGGCAACATTTAAAAAGAGGCAGCAGAAGTACATAAATAATGCATGCTTGTTTTTCCTTTGCATGCTTTCTTTATTGTTTTCTTAACATAAATTCCCATCACATAGACAGCAGAATTTTTGCGTCCCAATGTAAAGTGACAACTACAAATCAAGTTCATAGGAATCCAACTGTATTTCTGTCAATATTATGGTTGGGAAGCTTTTGTTTCAGAAAAGCCATGTTGTGCTCTGTCCAATGTGATGGGTTGGCCTTGTCCATTGTTGTACCAACCCCATTTGTTCTGATTAGATTTGTTTCTATTACCTACTGTTTGTTTGTTTGTCCTTTGTTGGTCCAAGTGTCTTCATATCCAAAACAATATATATCTAAAAGAGTTAACTCTAATATATATATCTTAAAGAGTTAACTTTCACAGTATACAGGGACAGAAAATTTCATTGCAGGTAAAGAGGAAATGTATTTCTTAATGGTGGTACATTTCGGCCTTTAATTGGATATGGTGCTCGTGGATAATTGTGAACCAGTATATATGGCATAATACAGGCATGTATATGGAAGCTTAGGTTGTTATTGGTATTCTATAAAGAGAAAAATCTTGGGATTGTAAGGGAAAAGTACTTGGAAAATGTACTTAATAAGTTTATAATTACTTTAAGCTTATATTAGATTGTTGGGATTGATTATCACTGAATTAATATGAATGTGATGATTGAACAAGACAAGAGAAAGACTTGTTTTTAAGATTAATGGTGGAAGAATGAAGTTGAGCATTTCAATTCTGTACTTTTTAATTATTTTTATTTTTATTTTCTTACAGTAGAAATTTGCTTTTGTCAGAATTCTATAAAAAAAAAATGTATATCACTTTCAATTTTTAACAATTTATTTGGAAAGTCTTCCACTTATAACTAAGATTTCAAGGTACTATTGTCAAATATGATGTCACATTAACATGTGTTTTTACCAAGGTTTCTAATAAGGCCCAAAAAAGGGGTAGTGGCTATGAAACCACCAAATTAGTTCACAATACAAAGGGGGAAATTAGTTTTATTTTTCAAAAGTTGCAAAAAGTTATGCAAAGGAAACTAAATTTGTGGTTGGATAACCACAAGGCAAAAAAGGTGAGATTGATACAAGTGTCCTGAGTCATGTTTTATTTCTCTCCATTGCAGATCTAAGGAATACATTTCATTTAATTAATGATAAGCATCATCAACATTACCAATTTTAAAACCATAACTAGCCTATTGGTGCAATATTAACAAAAGTATTGAGCATTAAATCCACAAGTGTTATCACAATGATTGAAACATGCTCAAATATTAAATCCCCAAGTGTTATCACAATTATTGAAACATGCCCAAATATCAAATCCTCTCGTCTAAATCAATTTATTCTTATCATAAATAATTTATCTTTCTTTGGTTATTGTTTTTCAAATAAAAATGACATAGATTGATCATAATCTTCACGAGTTCAATCATGGTTGTTATGAACTATGAAAAGGGAATATAATACACCTTTACCATTCATTTTAATTCATTATTTGCATGAATGTCCTTTATGTTTTTCCAAGCACATTACCCCTAGGTCATTGTTAGCAAGAAGAAGCATTTAGCGAAGACACATCCATCATTGGGAAAGCACAACATAGCTTTTATGTCACATAGAATAACTAGCCTACACATAGTATTTATTATTATGCATCAACTTTATTAGATCTTGCATGGACATGTGGCAAAACCATAACTCTTACACAAGGTCATTCCAACATCCATTGCATTGCATACCATCAAATCAAATCTCAAAGGCCACATTCCATCACATCAAATGTCAAAAGTTTGAGTCTCATAATAATAATATCAATTGTTATGGTTGCTTGTTGTTCATTTATGAAAATTTGCACAATCAATCAATGCGGTTTGAGTGAAGTGCAGATAATACACTAAAATATATTAGAGCATTCCTCAACACCAACAAGTTTTTAATTGAAGGATAAATAAGCATAGGCAGATATATATAATAAATATCAATTTACTATATATTACTATACAAAAGTTATAAATATAGTTAGCTAAAGATATAACAATTAGAAAAAACAAAACAAAGATAAAAATAAATGAATTTACATATGAATAGATAGATAGTTATATATCTATCTATATATAGGTGAAAAATAGAATGATATATATATTCTCCCCCCTTCCCTTGCCTCCTGCCCCTTGCCCCCTTTGTTGGAGGCATTTCTCTTAAAAATGCCAAATTTATTCAAAAAGGGGGTCTTTAATGTGCTTTCAAACCCCTGTCCACCCTAAATTGGTCTCAATGGAATCAAGAATAGGAACCTTGGTGAAGAGGGATCCAACATCAAAATTGGCCAAAATGTCAATACTATCTAATCTGGTGTCCTTTATAAATTTGTGATAAAGTGGGAGAAATTGTTAATGAAGGAATTCAATTTAACCACAAGAGGGGAGATCAAATCCACAAGGAAAGATGCCAATTTATAAGTAAGGTATCCACTGACTTGTAGATTGTATGGTTATTTCTCTAATAAATATCAAATTTATAGAAAGATAGGAAATCCATTGATGTGATCATTATTCCCATAACTATTAAATTGAACTATGTTTTTTTACAATTTCAAATTTCATAGAGCTCAATCATCCTAATCTATTCATCTCAAAACAAATATTAAAGTTTGATTTCAAATCTTTCTTTCTATCTTTTCAGCTTCATCTTCCTCAAACCAATTAGATGCATTTTTTTCCATTTTACTTCATTTTATTTTTGAATCCATGTAGTATCCTTTTCTACCCCATTTATTTTATATTAGAGATTATTCTTCAATTTCATTCATTTTCATATTTCCATACATGTGAGAGTAATTTGTACTCTTGAAAAAGAAGTCATGTTAACCTCTAGGGTTGTCATTGCACCAAAATGTTGACTTGTCAATATGCAATAAAAACAATAGACTTGTCGAAGAAATAAGAGTTTGTTAAACCATGCCACTAATCCAACAAGGGATGCTAGCTCACTGTCAACAATTCCCCTCCCAATGTTGCTCATTGTGGCCTGTAAGGATTTAAACTAGTGACCTGTTGCAACTACAATTGGAACTATTGTTATGTTGTCATTGATGCCAAACCTTATTGGTAAGACATTTGCTAATAGTGTAGAGTGCCATATTATTTGATCGATGAAGGGAATTTGAAAAGACAGATAACAAGATGAACTAGTAAAGTGGTTGAGTAAAGAGGTGTAAGTATGATGGAGCTACAAAGAGTGCTTGATTAGTTAGTATTTGACAAGATTACATGTTTTTGATCATTGTATTAAGTGAAGAAGAAAGATGAGTTGAAGTGTAGAGAGACAGTTGATAAAAGTTAAGAAGTTAATTAAAACATGTGCTTGATCGAGCAACATGTTGCTAGGTCACTGAAGAAGTTAAGCATTATCGAGCATAATATTAAGAAAATTAAGTATTAGCCGAGAAAAACAATATTAGCTGAGTGATGGTAATGATTGAGCAAGATGAGGAAAATTGGAGTAGTGACCAAGCACATTGATGGATGAGCAAGCCAGTGTAATCTAATTGAGATAGATTAGTAGTGACCGAGCTACCTAGTGATGATTGATCCAAAGAATGTAGTGATGACTGAGTGTCAACAAATTAATAGTTTGACAAATAATAAAGATTTGAGGCTGACATATTTAATTCATGAATTGAGTTTGTTAAGCAATCCAAGATGAAGACTCAATGAGAAGTTTACAAAATTTTGAAGGAAAGAAGGACAAAATGATGGATAGAATCACTGAATCTAATCAAAACCCTATGATCTATGGTTATGTTTAAGTGACAAAAGATTAAACCTATCTATTTAAGGAGGCATATGAGATGTTTGATAGATGTTGTTGGCTAGCAAATTTGTGAAGGATAAGAGGAAGAAAAATAATTGTACAAGAAAAGTGAGAAGTTGATGAAAGCGAGATTGCTTGAGGTGTTGCCAAGCATATCAAAGATGGAGAATGTAATGAAGACTGGTTGATGAACCAAGAATGAGTTGAATGGAGATCCGAACATGCAAAGTGAGTTGTAATTTATAAGATCAACCTAATTGTTACTTTCTAACCATTGTGGCAGTGAAACCCCTTTAATAAAAGTTGATCTAACAGTCATATTGTAAACCCTTGAATCAAGGTGACATTCTAATGGATTGTCTTGAAGACCTCTAACAAGGCCACTCCTAATAGGGTGATTAAATCCTTTAATAGGGTTACACCTAACATTGTGTTTTGTAACCTTTAACAGGGTTGGCTCTTAATGAGCTCACTTCATAAGAGTGAAACATGACAACATGTTACTTGGTGGTTTTTCCCAAATTGAGTTTCCACATTAAATCTTGGTGTCATACTTGTGTGAATGTTGTTTTCATGTTTCATGCTATTTTGTAAGAATTTAGCTTAGGGAAAAATTCACCCAAGACCAAGGAACTCAAACACAAGCACAAAATAGACCAGAGTATGATCATAATAGCTGTATAGTATTCAATTCAATGTGCATGAAAGTACACTAGGAGTGCCTGTATATAAAGGCCTCTAAGATGCATCTAGAATGCCTAGGAATCAACATTATGATAAGTCATATAACCAAGCACATGTCCACCAGATATGGGTTATCCTCCATTAAGCACGGAAGTAAATGCGATGATGAGAGGATAAGCCTACAATGGTGTAACACACAAATTTATGTTGTAGACACTATGTGCTAAAAAAGGGAGTGCAAATAACTATGTCATTTGCATGACAACTTAGTGAATGATGCACAATATTGTTTCGTAGACACCATGTGTTGAATTAGAGTTGCACACTTTTGTGTTGTCAACATGACAGCTCATAAAGGTACGAAAACTCCTAAGTATCTCACAAAATAAATAATAAAATAATGCATTAACCTAAGTAAACTTAAGTAAATGTAAATAGTAAATACATATTTACACCAACACCCCCCCTTAAGTGCAACTTAGGGGATGCCCTTAAGCTTACGAAAACTAGAATGAAATGCATGATGGGTCTCAGCTACTAGGCCATGTTAGGTACACATGTACATAATGAAGTGCAATCTCTTCGAAAACGGAGAAAGAGGGAAAACCTCATGGGAAAAACTATCCCCCAAAAAGAGAGATGAAAAAATAAGATGCATGGATGGATGGAGTAATCAAGACCCCCCATTACAACATACATCCAATATATACAAAAATGAAGAATGAGAAGAACAAGACCTCATAAGAGGAAAAAGTCCCCCCACATAAGAAAGAAGAGGAAGAGAGACAAGGTAGTCCCCCCACCCAAATGAAGAATGTCGACCAATGATTGCTACTCCAAGGAAGAAGTTGGTCCATGAGTGTAGAATAATGTTCCTCCCTTTTGGAAGAAACAAAGGCAAAGATACAGTCCTGAAGATGTATGGTGGCCAAGAAACTTGCTCAAGTGTCCCTGTGTCGATGCTGATGGTTGCCCCTTCCAACACTACTGAAAAGAATGAATGCAGACCTGGCAAGGATGTCTATTGAACTTGTCCCAATGAATCACCTATCTCCTCAACTGATAAAGAGACCTCCTCCAACTACTGTACATAAGTATCCACAATCACGCCAACCTGTGAAGACTGATCATGTAGAGAATGAGGGTCAGAGTGGGCCCTAGCAACAATTGTAGAAGGATCGTCCTCAACAAAGAGAAGTGGTATATCATGAAAGAAGTCTCCCATGTGTGCAATGTGTGACTTCACGAACAAACTTGAAATGTTAGTCAAGAAGTCATCACTTGAGGCTGGAACTGGAAGACAAAGTAGTACATGAATCTGTCACTACGGTAATGGATGAAGAATTCACCTCAAAAAGAAGATGAATATCATCTGGGATGTCTCCCACATCTTCAATGTGAGATTTCATGAATAGGCCTACAATGGCAGAAAGGAAGTCATCGCATGAAGTTAGAGTAGGAAGACATAACGGGTCCTACTGCACTAAATCTGAAGCATATGTGGCTGGAACAAGATCAGTAGGAGCATTAGGAGCATCTGAAGGTGTGATCTCATCTAGAGTGGATGTAACTGTAACTGGAGGTAAAAGATCTTTTGGGAATGGAGGAATTTGTGGATCTCCATAAAGCTCCCAAAGATAGATCCAAATATCATATAAATATTTTGACTTCAAGTCATCAAGTGAATCCATAATCTCCATATCCATAAATAGAAAGAGTGCATGACAAAGGATGGAACATGTGCCCTCATCATATAAAAGCCCTCTCACATATGGTAGTGCATTATGCTGACTAAGATATGGGATAAACAATTGACTCCATTCCTGATAGTTATCTAGTTTCAAGATAATCAAATCTTCCTCTTCCATGATGGATTATCAATGTAACCCCCAAAGATGCAGAAAAAACAATCAAAGAAACCCACCCTAATGGATGATTCAGGCACTTTATAGGTAGTGCATGTATAATAGCCAATTTAGGGTCTATTTCTAAAAGTAGTATTTCAGTCCATAGAACCTATAATCTAATTGCAGATCTGGAAAGTAGACAAAAAATAATGCACTTGTGTCTAGATGAGCCAGTACAGAGCATTTGAAGTGGAAAAATTTGAGATATGTGTGTTGTAAAAAAATTTAGGAACAAAGATGTCAGACTTCCCACACAAATGTGTAGATCACAAAATGCTACCCCAAAACAAAAAAAATTGCTTGCAAAAAGGAGTCTGTATAAGGGAGATATCGTTGTTGCTATTATTTTTCTGAATCGCCGTCGTTGCGCCTCCAAAAATCAAATGACTCTAGATTTTTCCTCAGATGTCCAATTTGAATGAAACAAAATCTGATTTGGAGGCTTTTTGGCCTTTTGAATGTGATGCAAATATCAAATTTGCACCAGCAAGCTTCAATCTTCACCTGCAAAAAATCTCTCCTATGGCTCGATGGCCAAATTTTTTTGGAAAATAATGTAGATCTGAAAAATAAAGTAGAGATGTAGATGAAAAAAATGTAGATTTGAAAATTAAATATACAGATCTGAAATGATCATACCAATTTTGCAAATTGGTCCTTTGAGTGCTAATTTGCAAAAAAATTTGCCCCAATTTTGACTATGCCTAGGGTAGGTGAAATTATAGTCAAATTTTATTGAATTGACATTTCAGATGCAATGGCAAGGTCAAATCTGGCTCTAGACACTCCCAATTTATGTGATACTCTTGATTCAGGCTGAGGTACTGAAGCAAGAAGATGGTCTCGAACAACTATGTGAAAAAATTTCGACAAGCTCTGATACCATGCAAGAATTTTCCTTAGGAGAAAATTCACCCAAGACCAAGGAATTCAAACACAAGCACAAAATAGACCAAAGTATGATCAGAATAACTATATAGTATTCAATTCAATTTGCATGAAAGTACACGAGTAGTGCCTGTATATAAAGGCCTTTGAGATGCATCTAGAATGCCTAGGAATTAGCATAATGACAAGTCATACAACCATACACATGTCCACCAGATATGGGTTACCCTCCATTGAACATAGAAGTAAGTGCGATGATGAGATGATAAGCCTATAATGGTGTAACACACAAATTTATGTTGTAGACACCATGTGCTAAAAAAGGGAGTGCAAGTAACTGTATTGTCTACATGACAACTTAGTTAATGATGAAAACTCCAGTGTTATAGACACCATGTGCTAAATTAGAGTTGTGCACTTATGTGTTGTCAACATGACAACTCATAAAGGTATGAAAACTCCTAAGTGTCTCACAAAATAAATAATAAAATAATACAATATAATAAAATAATGTATTAACCTAAGTAAGCTTAAGTAAGTGTAAATAGTAAATACGTATTTACACCAACATATTTAATGTTATATGTTTTTGCAATTTGGCTAACACTAAAAAAATGAGCTATGTGTTGATATGAATAAATTGAGTTACTGATGATTTTCTATATATGGATTGAGTAGACTTATGAGTTTGACTAAGTTGTTTGAAGTTGTTAAAAGTTCAATTGATATATCTAGACCTAAGGATAACTGATTCACCCCCTCCTTAGTTATTCTAATCATTCTAACAATGACCAAGCTCTGATACCACATGTTAATTGCAATGGTTTTATTATAGCAAAAGATTGACACACGAATGCCTAATACAACCACTAGACTTATAGAATACACGTGAGACTATAAAACCATGTTGTAAATCTATCGAGGGATGCTAGTGCACTACCAATAGTCATAATTTCAAATCCTAGGAATATGGTATATATATCATATATTTAGAGCTTAGTTAAGGATCGTTTACATGTTGGAATCTATGGCAATCTAAGGTAGTCATATATACTTTAAACCATCTACTCTCATATACTAAGTCATTTGTAGATCCAAAAATAAATCACAATCAATGCATCTCATTTATCAAAAGGCACCTATAGATCCAAAATAGGGCATAGTCCAAGGTAGTCTCATATACTATAAAACATATGTAAATCAAAAAGTAATTAATAAATAAAGTTGTAACACCTTACCAATGAAGCCAAGAGAATAACAACTTACTATAAAAATAACATAGATTTTTTCTTTTCTTTTTGAAATATAATTACATCTAATCTAATCTATATGAATGCATGTAGACATCATGACTTCAAGCAATAAAGAAATAAAAGCATATCACATGAAAATTTATTTAAAATGTAAATAGAAGATAATCTCTAACACTAATCTATGTCCTCTAAGTTTCTCTAACATCCCTATGTGAGAAACACAAGTGACTAAGTAGGACCATTAAGAATTCACATCTCAAAAATTATGAATATTAACATTATCATTATATCCAGGTTAATTTTGAACTCCAATTCTAAATATTTCTAATTCTTTTCTTTTCATCATAGAAATAATAACACGTGACTTCAAGCAAGGATAGTACATAATCTTGTCAAATTCTATTCTATCTATTTATAAACCATTAATTACATCATTGCAATCACATCAAGATGCTCACAAATGCATTGTACATGTATGTACAATTATGTCATTCTCCTCATGGAGTATCTAACACATCATCAATATAGTAATCAATAACACATGAGGTATAATATATAAATCAAGTCCTCTAGGCTATAAGAAAAAGGTACATCAAATGAAATCCATCCATGCAACATTCCATCTAAACTCAATGGAGGAAAAATCACTACCACCTAACTAATTGGAACCTAAGGCCCACCCCACCATGCTAAGGAAATAGACACAAGGTCTTGCACACAAGCAAGCCAAAATGAGAACAATGATGTGACTAATCATTCAGAGGCCCAAAGGAAGAGCATGAACTCACAAAATAAATGCAAATACTTATACCAACTACAAGGATTCCCAACCACTAGAGGAAAATACAAATTCCTATTAAGGGGAACATAGGATACATTTAGGAAGAGTGTCATCACATAGCCTCCATCTTGGGTTACCTAAGATGGTATCTCTAGATCCCATCTCCCAAGTGAGAATTCATGTGGAACCAAACAATCCTTTCGTATATATAAATATTTTTGGTTGTATTAACTCGATATGCCTCACATACAAAAACATAATATCATTCCAACCCTTAGCCTATAAAAGCACTAAAGGTATGGGAAAATAATGCACAATTATCTTGGTTAATGTTTTCCCCCTTGATTCATTTGTTAGGATATCACTTTATTAAAATTTACCAATGGGTTAGGTTAGATGACCACTTCAGGTTCCTAGCCTTTATTATGAGTCACTCCCCTACAATACATCTAGATAACCTATCCCTTATGCTCGAAATAATGAAATGAGAGCATAACTGTATCATGAAAACATGAATAATTTTAGTATGCACTAATTACAGTATATGAGGTTTAGAGAAACCATTTCATGAACTCTTAAAACCCCTCTTTCAAAATCAATTTTAATTTCTAAATCAGAGGCATGTTTGAATGAATGATTACGCCATAGGATCACAATGCATAGAAATAATAAAATAAACATCAATCTGATGATGCAAACATGAATCACAATAGTATGCATACATAATGAAAAATAGGACCATAAGGAAAATAATGAACTAAGAACCTTTAGAAAACTTCTCACAAATGTAACTTGCATATAAAGCATATGAACAATGAAAATAACTTTAGTCTAACACTTCATACTTCAAATGATTGATAAAAAAAGTACAACCTAGTCTCTAACCCTATGGTATGCATTAAAAGACCTAAAAAGTCAAAAACCCTACATGAAAACTCATTCTACACAATTGTCAAACCAAACAACACAATGTTTAGGCATCAATTCAGCCCTAGAAGTGAAATCATGCAGAGAATCATTTGAGATCTCCCTAATTTCCTTCTAGAAAGACAATCAATTTGACCCCAAGACACAAAAAATGAAAACAAATGACATTTTCCCAAAATAACTTCAAAGGCTAAAAATATGAAACTGGACTAATACTTTTGGACTCTTAGAATAATGCAAAATGGTGTGTGTGTGTGTGTGTGTGTGTGTGTGTGTGTGTGTGTGTGTGTGTGTGTGTGTGTTGGTGTAAGTAAGTATTTACTATTTACACTTTACTTAAGTTTACTTAGGATAATGCATATTCATATTAGTTGTCATGTAGACACCTAGGAGTTTGCATATTCATATGAGTTGTCACATTGATAACATAGTAGTTTGCACTCCAATTGAGCACATGTTTTCTACTATGTCTCTTTATGAGATGCACATTTCTATTCTTATCCTCGCATTGTTGCATGTACATTCATGCACAATGGAGGATAATCCACTCTTGGTGGACATGTGCTTAGTTGTTATGCTTATCTCTTGTATGAATGCTAGACATATCAGTTGTCTTTATATACAAGGCACTTATATGATGTATTCAGCCAATTATTTGATTAATCCATTCTCATTTGATCATATGTTGTCTCTCTTGTGCTATCTCTTGAGCTTCTAGATCTTGGCATTTCATTCTTGCCTTAGTCAAATTCTACATGGTATCAGAGTTATACCAAATTTTTGCATGGTATCAAAGCTATGGGAGTTTTATTGCATAACCATTAGAGAGATTTTTTTTTTTGCACGTTGGGATTGGATCTTTTTGTTGCAAATCTAGTGTTGGTATCACATTCAGAAGGTCACAAAACCCCTAAATCAACTCTTGTTTCATCAAAATCGAACATCTGAGGTGAAATCTAGAGTCATTTTTTTAGAGGTGTGATGACAATGATTCAGGAAAAATAATTACAGAGGTGATTTTCAAACAACAATATCTCCCTCATACAAACTCCTTTTTTCAAGCAATTCTTTTTTTGGGGTAGAATTTTGTGATCTACACATTGTTGTAAGTTGTTTGTAATCTCTATTCTTGATTTTTTCTAAAATTCGCAAATCCTTCTTTTTGCAACTTCAAAGGCTTCGTTTGGGCTCATATGGACACATATTCATGTGCTATTTTTTTGAAAATGTATAATTATTTATCTACTTTCCAAATCTTGTATCAGTTTGGAGTAATTTTGAGTGGACATAGTACTTTCAACATTTGGTCATTTTTGGCATATTTTGGTATTTGTAATTAATTAGATCCTTGAGAGATCTTGTGTCTTAACTTTATGAGTCATATAAAGCTTCATATTTTATGTGGTAACATCGAAAATAGAAGTCCACCTTAGTTCATTTGACAAGTAGCAATTGTACATACACTAAGTATAAAGTGCTAAAATCATCCATTTTGGGGGTCTTTGATTGAGTGATTTAGGGGGGTTGTCTTTAGTGTCTGTGCTTCTCTTTCTCTTGTGTTCTTTTGTTTTGCATCATGGGTTCTCCTAGGTTTCCACTTTTAAATCTACATAACTATGCTACATGGAAAATTAGAGCATGGAGTAAAACGATGGAAAAATGTTTAATTGATTATGTTGATGGAACCACTATTGCACCATCTAATCTTGATAAACTAAATGAATGGAATCATAACAATAAGGTTGTTATTGATACTTTGAGGAAGTATGTGAAGATCTTATCTTCCATATTGATAATTGTAAAATAGTAAAGGAAGCATGGGATAAGTTTGCTAGCTTGTATGCAAAAGTAGACAAAGCTAGGGGTTTTGAACTTGATGAAAATCTCATGTCATTAGATCCGTAGGTGTTTGACACAATTCAAGACTATATCACAAGGCACATGAGCTAAGGTCAATGGTTAAGGATTGTGGAATTACTGTAGAGGATGAAAAATTGATGTATAATTTGATGAGAGAACTTCCTCCAAAGTATGCATCATTTTTTCGAGCTTCAACACTCATAAGTTGACTTTAGGTTCTTCCTACACCATACTTTCATTTGATTCCTTCACAAAGATGTTGATGGTAGAACAATCAAACTTGATGAGCATGGGGATTCTCAAGTCTTAAAATTCTAAAGCATTGGTGGCTAGTAAAGGGAATCAAGGAAAAGGGTCTAATAAGAAGCAAAAATCATGGCAACAAAATTCACAACAAGAGAAAGAACACTCAACGTCCTCACCACAAGACAACTCCAACAATTAGGGTAAATCATCCAAGAAGGAGTTTCTTATTTGTGCATATTACAAGAAGAATGGACATGAATAACATCATTGTTACAAGAAGGAAATTGATAACTCAAGAATCTTCTCAAGAAGAATCAAATTAGTCTACCTTCAACAATGACTACTTTACCCTCTTCTTCACATTCAAATTTTGATAGATAAAAGGATCACATGAAAAAAGGTCAAATCTTAGTAGCTACTTCAAGTCAATATTTAGGGAGATGACTTCTAGACTCAGGGGCTTCTCATCATATGACACCTTCATAGTCTATGTTTTCATCATGCGATCCTTGTCATACTCCACCTATTTTGATGGGAAATCATACTTATATGAATGTGATTGGGAAATGAACTATTGATAAGGGGGAGGGATACTTCAAAAATGTGTTGTGTGTACCTCACCTAAGTCATAATCTTCTTTCCATCTTTCAGCTCACTCATGGAGATAGAAGGACTATGGAATTCACACCTGATTCAATTTTTATTAGAGACTTGGAGACTAGACAAATCATTTCTACAAGGGGTGGTTGACCATGCATCTCGACTATACTACTTTTCAGATTTTGGTCACGATGACAGTAGTGATTTTTCAATAAATTTTGATCACATTTCTAGTGATGATTCAAAATTTGAGAACTTTGGCTACTTGAACTTGGGTGTTCTCACATATTATCAAGTTTTTGAGCCTTCCATTTCTTCTCCTCCTATTAATATTCCATCTACTATTGTTCCTAATGATTCTTGTATTTAAATAGCTTTGGATTTAAGTGATTCAGTGCAACGGCATATTCATTGTCTTCCAGACTCAGTTCCATGAGATGACTACTTGACAAACATTTTCAATTTGTTTGTGGAGCCCTACATTGTAGATTTGGGAGACACTATTAAGGACATTCATCTTCTCTTTGGTGAAGATTATTCTTCTTCAGTTGTTGTAAGGGAACACTCTAACCCTCATCTTCATTCTCTACTTGATTAGTCTTTCGAGACTGACATGATGGTGGATACTTTGATACAATAGTTGAAGGAGGTCACTTTCTCTTCAGAGGAGATACTTGGGTCTTTGACACGTTCTACATTCATCCTTAGTTGATCCTAATTTGTCTTTTTCAGCAAAGTGTCATAATACACATGATTTGGAGGAGGCACCTTTTAGTATTGACATGGGGACACTTGAGCAGATTTTAGATATTTCATATATTTTGAGGTTTCTTCCTACAGGTGGAAGAGGCTTCATTGATACACCTTTGGTTCTGTTTCTTCTTAAGGGGAAGAATGTTGTTCTAAACTCATGGAGGAGTTTCTACATTGAGCTTGAAGCATCTACCATAGGTGTACATTCTACATTGAGGGGGGGGCTACTCAGTCTCTCTTACACTTCTTCTCTCCAATGGGGGGATCTTTTCCTCACATGAGGTCTTCTTCTCTCTCATTTTCTTTTATTGTACTTATCACTCTTTTTGGAGGGGGGTTTTTGCATGTGGGTTTCCCTCTTTCTTTGCTTTATGAGAGATTGCATTGCATATCTTTTGTACTTGTAGTTTGTACATGGGTACCTAACATGGCCTGGTAGCTAGGACCCATCTTGCATTATTACCTAGCTTTATTGAGCTTAAGTACATTTCCCTAAGTTTCACTTGGGGGGGGGGGGTGTTGGTGTAAATAAGTATTTACTATTTACACTCTACTTAAGTTTACATAGGATAATGCATATTCATATTAGTTCTCATGCAGACACCTAAGAGTTTGCATATTCATATGAGTTGTCATGTTGACAACACAACAGTTTGCACTCCAATTGAGCACATGTTGTCTACTATATCTCTTTATGAGATACACATTTGTATTCTTATCCTCTCATTGTTGCACATACATTCATTCACAATGGAGGATAATCCACTCTTAGTGGACATGTGCTTAGTTGTTATGCTTATCTCTTGTATGACTCTTAGACATATCAGTTGCCTTTATATACGTGACACTTCTATGATGTATTCATCCAATTATTTGATTAATCCATTCTCATTTGATCATATCTTGTCTCTCTTGTGCTATCTCTTGAGCTTCTAGATCTTGGCATTTCATTCTTACCTTAAAAAAATTCTTACATGGTATCCGTTGATTTTTTAAGTGGCAAATCTTCATCAATTGGAAATTCCATATCTTTGGGAAATCACAATTGGTGAATAAAACCTACATATGGGGTCAACCACGTCATCGAGATATTAAATAATTTGGGTCCTAATCCCAGGCTAATCACTCATTAGTTTACACATAATTGGTCCCAAATCTTGTTTCAATGGCCAATGTAATCTACATTTAGAATACAATTATTTTAAATTTTCTTCCAATGTTTCCCTAATGTTTTCCTATTGGACAATGTTATTTTTCCCTTAAAATAAAATAATATTTTCCCATGGGTTGAGCATCGCCTATGATTTTACTGACAAGTATCTCCAACTACCCCCATTTAGCCAACCATTTTGGTCTTTGGGACAAGTGTCCTAATTTCAGGAACATTTAGACTTCATGGTATGACAATTAAAATTAGGCCCAAGATAGATTTGAAGCCATTGATCTATATTACATCGACGGTCCAAATTAATTCCTTTCACCATAAAAATGATAACATTAAAAGTGATGATGATCAAGTTGGCAATAAAAAAGTACACATTATTAATTGAATCTTAATGGATTGGCATACTAAAGTACAATATACAGTGTACACTTGGCATGTGGGCCATAGACCACCTGTGACTCTATGAATTCACCAAAAAATTAAATAGTCTCTCTTTGGGTATTAACATATTAGGTAACTATATTAATATTTTGTGTTATATGAAATAATTAATTTGCCTCTTACATTATGAAAACGTTTGACTAACAAAAAAAATTGCCTACATTTATTTTCATACCAAAAGAATAAAATTAATTTGCCATAGTTATTATTATATTTTGATATAGAAAGGAATATTTCGCCAATAGAAAATAAATTTCTCCCTTGGCTCGAATGAAAAAAGTACCCTCGATTAGAATTTTTTCTTGCATATTTAATGTTGAATTCACTAGCATTTTACATATTTTTTTTCGAGAGGGGTTTCTTAAAGCTATCCCTAATGGTATCAGAGCTATTCCAAACTCTTACAATATGTATATGTATCTACACACATATGTACATAATTACATATGTATATTTACATGCATACATGTATGTGTGTGTGTACACACACACACACACACACACACACACACACACACACACCATTTCTCAAATCTAGCAAAAATTCCCAAATACAAGAATATTGATCCCAATTAAACATTCAAAAAACAAAATGTTTGCAAAAACTATAGCAATTTTATTTTAGAAAGAAGTCAAAAAATAAATTAAAAAGCCTTATGTAAATGACAACAATTCCTCACAATTTTTAAAATAAAATGGAAGGTTTAAATTAGAAAGATATAGAACATCTTCTCAAGGATTTATTACTTTGCTACAAGTAGTGATTGAAATTGCGCCAAAAGATTGACTTGTTAATGCCCACTACAACAACTATACTTATAGAAGACACAAGAGGATGTTAAACCATGTCGTGAATCCCTGTGAGGAATGCTAGCACATTGTCAACAATCCCCCTTAGTGTTACTTGTCGTGGTCTATGAGGATTTGAACATGCAACCAAGCTCTGATACCACTTAATAGAAGTAGTGGTTGTCATTTCACCAAAAGATCAACTCATTAATGTTTGATAAAACTACTATACTTATAGAAGATATAGTAGGTTGTTAAATCATTTTGCAAATCCCCATGAGGGATGTTGGTGCACTCCAAACATACTTTTCCCTCAATATATATATATTTTAATAATTATAGACAACCCATAAATATTTAAATCTATTGATCAATTAAATATACCTTAATCATTCATTACTTTGCATGAGTGTCATATATGTTTTTCCAAGAACATTATTTCAAGTGATTTCCACAATTCCTTTGACCCTTAAACTATATATATAATCTAGGAAAAAAATATTAGAGAATGAATAATTTCTCTATTATAGAAAAATTCCCAAATACAAGAATACCAATCCTTATTAAACATTCACAAAAAATGTTTGCTAAGACTTTCACAAAAATCTTTCAAAAATAAGTCAAAAATACAAACCAAAAAGCCTTACTAATATGACAACAATTCCTCACAAATTTTACATAAAATGAAAGCTTTAAAGTAGAAAGATATAAAATATCTTCTCAAGGACTCAACTTTGTTAGAAGTAGCAATTGTAGTTGCACCAAAAGATTGACTTGCTGGTGCCTAATATATTCACTAGACTTATAGAAGACACATCTCATGAATCCCCATGAGGGATACTAGCACACTACCAACAAGCTCCCTCCCAACATTATTTTATGTGACTTGTGAGGATTCTAGCCTATGACCAAGATCTAATACCACTTGTTAGAAGTAGAGATTGTCATTCCACCAAAATATTGACCTGATAATGTCTGATACAACCACTACACTTGTAGAAGACATAGGAGGTTATTAAACCATCTTACAAATTCTCACAAGAGATGTCACACTTCCAACATACTTTCCCCTCAAAACATATGGATTTTAATCATTATAGACAACCCATAAGTATTTATCCATTAATCAATTAAATGTGCCTTTACCATTCATTTTAATTCACTACTTTGCATGAGTTCCCTACATGTTTTTCCAAGACACATATTTTTGAGTGATTTCATACTTCCTTTAACCCTTAAACTAAACTAACAATCAAAATCTATCCTTATACAAAGCATTTCCTAACATTAGATCACATTTTTCTCTTTTGGATTCAAGGATATAGGTGTGGAACTAACACAAATAATATTTTCAAACTTCAGGAATGATCTTCTTTACTTAACATAAAATTTATCTAGGTCTTACCTAACCCATTACAACTCTCCAATTTGCATCATTTTTAATGTCAAGTCTTTTAACTTTAAAATTTATCTTAGGTTTGTACTGGCCCCTTCCAACTAGAAAATTCTTATTATTTTCCATGCCAAAACTTTCACACTATGTGCCTAGGGCAAGCATGAAAGAACATTGGTCCCCAGCTAGGTCATTATCATCAAGGCTAAGCATCTAAGATACATCTATAGTTTGGAAAGCACCACACCACTTATATGTCACATAGGATAACTAATTATTACAAATAAAATACATAGTTGTTGCACTAACACATGGCAAAACCCTACCCCTTCTACAAGGCCATTCCAACATCCATTGCATTGCCTACCATTAAGTCAAATCTAAAAGCCACATTGCATCACACCAAATATCAAAGGCTATAGTGCCATAATAGTCACATCAAATGTTATTGTTCATTGGAAACATTTATCTTAATTTGTGGATCAATGAGGGGAGTTTATGTGAAGTGTAGATAAATGTATTGAAAAGTCTAATAGTATTTCACAATACCAACAATTTTTCTTTAAAACAATTATTGAAGGTGTAAATATAAACAATTCTTTTATCATAATATATGTCAATTGTAAGAAAATCTTTATAGGGACCAATGGTCTATAAATTACATGGTTGCTTCTCCAAACAAAATGATCAAATTTGTAGAAAGATAGGAAATCCATAATGTAGACATGAATTCAATAACTATGAAATTGAACTAACATTTTGTACAATTTCAAATTTTATGGACCTCAATTATCGCAATCTATTTATCTTGAATTCAATATTCAATTTGGATTTCAATTTTTTTAAAATCTTTTCAACCTCATCTTCAACACTAAAATATACATTTTAAAATTATTTCATTTTATTTTTACAAGTGTAGCTAGTGGCCTTTTCTATCCTATCTATTTTATTTTAGAGATTATTATTCATTTGCATTTATTTTAACAATTTTTTGTACATGTGAGAAAAATTTGTACTCGTGAAAAAGAAGTCACAAGTTCAAACCTTAGGAATATGGTATGTGCACCTCTTATTTAGAGCATAGTTTGGTACCTTTTATATGTTGAAAACATGAGGTAATCCAAGGTAGTTTCATATACTTCAAACCATCTAGTTTCATAAAGTATAAGTCATTTGTAGATCCAAAAAAAATTAAAGTCAAGGTGATCTCATATAATCATCAATTAATGAGTTCAAAGAGGCTCTAAATGAGCTTCACCATAATCAAATGGAGTAGCACACTAAATGAGCTTGATCTTGGAGGAAACTTCATCCTTAAGCACCATTGAGTTGGAATTGTATTGGGATGGGTGACCTCCTAGAAATGTCCAATGCTTTACCCTTATGAACATCACTCAAATACAAAGAATACTAAGTGGTTTTATTCATTCTCATAAATGAAAAACAAGTTCTTTTGAACCATTATTTAATTTATTTTTTGATGGAGGGTTGAGACGTGCGAGGCAACCTAGCAAAGGCATGAGGCTTGCGAGCTACCAACCAACGAAGGCCACCACTGAAATGATTTGAGAACCCGATATGGGCCCACTCGTGCCTGAAACCTCTTCGACTTAGAGCCAAGGACCGAGGGACATCCATGTCGTCAAAATCACGGGCAGGGCACGATCTCGACCTCATCCTTTATGATGTTGGAACCTTGCACTCAGCAAGACTTGATCTTTGGTGGGCTCTTTATGAGCCATTCAACTTCACTAATAGACCAAGGAATTATTAACATGGAATTAAATTCTATAAATCACCTCTAAATCTTAACACAGGTCGTTGTCAAGAGAGTGTAACATCGACCTGGCAGAATTTTGTGTAAGCAAACTTGTGGAACATGAGAGATGACCTCTTCGTCGTTTCCTTCCAACAGCTGTAAATCACTGTGTGTTGGAAACAATGATTCAGTTAACAGCCTGGATGCCCACAAGACAACCTCCTCAATACGTCATTTGCCTTGGATTCCGCCATTAAAAAACCACAAGTTTCTCTGTTACGTCCCACCACAAACACCCAAACCTACACAAAAAGACACTTTTCAAAGATTTTAAATGCAATTATCATGAAACAGCCGTTTTATGGGCCTCAGTTATCACTCCATACACGCTTTTACATCTCGATTGCCGTACAATTTCTAGTTGTATACGCTGTATTGCATGTGCTTTCTCAATCTCTCTGAACAATATTCAGACTTGTGTGGCAATTAAAGTGATATACAATGGAAAAACCCACAAACCCGCATTCATTTCAGAGAAATTCTATGTTGGGTAGCCATAGTTTTGTTCATGTTTTCATTGAAATGCTTTTGTGGGTAGCCATAATTTGATCAATTCAGCCAAAATTTGTTCATTTTGGTGCACATATGAAGAGTTTTTCTGTTTCAAAGCGTCTCCAGAGTGCTGTAAGATATGTGATGATGATATTGAGAAAGAAGGCTGCCATGAAAAGATTGATGGGTTTGGATTTTTATAGAGAAAAATTGAGTTTTTACGATCGTGTGCTAAGTGGGCCTCTGGATCATTATCAATTCTCTTGCAGCAGCACTCCTGTGAAAAGAAGGAACAACAGATCTACATGGGATTGGGTGAGACCCCTTTTGGGTTGTATTGATGCAAAGGAAATGAGGAGGCTTTCTCTTTCTTTTCCAAGATTAAGCATTGAGTGTAGTTCTCCCTTTTCTTCTGATAGTAAGAATGAAAGTCTTTGTGTTGAGGTAGATTTGGAGGCAGAAGAGTTCATTGCAAAGTTTTATGAGCAGATGGATTTGCAAAGAGAGGATTCTTATGTGAAATGTCAGGAGATGTTAGCCAGGGGTACATGACATTTTGGTATATATTTGTTTTGAGATGTTGGTTTCTAATAAATAGTGGCTAGATTGAAGTTAGTAGATGGAAAATTTGCTCAGCCATTTTGGGCAGAGTAAATAGCTTCAAATTTTGTAGTTATCTTATTATTCATTTATAGTTGTGACAATTGATCATTTAGAACTCGTGTAAGAGAATTGTCATGTAATATATCTAATGATAAGAATATAATATGAGGTAATCATTTTTTTTAGGTCGTGTATGAAGATACATCAAAAATTTGAGGTTCATAATGTGTTGTGACCTTACCATTCTTTTATAGTTGTAAGATAATTGACTTCCTTGATCTTGTGTAAAAAACAATGTATAAGTGATTAGGAGAATATAACATAATGAGCAATTAATCTTTTAGATTATGTCATGCATCATAATTTTGTGGTTTAAAACTCATTTAAGAGAATTATAATGTAATATATCTAATGTCAGGAATATAATATGAGGTAATCTATCTTTTAGATCGTGTATGGATATCCATAAAAAAATTGAGGGTCCTAATGTGTAGTGACCTTATTATTCTTTTATAATTGTAAGATAATTGACTTCCTTGATCTTGTGTAAAAAATTGTCATGTAATGTATCAAGTGATTAGGAGAATATAATATAATGAGCAATTGGCCTTTTAGATCATGTCATGCATCAAATTAAAGTGATCTACAAAGGAAAAACCCACAAACCTACATTCATTTGGGAGAAATCCTTCGTTGGGTAGCCATAGTTTTGTTCATTTTGTCATTGAAATGCTTTAACTTAGAATAAAATATAATGAGCAATTGGCCTTTTAGATCATGCCATGCATTAAAATTTTGTGATTTCTAATGTATAGTAACCTTACATTCTTTTATAATTGTTCTAAGACAATTAAACTTCTAGATATTGTTAAGAGAATTGCCATGTAGTATATGAAGCAATGATTGAAGTATAATGTATTTAAACAATTAGCTTTCTAGATCATGTACTGCGATTGTTGAAAAGAGATTGTTTGAAGTGTAGAATCTGTAATGAAACAATCATTATATTGTCAATTATGTCAAACTTGCTACTTGCTAGCGAGACAATTTCTTTTTGGTCTGCATGCTATCATTTGGTTGATTGTTGAAAAGGATTTGAAAATAAAGGATAACAAGAGAGCCTAGAGAAAGGTTGAGTTATTTGGTGTATAAAAGAAGCACTAAGATCAAGTAAGACATTGATACTATAGTGTATTGTTTACCTACTTGGAGTCTGTAATGAAAGATTAATCAAACAAAGATTGGAAGAAGATCAAGTAAAAAAAAGTGTCTACCAAGCCTCGCCGACCAATCAGTTAAGCTGAGTAGAAAATAATAGAAGCAGAGTGAAAATCAATATGTGCTGAGCAAAGAAGACAAGTAGTGCAAGCCAAGTGAAGGTTAGTATATGCTAAGTACAATTTAGTTAGTGTCGAGCATCGGTAAACTTTAGTATTTGCTGAGTGAACTAGTGTTGGTCAAGTGACATAACAATATAAATGTTGAGTGACAACAAACAGTGTTTAATCAGAGATTTAACAAATTTGAGCTAACTAATTTGGTTTCTTGAATTATGTGAAGCGTGTGGAAGATGACTATGATGAGTTGGTGGCACATAATTTAAGGTTAACAGTTTTGAGGCGAATTCAAGGAAGATTGTAGAGGAAGTTTCTAGAAGAACTAAAATGGAAAAGTGGGTAGATTCATTGAATCTTACCTAACCCTAAAATGGACAATTATGGTTGAGAGCCAAAAGCTCTAGATTCTCTATTTATAGAGATAGATAGCTAGAAGAAAATGTTGTCATGTGCGAGAACCTAAGGAAGACAAGAATTCTAGGGTGTTGCTTCATCTAGTGGCTAAATAGAAGAGACTGCAGTTGGCATACAAAGCAAGAAGGCTTAAGGGGATGAATACTTGAAGGGTGAACAAACTATTAGAGATGAAGAGTATGAATGCCAATCAGGATGAAGGAATGAACTAGAGATCTGTAATCTGAAAGTGAGTTGTAAGTTTTATCAGATCAAGTCCTACTATCGCTTTCTAGCAACTATACCATTGTGGATAAAATCTTTTAGATTAAGGTTGACCTAATAGTCATTTTTAAGTCCTTTAACTAAGTGACATTCTAATATAATATTCTAAATTCCTCTAACAAGGCTCACTCCTAACAAGGTGATTAAAATCCTCTAACTAGGTCACATTTAACAGTGTGTACTGTAACCTTTAATGGGGTTGACCTTTCATAGGGCATCACTTTAGAAGAGTGAATTTGGATAGCACGTTACTGGTGGTTTTTCCCAAATTAGGTTTCCATGTAAAATTCTTGTGTCAAATTGTGTGAATGTGCTTATGGTTTTTCATGTAGGGATAACTTTAAGAAACCCCTTCTGAAAAAATGCCTAAAATGCTAGTGAATCCAACATTTTGTGGGTGGGAAAATTTTAATGTCGAGGGTGATTTTTTTGTTCCATATAGGGAAATAAAATATTATATGTTGGTGATTTTTTCTTGCCCCTAGGAAAAATCATTTTAAATGTGGCGAATTAATTATTTTTCTTGCTGACAGATAAATAAATGATGGCTATTTTTTACCTTGCAAAAAATGAATTAATAATGTCAAAGGCGAATTACTTGTTTTGTAGGAAAATAAATAATAATAGTCTTGGCTAATCTTTAGTGGTAGACTAAAAAATTCTATAATCTGAAAGCGAATTTGCATGTGTATTGGCTAGTGACTGTACTGAAAACTGAGTAGTCACTTCAACTTGTGTATTATCTTAGGTCTGTTATTAATAATGTCATTATGTTAGTGTCATCATTACCAAGTTGGCTACCATCACTTTCATAATGTTAATACAATAGTTTTATCGACCGTTGATTAATTAGAGATCAACAACAAAAGATGCATTTTGGGGCCAATTGCTTGAAAAGACTTGGAGTCCCATGAAATTCTCTGGAATGGAGACATGTGGAAAGTTTTGCATGGAAACCATTAACTGGAATGTACTCAATGTAGTGAACATCACATCAAGATTAAAATAATAAATGTGGAACTGATAGTTACAATTATTACATTTCATTTACAACCACCTTGGCAGGCACTTTGACTGTCCGACATTAATGTGAGTACATTTCACACACTTGAAAATTAATAGGAATACGAAAAAATAAGATATGAAAGATCACGAGTGCCAAAAAATTTAATACAACTACCATTAAATAGCCTCTTCAATTCCTCTTTTGAATTATCATTTTTCAAATTCTTGAATATGAATTTGGTTTGCAGAGTTTCTTAGTCATGGATACACCAATTCACTTGAAATGCACTAAAGTGGGTTTGCAAAAGCCCTTTTTGGGCATGATACTTGACGATGTCCTAACCATGGTTTGCAAGGAAGATGCCCAAGGTCCTTTTATCTACCATGCTTTATTCATGGTCCTCAGCCACGAATTCTTAAGAAATGATAAGAGGTACTGTGTGTCCATAGATATTACCTCCTGCTTCCTCGTGTCTCTTCTCTATCTTAGAGGTAATCAAGTAGACATTCTGATGCTTTTGCATAACATTTTTAGAAGATGATGTCAAAATTCTTATATTGATTGAGTAGGTATCAGGGCCAGGCATTGGCATCCCTTTTGCAGACATAGTAGACAAGTGTTGGGAGCAAGGCACAGGGACCATTGCATAGAAGCATCCCTTCCTTCTCGGCATGAATGAATGATAATTGACTCGCCATTGGAAGTGGGCACAGCTCAGAAGGGATTTTCTATGAAAGTTGTTATTGTTGGACAATGTCAGTGAGACTGACTTCACATGGTTGGATGAGTTTAGTGACATCGTCTTTTCCAATAAATTCCTCGCACTACGAAATAGAAAAACTAGGCTGATTTAATCAGTTATTTTGAATATCTATGCTATGAATTAGTATTATGTACATTGTACACTCTAAAATATTATCATTGAAAACAATAATTTTTGGCTTCTCAAATCATTGTTCCTGTTAGTCTACGACTATGTTTTTGGCATCTCAATGCACTACTCAAATATTAGTCTTTGATTATGTTATAAAAAATTAATTGTTAATAGTTATAAAGTTAGAAACAAAAAAAAAGGTTTCAACAATCCCTTTATGGTTTCATATTTGATTAATGATTTATCGTAAAAAATTATTCAATTGAAACATATCCAATGAAAATTTGTAAATTTGTAATATGTATATGTACATCCTTTAAATTTCAAAACCTTTAAAATTTGATAATATATAAATCTAGGGGCTAGGGCCATGCAAGTTAATAGTTATTAGTTAAAATAGTTTTAACTATTATTAATTTATTTTAAAATTATTTTAAAAAAAAGTTTGTTAAAGTTAAACTTATGATACATGTAACATCATGATTCACGAATCACGAATCATGAATCTCGAATCCTGATCAATGATCACGCAATTTAAATTGTATACATAATATTGAAATTTGATTTGAAAATAAAAAGTTCAAATTATAACTTATATATAAATGTTCATAAAAAATATTGAATACTAATTTATTTATTCATTTCTTCCTATTTTGAAATGTAAATTTATTTAAATATCACGATCATCATAATATTTTTAACTTTTTATCACATTTTGAATTAAATAAAAAATGCTATGGTTATTTAAATTTAAATTAAGTTATCACTTATCATTATCAAGTTGAAGCAATTTAGCAAATATTGATTATAATCTAAATCAATTTAATTAATTAAAAATGCTATGATTATTAAATCAAGTTATCATTATCAAGCACTTAATGATCGATGAATGATAATTAATTATAATTTACAGATTATAATTTTATATTTTTGAAAATTTGATGTTTCATTAATTTTACATATTTAATTGTATTCATCCAAATCATGGATTTTGGAAATTTTCAAGAACTTCAAATAATTTGTATGTTTGTGATTTAAGTTTTAATTTGCATTGTGCAACAATCGTGAGGGCTAACTTTGTTAACATGTAGCTACTACGTGGGATATCGTAAGACCTTCATTTTTTTATATAGAAATGTAAAATGGACATTGAACTACCTACAGGCTACAGCTAAGGTTTGAAGCTGTAACTTGTCACACAAATCATTAAAATAGTGCATCTAGTGAGATGTGTCCAAATGACTTTTTAAACATTCAAACAAAGCTTAATCTAAAAATATCTAATAATTAAATTTAACATTATTATTTGTTGTTAATAGAATATTGTATAACTATATAAAATGTAACATATATGTAACTTAAATGGACCAAATAGTTATTATTAATCATAAATATATGTTATATATAACTTTTATGTATAACACAAAATGACAAATACTTCAACAAAATATTTTATTTGTGGTAATAAAAATAACACATTAATAATATAAAATACAACCTATAACCAACACAAAGGGACCATTAGTTGAACACTAATTTCTTTTGACAATCTCACACATTTCATAAGAAAATACAAAGTAATTATTAGTATTCACCTTTTATATTGTGATGCGACATATTGTTGATATGATTTACTCTATCCATATACATTGCTACCCCAATAGTCGTACACATAAGAGTAGTATTTGCACACTAAGATATCAATGCTTATTTAATTGAGCATATTATGTTTTGAGTGACACACATATATGAAATAGCTATGATATTTTTATTTTTATTTTAGACAAAAAGTTATTTATTTCACTCATTAATGAATTCATATATTTATTTTTTCTATAACATTTATAAGTTTTCATGTATTCAAGTATTGGTATAATTTTTTTTAATCAACATTTGTATTTTTTATATATACAAATAGATCAATTGATTATAATATATAGTAAAAATGTGTTGGAAGATTGGACTCTATGTTCAGGATAGGGTGATCAAATTTTGGACCCTGCTCAACTATTGGGTCCTCTCTCCTAAATTATAATTTAAATAATTAATATTAGTTATGTGAAAGGTTTAACGATTCACAATTTGATCTAGATTGTTCAATGAATGATAGATCGACCTCTATTTTGGGCCAAATTTTAAAAGATTAAAGTTAAATTCTATTTCTACCCAAAATTAGGACACATGTAGTCGAAGATTCTTTCTTATAAGCTATAGTTATGTCTGAGTCCCGACTCTCGACTGTTGACTAAATGAAAGATCAATGGCCCAAGATGAATTTCAGACCGATTTGCAAAATGTTTTCCCATGTGCCTAGATTTATCTAGAATTGTGACACTCATCTAGTCATTGCAAAGCTTGATTAAGTGTCAGGACTCAATTAATATTAATAATAATTATTTTTAGTCTTTTAAAAAAAATATTACTTAATCTGGAGTCAGTGATTGTTATGTAAAAGACAAATCAATGACCCAAGATGAATTTCTAGTAAATTTTGGGAATGTTATTGTTGTTGTCAAGAAACATTTGGAATTGTAACACATGTCCTTGATAAATGTCACAATTCTGGATGACTCTTGACAACAATGATAGCATTCCACAAATTGACCCAAAATCATATTGATTATTAAGTTGAATTTTTATTAATTTATTTATTTAAAATGAACAAATTTCAAAATTCAAATGTATATTAATGTAATAAATTTTTACTTTTTATTATTAAAGTTATGTACATTATTGAGTCCTTATGTCGTTTACATATACATTGTACATAGTATTAATAAAGTACTTAAAACTATTAATTACTTAATACTTACATTTTAAATTTTAACTATTAACCTTTTATGTTTTTAGAGTATGAAGTTTAGAGTTTTCGAAGTTGAGAGTCTGATACGATAGGATTTTCAAATTTCAACTTTTCAAAGACTGATTGAATTCCATTTTGTGTTCTAAAGACTGAAAGTGTGAAACTTGAGTATCATAGGACAACACCAATTATCTGAGTATCTACTAGCACTAATATTGTCAAATCTCAAATCTCAATTTTGGGCTTTTAATGTTTAAAAAAAAAAAATAGTGCAATTTGCAACAATAGAAATCTTGATTCTTATTGTCTTAGGTTTACACTTTACAATTTTTTTAAATAGGGCTTGAAGAAGAATTTTGTGTAATAACCAGTAGCAAGCATGGGAAAAACAAAGTTAAAAACCTCCAGTACGAGTTCAAGCATAAAGGAAAAGAAAGACATTATAGAACTCAGACAAGTGCTACAAAACCTAGGTTTCACCGATGAATGTACTGATTTTTTTATCCTATTATCTATGGAGATTTAGGAATCATGAAAATTAGACATTCATTTTTTAATAAGTGGAAAGAGCCACAAAAGGGGAGAAATTCTTACAAATATAACAAAAATATTCCTGTATATATAAATAAACTAGCTACTTTGTTTACTAGATTAGCAAACCTCATTGTACCGAAAGAATTCCCTTGGCTTGAAATTGTAATGCTATGCACTCAAAATTATGATGAAAATAAAAAGGCAATTGTAAAGCAAAACGCTCAAGAGGAAATTTTATCCATAACTAAGAGTGAATTTTTCACTCTGTTAGACCTAGGGCTAGGGTTTAAACCAGAAAGCTTTAATTAGTGCATTGACTTGGATAAACTAGCACAAGCTTATGACAAACTGGATAGAGTTTTTCAAGATTCATATATTAAGGGTTTAATAAACTTAGAGTCGTCTACTGATCAACTAGTGTTACTGTTACAGTGGACATAGACCATAAGCCTCCTTATCAGTATGATATTTTCATGCCATGGGTTTAGAATACTATTTCTTTGTTATCATTTTGTCTAGGATTGGATAGTAACAAGGAAGTGGGGGCTAGTGTTCTTGAAATGATATATAATATCCATTGTTAAGGTTAGTCAGTTGAGAAGGTAGATGTAAGATATAATTTTGTTCAACACATTGTTAAATCTATGCAATAACAATTACTAATGGTTAAAAAAAGTACAACTAAAGGAAAGACAAGACATTTAGGTTCACAAATTACTTGTACTACCTTCTTTTAACAAAGCATCACCCAATATTTGAGACTAGAACAACAAGCTTGATATTGAGGTCTATAAGTTTGTTGAGAAAACCCAAAAGAATTTAGAGACTTCAAGTCTAGTATATGAGTGGACACATAAGATGAGGATAACTGTTAACAATAATAACTACAACCATTTTGTACACTTCTTTTTGCCACCTATTTACCGAAAAAATCTTAAGCACTTTGATGCCTAGATTGCCCATTTCTTGTAAAGATTACATTCAATTGGGAAGTCAAATTCAATTGGATGACTGGTTCTTCATGGAAGAATACATTGCCTTAAGGTTTTACAGTTCAGCGATTGAACTGTACAAACTTCCAATGCATGTAACAAAAAGGGTTTTTGCACTGAAATATGTATGACAGATGGAGAGCGTAGATGAACTTTTTAGTGGACAACAAAATAAAATGATATTTTCTTCCTTGCCTTTCGCAATTGGAGGCCTCACATTTGAGAGAAAGGCATTCAAAGTGGAAAATGAATTGGTAACCTTTTTTAGCTTTAATTTTGTCAGTCACTAGAATTCTGATCCATTGAATATAATAAAAACAAGACTTATTGCCAATGGGAACTCTGCAAGAAAATATCAACATCAGGAGATGCCATTAATAGAAAAGTTTAAAAAAAGGATTTATGGGATGAGGTTAATAAAAAGATGGAGAAATATGCAACAGAGAATAATATTTCAATGCAAGAATTGTCATCCCAAATTATGACATTGCACATATCAGTCACACAAATCAAAGCCTCTGACATACTTAAATTTATACAAGAAAGCATCTCAACCTTCTAAAAGGTCTATGTTGAAAGAAATTAAAGAGGCACGTGCATCTGAATTTTGATGTCAAACCAAGATGACTAATTTTTGGAAAATGAGGCAAAATTTAGGTGAACCAAAGACATCAATAGGTTTTGATGAAATTGAGGAGGGTGAACTTTTCAAAAATTATTGGAATAAAGAGCATCCAAATGTACTATATGATTTTGGTAGTTGTAGTGACAACGATATTCAAAGATAGAAGGACCTTGAGTTTGATAGAGACATTCAAGGTATTTAGGATTCTAGGTCAACCAAGGGTAGACATATTGTTAATCTTCAAATGAGTTATTCTATTAAATAAACATATAATGCAGGGGCAACTATGATACAAAAAATGGGTTATGTAGGTATAGGGCCCATTGGTGTAAGTGGTGAAGGGATTTAGAATCTAGTTCCAGTACCAAACCCACTCAAAAGAGGAAGCAAACCAATCATTGGACTCTCTGATGAGATTGAAGATGATTCATCTAGAAAGGGAAAAATATATTATACTTCTGCTTCTAAAGCTCATCCCAACACAATATTTGTTAAATCTCCAAAACCTATTGTAGTTGATCCCACTGGCACTGGCACTGACACTAGCATGGATGAACCTTTTGCAAAAAGAAAAAATTTATGACAATTACAACAATTACAATGCAAGAAATGTCAATGGTTACTTCACCAATGTATGCACCAGTAACTTCTATACAAAACCTTTAAAATAGTCCTAAAATGTTAAGATTTGGAATGGGCTATCTTCAGTATGTTGGCAATCCTCAAAATACAATTGTAGGTGGAGTAAGTTTAACTGGTGTTGGAAGAGCATACAAAAATACAATTGATAATTCACCTTTCAAACACTAAATTGTGTCAACAAACCCATATTTTATTTTAAAGGAGTTTGCATCAAAGTTTGATCAAACAAGAAAAATAAATAGGAAAATTATGAAGACTTTGAAAAGTGATGCAGTTGCTGAATGTCAGGGATCTACTAACAGTATATTTCCAACATATGATCCAAACACCAAAATGATGAACTTCATGGCTATTATGCCCCTGGCTAGAGATAATAATCCACTAGAAAATGTAATAAATTGTAATAATGTACAAATTACTAGTCTTCAAATGGATTTCTTAAAAGTGAAAAATATTGACAAAATCAATATATCAAAAGAGAGCAACAAAATGGTCTACTCTACACTTCTAAAAGTGAAGAGGGAAAACAAAAGTCTTACAAAGAAAATAGAAAAGTTATAGGTAGACCTTGATAATGTGAAGGCCAAGGAGAAAGTAGCAGACAATAGGTTCAAAGAATTGCAAAATAGGATAAAGAATTATTCTTCTACAGAGGCAATTGTCCAACAAGAAAAGATGAACGAACAACTAAAAAATTTGACTAAAGAATTTGACGAGTGCAAAAAAAGAATTCAGCATGAAAAAGCCTCTACTACACAATTGTTCAAGTCTATAGAGAGTAGTGTACAGGTCAACAATAAATTGAAAACTGACCTAGACTCTACTGTCAAGGAAAATAATAATTTGAAGAATGAATTGGAGAATAAAAAGAAAAAAGAGGAGTCTAAGGCAAGGATAATTGATAATTTGCAGAAGGAATTGGGGAATGAGAAGAAAAAAGAGGAGTCTAGTGCAAACACAATCCACAATTTGAAGAAGCAATTGGAGAATATGAAGAAAAAAGAGGAGTTAACTGCAAAAAAAATCCTTGATTTGGAGAAGGAAGTGGAGAATGTGAAGAAAATAAAGTCTAGTGCTACTGCAAACAGTAACAAAATCCACCATATGAAGAAGGAATTGGAGAATGCAAGGAAAAAAGAGGAGTCAACTTCAAAGGAAATCTTGGAATTGAAGAAGGAATTAGAGAACACAAAGAAAGAGGTGTCTACTCAAAAACTCCATGATTTGAAGAAGGAATTGGACAATGCAAAGAAAAAGGAGTCCACTACAAAGACAATCCATGATTTGAAAAGAGTACTCAAGGATGAGAAGAAAAAAGAGGTAACTACTGCAAAGACAATCCAAGATTTGAAGAAGAAATTGGAGGATGAAAGGAAGAGAGCAACTAATTAGCAAGGGAAACTAGAGGAAATATAGAAAAAAAGTGAAATAGAGATCTCTAAAATGAAGAAAAGATGGAGAATGTAATTGTGCAAAATATAATGACATCTTCAAAAGACCATCATATCAAGGATACTATAATAAACATGGTTAAGCTTATCAAACAAGAAAATTGGGATAAAATAATGAAGACCAGTGGTAGTTTGTTTGAATGGCTTTATTTAAATAGCAATCTTAGAGTTGTCTTTGAAAATTTAAAAAAAGATGTTGAGGGTAAAAGAAGTATTTTCACCAATTCCTTAAAAATCTTGTTAAACAAATTTTGAATAAAATACAGAGATCCAGTGACAGGGATTTGGCAAACCAAGGAATAAACAACCGCTTGGATGCCTCTGTAATGACCTTTGTTGTCTATCACAATTGTGAATAATTAATGGAAATAGATGAAGCTCTCAAATATGCTTCTAGAGACTTGATGTAGATGAATTACAACATACTGAACTTGCTAAATGTTGGATTACCAAATCCAACTTACTCAGATGAAAAATTCATTGGAAAAGAAGATTACATGAAAAAGTTGCACAACACCATGAATTCTGATTTAGGCAACTTGCCCGAGGAAACCACTCCAGAAAGAATTGCAAGTTGCACCAAACCTCTATCAACAATGAATTTAGTTATAGATAAATTCCTCAATTCATGTAAAAATATCTCTTCGAAGTATTCATTGTTGACGAGGTTACAACTATTTGGCTACAACCTTAAAAAATTAGAGCTTCCAAATGATGCAGAATGGAGCACACCAAAGAACATCATTGGAGCTAGGTCATCTTCTCAAACTATTACTGTTACTGTCAGTGACAATCATAGATGATGGTACTAAGAAGTAACAACTTAGTAAGTGATAGTACTATAATCTTTTTGTTACTTTTTGCTCTTTAATTTCAAATTTTGGATTTAATTTCAACTTTGTTGTTGTTACAAGATTCAATAGCCAACATATTAGGATAGTTGGTTAGCGAGACATTGGCATACTATTACTACACAGAGTAGATGGAACAAATTTCCCTACTTCAAAAAATCATACAATTGACAATGTGATTGTACACACATAATGTATCATTTAGTAATAATATGATTATATATACAATTACAAATTGACCTAAAACTATTGTTGCTCCCTTGTATGTGTAAAAGGGAATTCAAGGTTATTTGACATTAAGTCATTTGCAAAGGGTTGTAATTGTTTGTAATTGTTAAATGTATTATGTTACATGGTGATTTATAATAAAAATTATAATATATATATTTTTTAAAATAAAGTTTATTCTGTTAAATGCATTATGTTAACATTTCTTAAAGAAACTAGAATCAATGAAAATTTCAACATGTTTAAAAAATTGAACCAATGAAAATCTCAACATGTTTAAAAAATACAATCAATGAAAATCTCAACATGTATAGACTCTAAAAGTAAAAACTAGTTTCAATAAAAATCTCAACATGTAAGGTTGTAACTGTTGACATATCAGTCAAGTTTGTCATTAGTGACACACACTTATTCAAATTCAGTAGCCACTGAGATTCTATATTTGCTATCGAGTCCTTTGGACTAGCTGCAATGGTTACTGAGCATATTTGGTTAGTGTGATGTTCAGCAGTACAAACTAAGTAGTGTAGTGTATACTATGTTTATCAATGGTTACCAAGCATTGCAGTGTCTACCGAATACTCAGTTCATGCGATGTGAAGATATTGTTAATCGAGCTACTCCATGGTAACCAAGTGATTTAGTGTTTGCCAAGTTGCACAATATCTGTCGAGTCACCAGTGAAGACTGAGTTCAAGACTACTTGAAATTGATTAGTATGGACTGAGCTTCTATGTCTACTAAGAGCATGATGATGCCAAGTAGTGACAATGGATGCTGAGTATCAGAAACTCACTGGGTTAGTCTTCAAAGCCTGAGTATCTTCATATGGGCTGACATTGTAATATTTGTGTTAACTTGTGTCATGGCCGACTTTGTAATTTTGTAAATTGGATTGGTATATATATGTAATGTATTGTATCATATCCAATGCATGGAATGTAATAATGTGTAATGCAAGTGCAAGAATGTGAATGTGAAATAAATGTAGTAGATAAATAATTGTAAAGGTCATATCAGTACAAGGAGTAGCAATGACAAATCTATCACAAAAGGGTGATCAGTAAATCAAGGAATCTCTATCAGCAAACCTAGTTGCAAGTTAGAGATCTATTGCTTCATCCTAGGTGAACCAGTCAAAATCCTCTAACAAGGTAGACCTAAATTTTTTTTCTAAATCTCTTTACCGAGTGAATACTTCATTGTATGTTTGTAAATCCTCTCACAAGGTGGACCTAGCAGTCCTATTTGCTCCTAATAGGGCATATCATCTGAAGTGATCTGTGTAAGTCTTAACTGGCCAACTTTATGTTGCAGTACTAAAATTTGTGGGTATCATCCCCACCCTAGTTTTACTTTCTATTTGGAAGGTTTCTGGGTCACCAAATCATTGTGTTCAAGTTTTGTGAATGCTTTTTTATTTTCAGTTTCTCATACATGCAATTAGATCAGATATGATGAATTAAATGCTAAATGGTTTATTGGATTAAGATTGGTAGAAGTTTTAGAAGTTACTGATTCACCCCTCACTTCTTAGTAACTTAGCATAGTCCTAAATGTTTCCAACAATTGGTATCAGAGCATTTTGGTTCTTAAGAAAAAGTTTAACAGCTTGAGAAAAGATCAAGGATATGGAGATATTCAAAGTTGATAAGGCTATTGACAATGAAAAGTTGGATTTGGAAATGGCCATTGCACAACTCAAGAAAGCTAAGGAGCAACTTTCCCAATCCCTAAAAAGAAGAAAGGAACTTACAAATCAAATACATGATCATATCTACATTGAAGAATGAATTGAAGATTTTTTCCCTTCAAGCAGTTTAGATGAAGCAAATGATGCAATTAGAGAACTCCTACAGAAAAATGGTTCCTACAAGAACAAGTAAGAAAGTTGAAAAGAGAACAAGAAATTCAGTCAGTAAGGTTATGTGAAGTCTTGGAACAAAGAAACAAGATAAAAGAAGAGATGGATGGAAGGAACAATGAAATCTAGAACCAATCTCTTAAGCATGTAGACCTTGTTGATCAAATCTCTAATACAAATGAGAAAATCATGAGCCAAAGACAAATCGATGAAAGAATGATGAAATCTCAAGCAAACATGGTTCAACTGAATGAGAAAAACCTCTATAGGCAAAAGGAAAAGCAAAAATTGGATACAAAGAAGAAGGTGAATCCTCCAAACAAGGTGCTCAAAAAAATCAAAGACCTACTTGCAATCATTGTGGTAAGATATGGCATACATCAAACAAATGTTGGAGTAATGGAAAAGTAAAGTTCAATGGAAAATGCTACAATTGCAATCAGCATGGTCACAAGGCTAATGAATGCAAAGAGAAACCTAAATTTGAAGGCAATTGTCATAAATGCAAGAAACATGGACACAAGGCATCAGAATGCAAAATAAAGATATTGAATCATATAGAGAAAATTGTGAAGGCAATATTTGGGTGGGATTACAATACCTGGTGTAGATGTCATTACTGTGGATAATTTGGACACATTGGCATGAATTGTATTAAACATCATATGAGAAAAAGAGATACCACTATAAGATGTTACATTTGTACAAGACTTGTTCATATTGACAAGAATTGTATGAATACTGGTAAGATTGAAGATGAGGAGAAGGCAAAAGCTACTAAAATTTGAAAGAAAATGAAATAGAAATGGATTCCTAAGTCTACCGAGGATACTGGTCTAAGCAATGATGGTCAAGTCACTCAAGCACTAGGTGACTCTACCATTCCTAATTAAGTTCTTAAGGAAGAACTGGAACTAGGCTATTAAAGAAGACATTAGAATCAGTTCCAGTTGGAAAGGTGACAACGACCCAAATCCTTATGCGAGATACAAAAGGATCACTAAGCAAGATCTATATCAATCATTACCAGGTGACCTTCTCTACCGAGTAAGGTCGGGTCATATACTCTACCGAGCAAGGTCAGAAGTAACAAATGTAGTTATGATTACCGAATCACAAAGACTTTGCTGAGTGATCAATATAGAGTAGTGGATGATAGCCTGTCAAGCATTATGATAACTCATCTACCTTCGTATTGAGCATTAATGATGAAATTTTGATAAAAAGCATGGAAGAAAATTTATTTTTCACCATAAATTTTAGAGAGCTATTGTGAAGTGCTATTTTTTGTGCGATCAAGCAACTTGAGTGAATTTCTTGCAATCTTTTTCAAAATTCTATCAAGCTACCAAACAAAATGGCATCCAATAGTAGTAGCAAGGAAAAGAAAGATTCTAACATGTTGGTTCGTGGTGTTGAATGGAAGGCTTCAGACTTCAAGCTTGTGGCCGCGTTTATAGAAACCCTAGACCCCAGTGGAGCTCAATCACAAATCCCTCGCAAGGTACTTCTTGTCAATGACATTAGAACTCATTTTAAATGCATAATTCAAGAAATTAGTACTCTTGAGATGGATGATGCCCTAGCTCAGTTGTGTGTTGATGGAACCTTGAAGCCCAAGCATCACCATTTGGAAACAAAAGGTTTAACTCATATTCCCTATATGCCTCAAGAGTTTCAAATAAATTGGATTAGGTATATACTTAGCCAAGTGCATAATGGTCAATTTTGGTTGGAGCAACCAATATTGATAACAAAAAAGATGATTCATCGAATCACTGGCCTTCCCATGCTCACTAAAACCAAAACCACCAAAACCCTAGGGTGAGCTGAATTGGAAAAGAAAACCCTAGCTAAGTGGGATGGCAGAGGCATGAAAAATCAGCATTGTTATAGATGCAGAACTGAAATTTGGTATTCATGTTATAGGCCACAAGATATACATTTCAAGCCATCTCAACAATGTATCATGTGAAGTTGTGGACTTGGCATACAAAGTGGTGAAGAATAACTTGTCTTATGACCTTGCCAAGTTGTTATTGAGACAATTCGATAAGAATATGGAAATTATTAGAACTTCTAAGAATAATCCTTGCAAATTTGGTTCTTTGTTAACATGTTTATTCTTCTATGTTTAGAATTTTTTCCCTTCCAAAGGCACAATAGTCTGGAGAAAAGATGTGATAGTATTGTACCAAATAAATGAATACATTACAAAAATGGGAGAAATCTATGGCAGCATCATGGAAAACCACTTTGATGTGTTTAAAGACAAAATGAACAATAGGTTCAAGATACCTAAGAAGTTATTTGAGGACTACAAGGAAGATGTGTGCTTCATGGTTGATTGTGACAAGGTATACATCTAGGCAGTCAAGCCTAGAATTGTGTGGGTCAAGCCTCATGGCTATGAAGAAAACTTTGATGAGACCAAGGATATCATTGAAGCCCTTGTCAATGAACCTATGGATTCCAAGGCCCCTTATTTTGGCACCTATGAAGAGGAAAAGGCAAGAATAGAGCTAGAAATCAAGCTATCTCAAGTGGTTAACAAAGGAAAGAGGAGGATAGCAAAACTGAAATCTAGTGCACCTCTCATGTTAACTAAGGGTAAAGGTGAAGATGAAGAGTAGGTAGAGGATGAAAAAGAAGAAGAAGAAGAAGAACCTTTGAAGAAAAGGGCAAAGTGATCATCACCAAGCTTCCAAAGGCATCCACTACAATCTTCACGAGGAGGTCTAGGAAGAAAGGAAGTGACATTGTACTTAGTAGACCTCCTCCCACCTTTCAAGAAAAGTTAAAAAAATGGAAGAAGGTGCTGGTATAAAAAAATTGAAATCTTTGAAGTATGAGACAAGGATGGAGGCAGAGCAGAAACAAGTTGAAGAGCTGGTGCTGACCAAAATGGGCAAATGGAAGTATTCACCAAACTAGATCACCTCTCAAATCTCTAATGAATTATTGGAGAAAATAAAGCCAAGATGGGATTTTGCAATGCAAATAGTAAAAGACTTATACACACAAACCCTGAGGTAGTTACTATTGAGCATAATAGATGCTGAGGTTAAAGAGTCTTTAAAGAAAAATGAAGAAAAACTGACTCTAAGATTTAATACCTATTTAGTTTTGATTAAGGATATAGAGCATGTTGTGAGAAATGCTAAAACCACTTGGAAGAATGCTTACCATCTTCATAAGCCAAGTGAATATCCAATTGAAGTAAAGGATGATGAAGAAGAAGAAGGTAAGGATGAAGAAGATGATGAAGTATCAACTCACTATGTTACTATTGATTATGAAGAGTATAAGGAGAAAGAAGCTAAATAAAAGGGAGATGAAGAGAAGTAAGGTGCAGAAGCTACTGAGGAAGATAAGGAAGATGATGAGGAGACTGACCCAATAAAGATAGTAGCTACAATAATTGCCTCACTTCCTCATTCCCTGAGAAAACCTTTGACAACATCAAGTATGGAGGCAGCTTCAACAAGTTTGGTTGTGACCAGATGAGATGCATCAAATGTTCAATCACTCCTTGCACCATCACAACTCAGCATATCATTAACAGAAGTGATTTCCACTTCATCAAATGAGCTACAGACTCTCTGTTTATCTATGGAGTTAAGTTCTTCAGTCATCTCCTCTCCAATTTTGACTTCTTTAGTTTTGTGCTCATCCATGGTAAGCACTCCAGTTTTTTCTACTTCAGTTTTGGATTCTACAATTTTGGATTCTTCTAGCATCTCTATAAGTATTCCATCAGTTAGTGCCATAACAATTTTTGCTGCAAGGCCAAGTATATCTATTATTGTTTCTATTTTGGGCACTAAAGAAATAAGTGAAAGGATAGTTGAGCCTAAGGCTCAACTGAGTACAAAATTTTTGAAAGGAAAGGAGATAGAAGAAGATATATATTTGGATAAGGAAATAGAAACTCCTAAATGGGATTTCTACAATCTATCTATAGATGAAATGCACATAGTTGTTGAAATACTCCAGAAAAAGGCCAAGTAGCAAAGATTAAGAGAAGAAAGAGACAGAGAATACAAGATATTAGATGATGCTAAGAAAATGTTATTTGAGGCTATTGGAATTGAGGTTGATTCTTCTCAACCTATTTTGTTTTAGCTTGAAGAGGCAGTCCAAAAGTTCAATGAGGACATAGAAGGAAAAGAGAAATTGATTGAAAAGGCAGAAAAAAAATTCAATGATAAGGTGATGGAGCACATTGCTCAACAAATTTCTATTTATCAAGTTGAGTTATCAACAATTTTGGTCAATCTTGAGGCATCATGTTCGAATGTGTCATCACTTTTTGCAAAGCTATGTGATGTCACCGAGTATACCAAAGAAGTTAAGGAAAAATATCCAAAACTGATACTAATCTTAAGGCAAGTGCTTAGCAGTTGCAACTTGACCCAAGATTAAGCTTTGCACATTTTAAGAAGATTAGATTTTTGTTAGATATGCAAGTAGAGTTGTTAAGAGAAGAAGAAAGGATCCGCTCAACAGTGGTTGATATCCAAAATATGATCTCACTGTCATGGACTCTATGTAGAAACATATTGTTTATTCAAAACCCTTGATTCATGATAACAACTTCTCTATTGTTGACCACATGATTGAATTATCAGCTGAAGTGCAAATTGCCATTCAAACATGTAAGGTTCTTCAAGAGAACTGGGATAAATCATTGGCAATTGCTATCAAGGTACACTCTGAATTCTTATCTCATTTTGGTGTCTCCATGTAAATATGTTAGAATAAATCTTTGGCATTACTGTCAAAAAGGGGGAGAAGAGAAAAGTTAAAGGGGGAGATAAGATATGGAAGAAAAGTCAAAAAGGGAGAAGAGGAGAGTTACAAAGGGACAAATCTATATAAGAGAAAAGTTGCATGTACATAATAGATCACATAGTATGTGGGAGATGTATGCTATGATGCAAATATACTTTGTGTATATCTTACAAAGATCAATTTTGAAAAATCTCAAAATAAACTGAGCTAGTATCACATGGTGATGAATACAAGGTATTCAGTTTTTGGCTAATAAGTGTTTTTGTCACTAATGCCAAAGGGGGAGATTTTTGACATATCAGTCAAGTTTGTCATTAGTGACACACACTTATTCAGATTCAGTAGCCACCGAGCTTCTATAGTTGTTATCGAGTCCTTTGGACCAACTCTGATGATTACTAAGCAAAGTTAGTTAGTGTGAACTTCAACAGTTCAAATCAAATAGTTTAGTGTATACCATGTTTATTAGTGGTTACCGAGCATTGCAATGTAGACCGAGTACTTAGTTCATGTGATCTGAAGACAGTGTTAACTGTGCTACTCTGTGGTAACCAAGTGATTCAGTGTTTTCCAAGTTGCATAATATCTACCAAGTCACCAGTGAAGATTGAGTTCAAGACTACTTGAAAGTGATCAGTATGGACCGAGCTTCTACATCTACCAAGAACATGATGATGCCAATTAGTGACAGTAGATGCCAAGTACTAGAACCTCACCGAGTCAATCTTCAAAACTTGATTATCTTCATGTGGGTTGACTTTCTAATATTTGTGTTAACTTGTGTCATGGCCAACTTTGTAATTTTATAAATTGGAATGGTTTATATATGTAATGTATTGTATCATATCCAATACATGGAATGTAATAATGTGTAATGCAAGTGCAAGAATGTGAATGTGAAATAAATGCAGTAATAAAGAATTGTAAATGCCATATCAATACAAGGAGTAGTAGTGAAAAATCTATCATAGAAAGGTGATCAATACATCAATGAATCTCTATCAACAAACGTAGTTGCAAGTCAAAGATCTATTGCTTCATCCTAATAGGTGAACCAGTCAAAATCCTCTAACAAGGTACACCTAACAGTCTTTTCTAAATCTCTTTATCGAGTGCATACTTCATTGTATGTTTGTAAATCCTCTCACAAGGTGGACCTAGCAGCCCTATTTGCTCCTAATAGCATCAGAAGTGATCAATTTAACCCTTAACTGACCAAATTTATGCTACAATACTAAAATTTGTGGTTTTACTTTCTATTTGGAAGGTTTCTAGGTCACCAAATCATTGTGTTCAAGTGTCAGAATGCTTTTTTATTTTTAGTTTCTCATGCATACAATTAGATTAGATATGATGAATTAAATGCTAATGGTTTATTGGATTAAGATTGGTAGAAATTTTAGAAGTTACTGATTTGCCCCTCCCCTCTCAGTAACTTAGCATAGTCTTGAATATTTCCAACCGTAACATCAACATGTTTAAAAAAATAAAAATTAAGCATCTATAAAAGGACAATGAATGAAGGCTATAAATTAATTTATACAAACATAATTAATTAGTAGATAGAGTCTTAGACCAAAGCTACTAGCCTACTACTTGACTCACTCAGAAGTTGAAACTTGAAGTTGAGAAGCTACTATAGTTGCCACTCCACCTAGACTAGCTCAACATCACTATCATTAGAATCCTCCTCATTTATCGCATATAAAATTTTATTGTTTGTTAAGTTTTCTTCAAATTCACTGTTAGTGTTAGTATGTATGCCAAAGTTAACATCATCTTCATTGCTTCCAATATCAAGACATGAACCACCACCACCACCACTGCCATTGTCACTATCACTGCTGCTGCCACCACCACTACCACTACAGTTGGGTTTGAAATGTTGGCCATCCCTCTTCTTCCACATTTCTTTCTCCAAATGCTAAGAGCCCTATCATAAGGGAAAATATCTACCTCATATCTAGAATTATAGAGCCTTAAACAATTATCCAAAATTGTCTAGTTTTTTTCTAACCTTTGACTTTAGGAAGCCAAAAGTACTAAAAAATCTCTCATCCTGCACTGAACCCAATATCATTGTCAAACATAAATTAGTAATCTTGAAATATTCTAGTATTGACTCTCTCAACTAATTGCTCTAACCAAGGTTTTTCTAAGCTTTGTTACTGCTCCCTCTTCATTTGGATTCTCCATAAGATCATATTATTCCCTCATTATGTTTGCAAAAGAATATGATTGATCTCTCAGTCAAGATTCATGTAAAATTCCACTTATAGTTACTTTATTGATTACTTTAAGTTTGCAAAAATGTTTAACCAAAGTCATCATCCTTCTTTGAAAATCAAAGATCAATATTGAGGAAAAACATAGACATTTCTTCAAGTAGTTCCTCTGGAAGGAATTTGAATCTAATTTGTGATGAAAGGTTGTAGAAAACTTGCTTGACAAAGTCAAGCATAGAGTCTTTGATCTTCTTGAAGTCTTCACTTGTAACATGTGAAAATATCTTCTCTGGTTCTGATTCTACTTCGCTTCTTGCTTTGTTGGGGTTAGAGTTGGGGTCGACATAGGAGTAGTACTGCATTGATATGTCAACTCCATGTACCCTAGCACATACCTCATCGTTTGCACCAATATGTAAAAATTTCCTAGGATTGTTCAAATCTATGATTTCTATCCACTTTGCAGACTTTGATTCATCTGATGGTAGTAACTGATATAGAGTAGTCAGACTATTACATGTCATTTTATGCAGCTTATTATATTTTGCAATGTATATAGCTCTTTATAGAACCTTTTTCATAATATTTCTCATGTCTTGTAGCATGGGGAGAAGAGCTGCTAAATTTAAAAGTATCTTAACATTAGTTAGACTTGAATATCGATGAGGGAATTTGTCTCTCACGGAGTTGATTAGTTCAAGCAATGAAGGATATTCAAAGAACACTTGATGTGATGGTCCATCCAAAGAGATACATATGGTATCATTGTCTTTAAGAAGCTTCCTCCCATTAGTAAGTCCTTGAGCCAAGTGTTGAAATTACCATATTTTGGACTTCGACAAAAGTATTGGTAAGTCTCTTTGACTAGAGATTTCACTTTACTTACACAATCAAAATCACTAACAATTCCAAAAGCTAGATTCATTCGATGGGCCATGTAATGAACAAGAATAGCATAGGGTGCCAAATCATTCTTGATCTTTTTGCAAAGATCACATTTATGACCTTGCATAAGCAAAGCTCCATCTGCTCCAACACACACCAATTTTTTGGCAATCTCCATATTATCCAAACCTCCACATTCAATTAGAGTATTTTTTAATAAGTCATAAATTTTCAGCTATCACACTACAATTTAATTTAGTAATAGATAGTAGAAAGGGTTGACGACAAAGATTGGTTCTAGTATAAACATGTATGCACACCCAGAAAGTATTATCAATTGTTGTAACTTCATCTAGAGACTACAATGAAATTTGAGTGTTTTATTTTTTCCTTCATATCTTCTTTTTCAACTTGTGCAAGACAACTAGCACATTCCCACCCATTTTTTACTAACCAGTGATTGTTCGGATAGTTTTGAACTTTAAAAAACTGCAATAAAGAAGTAATTGAAGAGTAGTCCATCATAGGTTGTCCTCTACTCAAAATATAAAAGACCACACTAAACTGAACTACTTTTCCTGTATTTTGCACTTTCATAACTTTCCCAATGAAATCTTCAATGGAACCTTTTACTACAAAACACTTCTCCCATAACTGCTTGTGTAACTTATATGTTTTGGCATTCCTGATATGTAGACAATTGTCCTTTGTTTTCCAAGATAGCACAAATTTTTCAAGTCCATCTATAGTTTCCTTTTTGTAAACTTTACCAACATTCTTTTCTATGGTGTCAAGTTTAAGCTGCAACCTCTTCTCCTTCTTTGTTATCTCTATGCAAATCTTATGTATGCATTCTATAGGAGGCTCAACATCAATTGGATTGGCCACTAATTCATTGAACTAGTACTTTTCCACCCAGTCTAGTTAAAAATTCCTTTTGGATAGATCCTAGCAAGATCGGTCCTTTTTTTATTTCAATTTTTTTTCCCCTTTTGTGCATGAACGTGATTTATAGAATCACTTTTTGTTTTCTGATCTGATTGGTCATTAACTAACTCCAAGTGTATAATATCAGTTTTTGACTCCCTACTTAGGGGAAGTTCCTCCAAATTGTGTTAAAGTTCATTCTCGATTGAGAGATCTAACTTGTGAATCTTATAGGTTGCCAATAGTTCCACCACCAAAATATGCAGATATGGTTCTACATTTTGGTAATGGTGGCCTCTCTTGGCTTTCAGGGTTTGTACTGGAACCCCTATTACCCCTTTTATTTGACATTGCAAATTGATAAAGGCTGCAAAAAATAAATCAACTTAGTTGTTGAATAAAAAACTCAAATAGTGACAAGTCAAAGAATATGAACAGTGACAGTGGACTACTTAGACTACATATAATAACAATAATATGGTCCATTCTCATAAAAAGGGTACTAGTACTATGATACTACCCAATAAAATTTGCAAAGCTATCTTAGCATGTGAGATGTCCAGTAACTAGTGGACACTGGACAGTAAAACTAAATAAATAACCAGTACCAATACCACTCTCCACATAAAAAATAAAATAAAAATCACTTGCCTTTTATGAAAATCATGATCCATGAGTCAATGGGCAATGAACTTAGCAATCTAAAACTTTGATAGCAACAAGAAATGCTAGTCTTTGGACCAGAAAAGAGTGAATTGTGTAAAATAATAATATCTTATAGCACAATCTAGGTTGGAAAATTACATGGGATTAACAAGAGGGAATGCCAAATGTAGGCAAAATGCACCTTCCTATGCAAGCCCACAATAGGAAAGAGTTGGCTAAATAGGGCTGGTGGTCAACACATGTCGAGAAAATGGTAGGCAATGCCCAACCCAAGGAAAAATTATTTGGTTGTAGTAATGGCAAAAGAATATTGTCCAATAAGAAACAACATACAAAGGATGGCAAAATTTTTAAAATAAATGTTTCCAAAATGTATATTACATTGGTGATTAGACTAATATTTTTGGCCAATCATGGGATAACTAATCGGTGACTACCACTAGTGTCAGACCCAAATCTGATAAATATTAGGCAATGCAGTTGACCTACGTTACATGCACTATTTTCCAAATGATGATTGACCCATGAGAAAGGATTGCCAAAAGGAAAAGATTCACCACTAAAGTAATCTCTAATTTCATGTTTACATTTCTGCAAAGTTATCTTGACCTAGGATAGTAACCTACTAAGTTAAGGTACTATATGATCTAATGGATGCATGCATTTTATGCTTTTATGGATATGAATTTGTTAAGCACTGAAAAGTTTTATTTGTACATCTAGACCTTGGATAACTGATTCACCCCCCCCCCCCCCCCCCCCCCCCCACCCTAGTTATTGTAAATAATTCCAAAATTTGGTATCAAAGCATTGGTGCTTGAGAGGAATTAGTTTGAAGTTACTAAAAGTGAAAAATCAAGATGTATAGAAAGGAGGTGCCCAATTGAACACGAAAAACTTTCCTACTTGACAAAGTTTGATGAAGCTGCATCTAGGAGGTCTTGGAGACTGCATAATCTACTATCACTATTGAGTATGTTGATCATGCTAGAGCCCTAACCGATGATGATTTGAAAAAGAAGAAAGAACACAATAAGACTATGTTAGAGCTTGCCTATGGCATAAGCTACTCAGAGTCTAATGACATCAAAGGATGTGATACTAAGAAGATGTTGGATGCTATAAAAACAATTTATGGAGGAGATACATATGTTTTGAGAGCCAAAGCTGAAAGTCTAAGAAGAAATTTTGATGACATGAGAATGTAAGAAGGTGAGACCATTGTCCAATATTACACAAGAATCAAAGATTTTGTGAATGTTATCAGAGGAGCTAATGGTATTATTGAAGATGAGATTATAATCGACAAAGTACTAAGAACATTGCTTCCTATCTATGTTATTAGAGTCTTTGCCATACAAGAACTAAGGTGTGTTCCTGGTAGTAATTTGACCCTTGAAGGATTGGTGGGTAGACTCATTTCCTTTGAACTCTCTAATTTTGATAATTTCAAATCAAAAAATGTTGAATCTACTTTCAACGCTAAACTATCATTAAAGGAACCTAAAGAGAAAAATAAAAAGGTCAAACATGTTTCTAGTGACAATGATATAGATGAAGATGATGTAGAAGAGCTTGAGGCATTTATGGCAAGGAGATTTGATATAGGTAAAGGGAAATACAAAGGTAAGCTACCTATCATGTGCTTTAATTGTAATGAGGTTGGTCATATTGTTGCTAGATGTTCAAAGAAGAAGAACAATAGAAGTTGAAACATATACAGAGGTAAAAGAGATCAGAACAAAAAATATTATAAAGATAGAGGAAAGAGGTCTTGCTACATTGTTGAAGAGGAAACTAAAGATAAATCTAATGACCATGATGATGAAGTTGTGTATGGTGCTATGAAGGATGATTTTGATGATGACGAGGAGACTACACTGGTATATTATGTTAACAAGAGCGACATATGGATAATTGACAGTGGAAGTTCACATTACATGACTGGAGATAAAAGTAAGTTCATTACCCTTGATTATTATAATGGAAATTGTGTAAGATTTGGTAATGATGCACCTTGTCTAATAAAAAGTAAAGGAACAATCAAATTGATATAAAAGATCATGTGTGACAATGCTTATTATGTAGAAGGAATTGACTATAATTTGTTGAGTGTGTCACAACTCAATAGTTCAGGTTGCAAAGATGAATTTGAGAACAAGAAAGAAAAGATCTATGACATTGATGGAAAATTAATTGGAAAAGGGGATTGGAATAGAGGTAGTCTATTTTATCTTGACATGAATGATGCTACTTTTCTTGTTGTAGAATTTGATGATGTGTGGCTATGACACAAGAGGTTATGTCATATTAACTTTGATAACTTAGTATTAGTAACATGAAAAGAGTCAGAGGTTTGCCTAAACTGAAGAAACCTAATAATGTGATTTGAAAAAAATGGTTGTTAGGTAAGATGACAAAATCCAATTTTAAAAGTAAGACTTGCTCCTCTAAAGAAATTTTGAAATTACTTCATCCTGATTTGTGTGGGCCAATTGATGTGTAAAGCTACAAAGGTGACAAGTAAATTGTCATATTTATTGATGATTATTTAGGGATGATGACAGTTATATTTTTAAAGCAAAAATCTGATGCTTTTCAAATGTTTAAGTGGAAATTAACAAGAGTTGAGAAGGAGATTGGAAAAATCTTAAAATATCTGTGATATGACAGAGGTGGAGAATTTATATCAAATGAGTTTGAGATATTCTATAATGATAGAGGAATCAAGAGACAAACTTTTGCACCTAGGACCCCTACACAAAATGGGATTTCTGAAAGGAGGAAATATCTATAATGGATTATGCTAGAACATTGATGATGGAGAATAATGTTGCTTTGAAGTACTAAAGAGAAGTTTTAAGTACAATTGTCTATACCTTGAACTGAGTACAAGTCAAGAAAGGTACTTATTCAACACCTTTCAAATTATGGTATGGATTCTCACTCGAAAAATACTTTAAGGTATTTGGAAGAAAGTGCTACATTATTAAGGACAACAAGAATGTTATATTTGATGCTAAAAATGAAGAAGGTATATTCTTAGGCTATTCCACAAGAAGTAAAGCTTATAAGTGTTTAAATAATAACACTAACAAAGTTGTGGAAAGTGCAAATGTGAGGTTTGATGAATATACAGAGGTACATGAAGCTGAACCTATGAAGGAACCTAAAGAGTACAAATCTTTTGTATACTTTTATGAAAGTATGTCTATTGATGGTGGTGTTGTGAACTAAATTGTAAATAAAAAATAACAAATATTAGTGACTGTCAAGTCACATACAATGGATGTCGAGTTGCATTCAAAAACTAAGTTGCATTCAGGAGCTGAGCTCTAGACAGAAGATGAGGTACATTTTGATTCTAAGATAAGAATACATGAAAGGAATTTAGATCTACCTAGTAGAGAAGTACATAGTGATTTTGAAGTTGATAGATCCATTGAAGAAAGAAGAGTAGAACCAAGATTGTTAAAGTATATCAAAAGACATCACCCTTAAAAAATTATTAGAGATAAAGAAGCTAGACCAATGACAAGGAATATGTTGAGCCATGATACATGAAAGAAGAGATTGATCGGATTGAGAAAAGAAAGACATGGACTCTAGTACCTAGATCAAAAAAAAAGAATGTGATTGGAACCAAGTGGGTGTATAGAAACAAGTTAGATGAGAATGGTGAAGTCAAAAGGAATAAGGCAAGATTAGTTTGCAAGGGGTATGCACAAGAAGAATGAATTGACTATGGAGAAACATTTGCCCAAATTGCAAGATTGGAAGGAGTAAGAACTCTGCTTGCTTACTTTGAATACAAAGGTTTCAAAGTTTATCAGATGGATGTGAAGTCAATATTTTTGAATGGTATACTAGAAGAAGAGATTTACATAGAATAACCTGAATCAGTCATTGATCTAGAAAATAAAAACATGGTATGTAGACTACACAATGATTTATATGGTTTAAAGAAATCCCCAAGAGCATGGTATGAAAGGCTTCACAATTATCTTGTGAAGATTGGTTTTGAGAAGACTAGCACGATAACAACAATTTGTACTTGAAGAAAGAAGGAGGTAAAGGTATTTTACTAGCTAAATTTTTTGTTGATGATTACATCTTTGGAGGTCAAAATGCATTATGTAAGACATTTTCAAATGAAATAAAGAAAGAATTTGAGATGTCTATGTTTGGAGAGATCAATTTATTTGTTGGTTTGTAAATATATCAGATGAAATATGGTATTTACATCACTCAGTCTACGTATGTAAAGGACATATTGAAAAGTTTTGGTATGGAGGATTCAAAACTAGTTAGCACTCCTATGGTGTCAAGACACAAACTTTAAAATATTGATGATTCTGCTAAAGTGAAACATTGTACAGGTCTATGATTGGAAATTTGCAATATGTAGTACATAGTAGACCCAACATTGCATTAGCTATTAGGATTATTGCAATATTTTCTGCAAATCCTAAGGAGAATCATTTGATGGTTGTTAAGAGAATTATGAGATATCTGAAAGGAACAGAAGATTATGGTCTATCCTATAAGAAAAATGATAAATTTGAGTTAAGAGCCTATATAGATGTTGATTGAGATGATAACATTGATGATAGAAAGAGTACAAGCAATGGAGCATTTTTCTTCAGAAAGAAATTGGTCACCTAGTCTAGTAAGAAACAAAATTGTATATCTTAATCTACTATTGAAGCTGAATATGTGGTTGTTATAGTAAATTGTACAAATGTGGTGTGGATCAAACAACTACTCAAAGGTATGAAGGAGGAAATTACTGAACTTGTGGTACTTTATTGTGATAATACAAGTGCTATAAACATATCAAATAACCCTATAATGCACACAAAGATAAATCAATCAAGTATCATTACTTGAGAGAGTTGGTTCAAGAAAAAGAAGTGAGAATGGAATATGTGAATACAAAAGAAAAGATAGTTGATATATTCACAAATGATTTACCTAAGGATGCACATGAATATCTTAGAGGTAAACTAGGGGTGATACCCCTATCCAAAGCTACTTAAGAAACATGAGTAGCACCCTACATTAACTGAGCTGAATATTGTATCATACAACTTGATGTAGTGGATTTTACTTTAGGAGTTTCCTAAAGTAATGAAGGAACTCAATTAGACAATTTATAGTCACATGCAAGGGGACAGAGGGGGAACCTATATTGATTATATCTACATGAAAAGATGACAAATCATTGACATTATTGTCAAAGAGGGAGAAATAACCTAAAGAGGGAGAATAGTATCTAATAAGTGAGATATGCCTAAGATATACTGAAGGAGATTGACAAAGCTCACATTACCCTATACAGAGGAAGGACATATATTAATAGAGCGAGAAATTTCATTGATTTTATTTTCTTTTTGGTATTGTTATTAGTGTTCGTTTTCCATCAATGTCAAAGAGGGAGATTGTTGAAAAAAGATTGTTTGAAGTGTAGAAACTATAATAGAACAATCATTATTTTGTTAATGACATCAAATTTGCTACTTGCTAGTGAGACAATTGTTTTTTGGTCTAAATACTATCATTTGGTTGATTGATGAACATGATTTAAAAAGAGAGGATAATAAGAGAACCTAGAGAAAGGTTGAGTTATTTGGTGTATAAAAGGAGTATTAAGACCAAGTAAGACATTGATACTATAGTGTATTTTTTATCTACTTAAAGTCTATAATGAAATATTAATCAAGAAAAGACTGGAAGAAGATCAAGTAAGAAAAGTGTCTGCCAAGCCTTGTCAAGAAATCACTACAAGCCAAGTAGAAAATAGTAGAATCTGAATGAAAATCAATAGGTGCACAGTAAAGAAGATAAGTATTTCAAGCCGAGTAAAATTTAGTATATGCCAAGTAAAGTTTAGTTGGTGTTGAGTATCAGTAAATTTTAGTGTTTGTCGAGTGAACTAGTTGTTGGGTACAATTGTTCAATTGTGTGTTGTCTTTGATGTTACACAAATGTCATATTAGTTATCAAATAGAGTTTACTGAGCTCTGTTGGTCAAAAAAGAAAACTATAGAGTCTATAAGCTCAGTTGGTCAGGAAAGAAAATTCTAGAGTCTATTGAGCATTCTTGAAAGTTACTCTATGGAAATAGTTTTTACCAAGCTCACTTAGGCATCGAAGGCTTTTGTGGCAGAAGTCAGTGGTAATTGAGCTCACAAGGTTAATGAATTAAATTTAGTGTTTATTGAGTTCACTTGGTCTCCAAAGGATTTTGCAAAGTTCATAGTGTTCACCAAGCTTAAGTTGGTTAACACTAGAAATCATTTCGAGAGCAGTGTCTACTGAGTAAGGTCAACCAATGAAGGATTTCATTGTTTTGGGAAATAAAGTTTAATTGTTTCATGTAATGATTGTAGCTAACTGAATCAACGATTATTGGTAATTGTAACTTGTAAATGAACCAACTTGACAATTTGTAAGGTATAAATAAAAGGTCAAGTTGTGAATTCTAAAGTGTAATGAGGAGCATGCAAGTGTATTGATTATGTGAAGAAGAAAGTGAGAAATTTTTTGAAGAAGGATCAGATATCCTTGAGGAGCAAAAAAGTTGTATTTGATTAGAAGAGGATTTGGAAAAATAGAATAGAGATCTGTATTAGCAAATTAGTTACATCTCATTTAGATCAAGTTATTATTACTTTCTCACCATTATAGCAGTGATTTCTAAATCTCTTAACATAGTTGGTTTAACAGCCATCTTGTAAATCCTCTAACAAGGTGATAGTTCTTTTGAATTGTTCTAATGACCTCTAGCAAGGCTACTCCTAGCAGGGTGATTAAATCCTTTAACAAGGTCACACCTAATAGTGTGTTTTGTAACCTTTAATAGGGTTGGCTCCTAATAGGGCTCACTTTAGAAGAGTGAAAATCAATAGCTAGTTACTTGGTGGTTTTTCCCATATTGGATTTCCACATTAAATATAGTGCCTCATGTGTTCATTTTATTTCTTTTATGCATGCATGTTAATCACTGTGAATGTTTAAGATCTATTAAAGATATCATACACAACATTTACCAAGTTACAATAATTTTTTGTATAGCTACCGAGTGATAGTAGTAACTAGTTTTATAAGACATCTAAGGGATATGTGGATTTGTTTTTGTGGTAACTAATTCACCCCCTCCCCCTCTCAATTACTCCATCTATATTTCTAACAATTGGTATCAGAGGATTTGGTGCTTATAGGAAGCATTTCAAGGATCTCATGTAAAGATCAGGATGTCTTACAAGAGGAAAATTCTAAGGCTTAATAGGGATAACTTTTTAGCATGGAAAGGTCTCATGAGACTCCATTTGGCTTCCATTGGAGATACAAGATTGAAATACCTTGATCAAGAATATGTAACTCCTTCTGGTACACTATCCATCAATGGTATTGCTGAGAAGAAGACTCATAACACCATGATGATAGACATTGCATCTGCCCTAAGCTATGAAGAATTTGATGATATTAAGGACTACAAAACTACCTTTGAAATGTGGAACAAGCTGAAAGATATCTATGAAGGTGATGACAATGTGAGAAGAGCCAAAGTAGAAAATCAAAGAGGACAATTTGATCAAATGAGGACGAGAGAGGATGAGAGCATAGCTAAATATGTTGAAAGATTCAAAGCAAGCGTCAGTGCAATCAAGGCTTCTGGAGGAGATATAAAAGAGGAAATAGTTGTAAATAAAGTTCTTAGAATATTGCTTCCCATTTATACAATTAGAGTTTCTGCAATTCAAGAAAGAAGATGTGAAGCAAATGTTGGATACAATTGTTCAATTGTGTGTTGTCTTTGATGTCACACAAATGTCATATCAGTAATCAGATAGAGTCCACCAAGCTCAGAAGGTCAGCAAGGCAAAGGACAGTGTCTACCAAGCCTAGGAGGTTAGTGAAAAAAACTTGCAGTATCTACCAAGTAAACAGTTCTTACCGAGCTCACTCAGTCATCAAAAGAAATGTGGCAGAAGCAGTTCTTATCAAGCTCTCATGAAGGAATTCAGTTCTTACTAAGTAAACTCGGTAGCCAAAGGATTTTATGGATATTGCAATGTTAACTGAGTTAAGAAGGTTAACTTAGGAAATTTTTGGAAACAATATTTACTGAGCAGGGATAGCCAGTAAAGGATTTCATTGTTTTATGAAATAATGTTTATTTATTTAGAGTAATATTTCTAGTCGACTGATGTATGGTTTATTGGTAAATGTAACATGTAAATGGGCTGACTTGACAATCTAAATGGTATAATAAAGAGGTCAAGTTGTGAATTCTAAGTGTGGAGTGGAAGTATGTGTGGAATTAATGTGATATGAAGATTGATTATTGTGGAAGCAAATTGGAAGGATGATTAGAGATCATTGAGGAGCATCAAAACTATATTTGATCAAAGAGGATTTAATGATGCTAAACAGAGACCTATAGTTAGCAAATTTAGTTGAATCTTGTTCAGGTCAATTCATTGTTTCTTTCTAACCGTTGTAGCAATGATTTTAAATCTCTTAACATAGTTGGTTTAACAGCCATTTTGTAAATCCTCTAACAAGGTGATAATTCAGTTGAATTGTTCTAAAGACCTCTAGCAAGGCCACTCCTAACAAGGTGATTAAATTCTCTAACAGGGTCACACCTAACAGTGTGTATTGTAACCTTTAACAGGGTTGGCTCCTAACAGGGCTCACTTCAGAAGAGTAAAAAATTGGTGACTAGTTACTTGGTGGTTTTTCCCATATTGGGTTTCCACGTTAAATCTAGTGTCTCTTGTGTTCATTTTGTTCTCAATTGCATGCATGTTTTCTTGAAGATAAGTAAAAGTTTAATTTATCGAGTTACAACATTTTTGTTATGTTTACCGAGTATCAGCAATAACTGGATCTCTAAGACATCTAAGGGATCTGTGGATTAATTTTTGTGAGCAACTGATTCACCCCCCCTCTCAGTTACTCTACCTTTAATTCCAACAATTAGTATCAGAGATTTTGGTGCTTACAGGAAAAGATTTCAAGGATCTAAGCTAAAGATTAGGATGTCTTACAAAAGGGAAATTCCAAGACTTAACAGGGGCAACTTCTCAGCATGGGAAGGATTGATGAAGCTTCATCTGGCTTTTATTAGTGATACAGGGCTAAAATACCTCGATAAAAAATATGAAGAACCTTCTGGTACATTATCTGTCAATGATATTGCTAAAAAAAAGACTCACAACAACATGATGATAGATATAGCATCGACTCTAAGTTATGAAGAATCTAATGACATCAAGGATTGCAAAACTGCATTTGAAATGTGGAACAAGTTGAAAGAGATCTATGGAGGAGATGATAATGTGAGAAGAGCCAAAATAGAAAGTTTGAGAGGACAATTTGATCAAATGAGGATGAGAGAGGATGAAAACATTGCAAAGTATGTTGAAAGAGTTAAAGCATGTGTTAGTTCAATCACAACATCTAGAGGAGATATCAATGATGAGATAGTTATAAGTAAAGTTCTTAGAACTCTACTTCCCATTTATGCAATCAGAGTGTCTACAATTCAAGAAAGAAGATGTGAGGAAAATCATAAAATAAATTTAGAGGCCATAGTTGGAAGATTGACTGCATTTGAGCTAGACAACTATGACAATTATGTTCCTGCTGTCAAGAACATTGAATCAGCATTTGAAGCCAAGATTTCACTCAAAGAAAAAAGGAAAAAGATGAAGGATCCGCAATCAGATAGTGATGAAGAATCAAAACAAAGTTTAGATAGTGATCTTGAGGTGGTTGAAGCTCTACTAGCAAGAAAATATTCAAGAGGCAAAGGGAAATACAAAGGTAAGGTTCCTCTAATATACTTTTCTTGTGAAGAAATTGGACATATTGCAGCTAGGTGCCCAAATAAGCAAAACAAAGATGAGAAGAAAGGTCACAAGTACAATGGCAAGAAAGACTTCAAATAATTCAAGGACAAAGGTAAGAAAACATGTTTCATGGCTAAAGATTCTAATGATTCTGATGATGAAGAAGAAGATGAAATTGTCTACATTGCTATGAAAGATGAATCTGATAATGATGAAGAAATGGCACTAATTTCTCATATGAGCAGAAATGATACATGGATCATAGATAGTGGTTGTTCTCATCACATGACTGGTGATAAAACAAAGTTTGAATACTTTGAAGACTATGATGGTGGAAGTGTAAGATTTGGTAACAATGAACCTTGTTGTATAAGAGGAAAAGGAAGAATATCACTAACCAAGGAACTTGTATGTGATAATGCATATTGGGGAGAAGGACTAAAGCATAATTTTTTAAGTGTGGCATAGCTACTTAATAATGGATTCAAAGTAGAATTTATGCATGGGAAAGCAAGATTGCTGGATTGCAAAGGAAAGTTGATTGGATCAGGTACTCAAACAAAAGGTAACTTATTTTATCTTGAACTTGGTGAATGTTCATGTTTCATTGCTCAAATTGAAGAAAGTTGGTTATGGCATAAAAAGTTATGTCATGTAAACTTTGACAACTTGATAAAGATCGATAAATTCAGGAAAGTAAGAGGTATTCCTAACCTATAGAAACCTGAGGTTGGTCTATGCAAGAATTGTCAAATTGGTAAAATGGGAAAGACTAGTTTTAGAAGCAAGAACTATCAGATTGAAGAAGTTTTAGAAATTGTGCAGACTGATTTGTGTGGACCTATTGGCATTAAAAGTTATACTGGTGAAAAATTATTCATTTTGTTTGTTGATGATTATTCACGAATGATGACTGTCATGTACCTAAGAGAGAAATCAGAAGCATTTGAAAAGTTCAAATGGTATTTGGCTAGAGTAGAAAAGGAAACAAGCAAAAGACTAAAATGCTTAAGGTCTGAGGGAGGTGGTGAATTCATTTCACATGAGTTCAATAACTTTTGCATTGAAAGGGGAATCAAAAGACAGGGTTCAGCACCTGGAACTCCTGAACAAAATGGAATAGCAGAAAGAGGGAACAAATCTATCATGGATTGTGCAAGAACCTTAATGATTGAGAAAGGCATTGCTATCAAATACTAGAAGGAAGCTATCAGCACTGCAGTTCATACCTTGAATTGAGTACAGCTGAAAAATTACTCATTCAAAACATCCTATGAGTTATGGTATGGCTACAAACCCAATGTAAATTATCTAAAAGTATTTTGAAGCAAATGTTACATTTTGAAAGAATCTAGAAAAGGTAAATTTGATGTAAAAAGTGATGAAGGAATATTTTTGGGATACTCTTGCAAAAGCAAAGCATATAGATGTTTGAACTTATCTACTCACAAAGTCATAGAAAGTGCACATGTGAAAGTTGATGAGTTTGCAGAAAGAACAAAAGAAGAAATAAAAAAGGAACCTTAAGACTACAAAAGATTTTTTTACATGGAACTTGATACAATGCCAAGTATGCCTCTTAATCAGGAATCCTCAACTCTAGAGTCTTCATTAACCAAGTCACAAGAATTTCAAACCGAGTCAATTCCTATTGAGCTGCAAGAATCCAAGTTGCAAACAGAAGCTACTGAGTTAGCATCTATCGAGCCCAAGCAACTAAAATCAGAACCAGAAGTTGAGACACAGGAGGATAACAATGCAAGTCATTCAAAAGGCAAGGAGCCCATGTTAGCCAAGTATGTCACAAAGAATCATGCACCAAATTAGATCATTAGAGATAAATCAGAAGGAACAATGACAAGAAGTAAGTTGAAAGACACTTTTTTACTTGTTGATTTTCAACCTAGAAATGTCAAAGATGCACTAGACAATGAAAGTTGGATTGAAGCTATGAATGAAGAGATAGAACAAATAGAGAAAAACAAAACATGGACTCTTGTACCTAGACCCAAAGACAAAAATTTGATTGGAACAAAGTGGGTATTTAGAAAAAAAATAAATGAAGATGGTAAGGTATCAAGGAAAAAAGCTAGACCGGTATGCAAAGGATACTCTCAAGAAGAAGGTGTAGACTATGGAGAAACTTTTGCTCCTATTGCAAGATTGGAAGGTGTCAAAACCTTACTTGCATATGCTGCATTCAAAGGATTCAAAGTTTATCTGATGGATGTCAAGTCAACATTTCTCAATGGCGTATTGGATGAAGAGGTCTACATTGAACAACTTGAAGGTTTTTTTGATCTAGACAAGAAGGATATGGTCTGCAAATTGCATAAAGCATTATATGGTCTGAAACAAGCCCCTAGAGCATGGTATGAAAGATTGCATAACTATCTTATTCAGATTGGTTTTCAAAGAACTAATAACAATAGTAGTTTGTACATAAAGGAAAGACTAGATAATAAAATTGTTTTGGTATAAATTTTTGTAAATGATACTTTGTTCACAGGAAATGATGATCTTTGCAAAAAAAAAATTAGAAAAAATGAATAAGGAATTTGAAATGTCAATGTTTGGTGAAATCAAATTCTTTTTTGGTCTTCAAATTCAACAGAATAAGAATGGCATCTACATCACTCAATCAAAATACATCAAGGAGATACTGAAAAAGTTTGGTATGGAAGATTGCAAACCAGTTGGAACTCCTATGTGTACTGGATTAAAACTTACCAAGGATGATAAATCAAAGGAAGTAGATCAGACATTGTATGGATCTATGATTGGAAAGTTGCAATATGTAGCGCACACAAGACCAGACATTGCCCTTGTAGTAGGAATTGTAGCAAGATTCTCAGCAAAATCAAAAAAAAATCACATGATGGAAATCAAAAGGATCATGAGATACTTAAAAGGAACTGAATAATATGGATTATAGTATAAACTTGGAGGAAATTTGGATTTAAAGGTGTTCACTGATGTAGATTGGGTAGGAAATATTGATGACAGAAAGAGCACAAGTGGAGGAGCTTTCTTTCTTGGAAAAAGGTTAGTTTCTTGAACAAGCACAAAGTAGAATTGTACATCTCAATCCACAGCAGAGGTTGAATATGTTGCAACAATAGTAAATTGCTCAAACATTGTGTGGTTCAAACAATTATTAGAAGGTATGAAGTAAGAAATCAAAGAACCTGTTTTTGTGTTTTGTGATAACACAAGTGAAATTAACATCTCCAAGGATCTAGTGATGCATTCAAAAACCAAGCATATTTCCATAAAGTATCACTTTGTTAGAGAATTGGTGCAAGAAAAGGAAATAAGATTGGAATATGTCCATACAAAGGAACAAATTGTTGACATATTCACAAAGCCTTTACCTAAGGATGCATTCTTGTATCTAAGAGGTAAGTTAGGGGTCATTCCCCTATTTGAAGCTCACTAAAATATAGTTCTAGTGATGCATCAACAGAAATAGAATTTAAGATCTATCAGTTGATGTAGCAAACCAATGAAGACATTGCATATGAATTAGTACATTAGGTACACTGCTATTTAGTTGTTTTGAGTTGTCTTTGGCATGTGTTGTCAAAGAGGGAGAATATACTATCATATCTTTCCAAAATTTGCAAACTAATAAGAGTTTGTGTAAAAGGGAGAGATTATTATGAAAGAGGGAGTTTGTTGTATTTGAAGAAGAAACTGAAGTATTCTGTTAGTAAAAGACTTGTTTTCAAATTTCATTCTGCTATGACATGTTGTGTTGCCACCAATTCCAAAGAGGGAGATTTTTGGATACAATTGTTCAATTGTGTGTTGTCTTTGATGTCACACAAATGTCATATCAATCATCAGATAGAGTCTATCGAGCTCAGAAGGTCAGCAAGGTAAAGGATAGTGTCTATCGAGCTCAAAAGGTCAGCAAGGTAAATGACAGTGTCTACTGAGCTCAGAAGGTCACCAAGGCAAAGGATAGAGTCTACCAAGCTCAGAAGGTCAACAAGGAAAAGGATAGTGTCTACCAAGCTCAGAAGGTCAGCAAGGCAAAGGACAAAATCTACCGAGCCTAGGAGGTTAGTGAACAAAACTTACAGTATCTACCAAGTAAACAGTTCTTACTGAGCTCACTCGGTCATCAAAGAAAATGTGGCAGAAGTAGTTCTTACTGAGCTCTCATGAAGGAATTCAGTTCTTACCGAGTAAACTCAGCAACCAAAGGATTTTATGGATATTGCAATGTTAACCGAGTCAAGAAGGTTAACTTAGGAAATTTTTGGAAACAGTATTTATCGAGCAAGGACGATTAGTAAAGGATTTCATTATTTTATGAAATAATGTTTATTTGTTTAGAGTAATATTCATAGCCAACTGATGTATGGTTTATTGGTAAATGTAACATGTAAATGGGACGACTTGACAATCTGAATGGTATAATAAAGAGGTTCTAAGTGTGGAGTGGAAGTATGTGTGAAATTAATGTGATATGAAGATTGATTATTGTGGAAGCAAATTGGAAGGATGATCAGAGATCATTGAGGAGCAGCAAAGCTATATTTGATCAAAGAGGATCTAATGATGCTAAATAGAGACCTATAGTCAGCAAATTCAGTTGCATCTTGTTCAGGTCAATTCATTGTTGCTTTCTAACCATTTTAGCAGTGATTTCAAATCTCTTAACAGAGTTGGTTTAACAACCATTTTGTAAATCCTCTAACAAGGTGACAGTTCAGTTGAATTGTTCTAAAGACCTCTAGCAAGGCCACTCCTAATAGGGTAATTAAATCCTCTAACAAGGTCACACCTAATAATGTGTATTGTAACCTTTAACAGGGTTAGCTCCTAACAAGGCTCACTTTAGAAGAGTGAAAAATTGGTGACTAGTTACTTGGTGGTTTTTCCCATATTGAGTTTCCACGTTAAATCTAGTGTCTCTTGTGTTCATTTTTTTTTCAATTGCATGCATGTTTTCTTGAAGATAAGTAATAGTTTAATTTATCGAGTTACAACATTTTTGTTATGTTTACCAAGTATCAGCAGTAACTGGATCTTTAAGACATCTAAGGGATTCATGGATTAATTTTTGTGAGTAATTGATTCACCCCCCTTCTTAGTTACTCTACCTTTAATTCTGATAGCAAATTATAAGATAAATTTAGAGGTCATAGTAGAAAGATTGACTGCATTTGAGCTAGATAACTATGACAACTATGTTCCAGCTTTCAAGAACATTGAATCAGCATTTGAAGCCAAGCTTTCACTCAAAGATAAGGGCAAAAAGATAAAGGATTCTCAATTAGAAAGTGAAGAAGAATTAAACTAGAGTTCTGACAATGATCTTGAGGTGGTTGAAGCTCTACTTGCAAGGAAATATTCTAGAGGCAAAGGTAAAGTTTCTCTAATCTATTTTGCATGTGAAAAAATTGGTCATATTGCTAATAGGTGCCCAAATAAGCAAAAAAAGGATGAGAAGAAAGGTCACAAGTGTAATGGCAAGAAAGACTTCAAATCATTCAAGGACAAAGGTAAGAAAACATGTTTCATGGCTAAGGATTCTGATAATAGTGAAGATGAAATTGTTTACATTGATGTGAAAGATGAACTTGATAATGATGAGGAAGATAAGATGACACTTATCTCTCATGTAAGAAAAAATGATACATGGATCATAGACAATTATTGCTCTCATCTAATGACTGGTGACAAAATAAAGTTTGAACATTTTGAAGACTATGATAGTGGTACTATGAGGTTTGGTAATAATGAACCTTGTTACATAAAATGAAGAGGAAGAATCTCACTAACCAAAGAGCTTGTATGTGATAATGCCTATTGGGTTGAAGGACTAAAACACAATCTGTTGAGTGTGGCACAATTAATCAATATTGGATTCAAGATGGAATTCATGCATGGAAAAACATGACTATTGGACGACAAAGGAAAGTTGATTAGATCAAGCATATAGACAAAAGGTAACTTGTTTTATCTTGAACTTGGTGAATGTTTATGTTTTATTGCTCAAGTTGAAGAAAGTTGGTTATGGCACAAAAGGTTATGTCATGTGAATTTTGATAACCTAGTGAAAATAAGAAAATTTAGAAAAGTAAGAGGCATTCCTAGTATAAAGAAACTTGATGTTGGTCTATGCAAGAATTGTCAGATTGGTAAGATGGGAAAGACTAGCTTTAAAAGTAAAAACTATTAGTTTGAAGAAATTTTGGAAATTGTGCATACTAATTTGTGTGAACCTATTGGAATTGAGAGCTATACTAGAGAAAAGTTATTTATTCTTTTTGTTGATGACTACTCTAGAATGATGATTGTCATCTATCTAAGAGAGAAATCAGAAGCATTTGAAAAGTTCAAATGGTATTTGGCCAAAGTAGAAAAGAAAGTAGGGAAAAGATTGAAATTATTGAGATTAGACAAAGGTTGTGAATTCATCTCCCATGAATTCAATAACTTTTGCATTGAAAGAGGAAACAAAAAGCAAGTATCAACTCTCGGAACTCCCGAGTAGAATGGAATAGCTAAAAGGAAGAACAAATCTATCATGGATTGTGCAAGGACTCTAATGATTGAAAAGAACATTTCTATCGAATACTAGAAGGATGCTATCAGCACTGCAGTTCATACCTTGAACCGAGTATAATTGAAGAATGACTCATTCAAGACTCCCTATGAGTTATGGTATGGCTATAAATTCAATGTAAGTTACCTAAAAGTATTTGGAAGAAAATGTTACATCTTAAAAGAATCTAGAAAAGGTAAATTTGATGTGAAGGGTGATGAAGGTATATTTTTGGGATATTCTTGCAAGAGTAAGGCATATAGATGTTTGAATTTACCTACTCACAAAGTCATAGAAAGTGCATATGTGAAAGTTGATGAGTTTGCATAAAGGACTGAAGAAGAAAACAAAAAGGAACCAGAAGATTAGAGGAGATTTTTTTTCATTGATACATCTATCAATCAAGAAACTTCTACTCTTGAGTCTTCAGTCACTGAGTTGTAAGAAGTTCAAACTAAGTTGCAGGAACTTGAGTCACATTCATATGCCACCGAGCTAATGCCTACTAAGTCTAAAGGACCCAAGTAGCAGTCAAATCAACCAGAGCTAGAAATTGAAATTCAAAAAGAAGATAGTGGAACTCAATCAAAAGGTAAGGAACCTATATTGGCCAAGTTTGTCAGGAGACATCATGCACTAGATCAGATTATTGGAGACAAATCTGAAGGTACTATGACAAGAAGTAAGTTAAAAGGTACTTGTTTACTTGCTAATTTTGAACCTAGAAATATCAAAGATGCATTGGAAAATTAAAGTTGGATTGAGGCTATGAATGAAGAGATAGAGTAAATAGAAAAGAACAAAACATGGGCTCTTGTATCTAGGCCTAGAGACAAAATGTGATTGGATAAAAATGGGTATTCATAAATAAGTTGAATGAGAATGGTAAGGTATCAAGAAACAAAGCTAGGTTGGTATGTAAAGGCTACTCTCAAGAAGAAGGAATTGATTATGGAGAGACTTTTGCTCTTGTTGCAAGATTGAAAGGTGTCAAGACCTTACTTGTATATGTTGTATACAAAGGATTTAAGGTGTATTAGATGGATGTCAAATCAACATTTCTCAATGGTATTCTAGATGAAAAAGTATACATTGAGCAACCTAAAGGTTTTTTTGATCTAGAAAAGAAGGACATGGTGTACAAGTTACACAAAGCATTGTATGGTCTAAAACAACCCCCTAGAGTATGGTATGAAAGATTGCATTACTATCTTATTCATATTGGTTTTTAGAGAACTAATGATAAGAGTAGCTTGTATATCAAGGAAGGACAAGATAACAAGATTGTTTTGGCAGAAATATTTGGGGATGATATTTTGTTTATAGGGAATGATGATCAATGCAAAGAGTTTTCAAAGAAAATGAACAAGGAATTTGAAATGTCTATGTTTGGTGACATTAAATTTTTTATTGGTATTCAAATTCAGTAGAGCAAGAATGGTATCTACATCACTCAGTCAAAATACATCAAGGAGATACTCAAGAAATTTGGTATGGAAGATTGTAAACCAGTTGGGACCCATGTGTATTGGATTAAAGCTTACGAAGGATGATGAATCAAAAGAGGTAGATAAGACCTTATATAGATCAATGATTGGAAAGTTGCAGTATGTAGTTTATACAAGGCTTGATATTGCTCTTGCAAGTTTTATAGTAGCAAGATTTTCAGCAAATCCCAAAGAAAATTACATGATGGCAATCAAAAGGATCTTGAGATACTTGAAAGGCACTAAAGATTATGGATTGTGGTACAAATTTTGAGGAAATTTGGACTTGAAAGTGTTTACTGATGTTGATTGGGTAGGAAACATTAATGATAAAAAGAGTACAAGTGGTGGAGCATTCTTTCTTAGAAAGAGGTTGGTTTCTTGGACAAGTAAAAAGCAAAATTGTACATCCCAATCTACAATAGAAGCAGAGTATGTTGTAGTAGCAGTAAATTGTTCTAATATTATTTGGTTTAAACAGTTATTGGAAGGCATGAAGGTTGAGATCAAAGAACCAGTTGTTATGTTTTGTGATAATACAAGTGCAATAAACATATCAAAGAATCTAGTAATGCATTACAAAACCAAGCACATTGCAATATAGTATCACTTTGTCAGAGAATTGGTGCAGGATAAGGAGATCAGATTGGAATATGTCCATACAAAGGAGCAGATTGCTAACATATTCACTAAGCCATTACCTAAGGATGTGTTCTTGTATCTAAGAGGTAAGCTAGGGGTCATTCCCATATCTAAAGCTCACTAAAATAAAGTTTTAGTGATGCATCAACAAGAACCAAGTTGAAGATCTATCAGTTGATGTAGCATAATCATGGAAAAATTGCATATGAATCAGTACTCAAGGTACATTGCTACTCATTTGGTATGTGTTGTCTTTTGCATGTGTTGTAAAAGAGGGAGAGTATACTATCATATCTTTTTGAAATTTGAATTTGATTGTGGAGAGTTTTCTATTTGGAAAAGAAGCTATGTAATTCCTTCACAGAGGGAGATTACTACATTAGAGAAGTTTGTGGCATAAAATCTAAGAGGGAGAAATGTTTTGTCAAAAAAAGACTTGTTTTCAAATTTCATCTACTATGAGATGTTGTGTTGCCATCAATGCCGAAGAGGCAGATTGTTGGATACAATTTCTTAATTGTGTGTTGTCTTTGATGTTACACAAATGTCATATCAGTTGGTAGACAGAGTCTACCAAGCTCACTTGGTCAACAAAGCAAACTACAAAGTCTATCAAGCTCAGTTGGTCAGAAAAGAAAATTCCAGAGTCTACCGAGCGTTCCTAAAAGTTACTCTATGGAAACAATTTTTATCGAGCTCACTCATTCATTGAGGGCTTTTATGGTAGAAGTCAGTGGTAACTGAGCTCACAAGGTTAACGAAGGAAATTTAGTGTTTATCAAGTTCACTTGTTCTCCAAAGGATTTTTCAGAGTTCACAGTGTTCATCGAGCTTTAGTTGGTTAACACTGGAAATCATTTCTGGAATGGTGTCTACCGAGCAAGGTCAGCCAATGAAGGATTTCATTGTTTTGGGAAATAAAGTTTAATTATTTCATGTAATGATTGTAGCCGACTGATGTAATGATTATTGGTAATTGTAACTTGTAAATGAGCTGACTTGACAATTTTTAAGGCATAAATAAAAGGTCAAGTTGTGAATTCTAAAGTGTAATGAGGAGCATGCAAGTGTGTTGATTATGTGAAGAAGAAAGTGTGAGTAAATTTTGAATAAGGATCAGATATCCTTGAGGAGTAGCAAAGTTGTATTTGATCAAAAGAGGATCTGGAAAATTAGAACAAAGATTTGTATCAGCAAATCAGTTGCATCTCATTCAGGTCAAGTCATTGTTACTTTCTCACTATTGTAGCAGTGATTTCTAAATCTCTTAATAGAGTTGGTTTAATATCCATCTTGTAAATCCTCTAACAAGGTGACAGTTCTTCTGAATTGTTCTAAAGACCTCTAGAAAGGCCACTCCTAATAGGGTTATTAAATCCTTTAACAAGGTCACACCCAACAGTGTGTTTTGTAACCTTTAACATCGTTTGCTCCTAACAGGGCTCACTTTAGAATAGTGAAAATTAGTAGCTAGTTACTTGGTGGTTTTTCCCATATTGGGTTTCCACGTTAAATTTTATGTCTCATGTGTTCATGTTATTTCTTTTATGCATACATGTTAATCACTATGAATGTTTAAGATCTATTAAAGATATCATACACAACATTTACCAAGTTATAGCAATTTTTTGTATAGCTATTGAGTGACAGCAATAACTAGTTTTATAAGACATCTAAGGTATTTGTGGATTTTTTTTGTGGTAATTGATTCACCCCCTCCCCCTCTTAGTTACTCCATCTATATTACCAACACTAGTGTTCGCTGAGTGATAAAATAGTATAGATGCCAAGTGACAACAAACAATGTTAAATAAAATATTTGACAAATCTAATCCCACTAATCTAGTTTCTTGAATTATGTGAAGCATGTGGAAGATGACTATGATGAGTTGGTGGCACAGGGTCCAAGGTAAAATATTTTGAGGTGAGTTCAAGGAATATTGTAGAGGAAGTTTATAGAGGAACTAAAATGGAGAAGTGGATAGATTCATTAAACCTTAACTAACCCTAAAATGGAGGATTGTGGTTAAGTGAAAAAAGATCTAAATTCTCTATTTATAGAGATAGATGGCCAGAATTAAAGGTTTTCATGTGCAAGAACCAAAGGAAGAGAAGAAGTCTAGGGTGTTGCTTCATCTAGTGGCAATGAAGGATTGAACCAAAGATCTATAATCTACAAGTGAGCTGTAAGTTTTTATTAGATCAAGTCCTGCTATTTCTTTCTCAACTATACCAATGCGGATAAAATATTTTAGATTAAGGTTGACCTAATAGTCATTTGTAAATCCTTTAGTTGGGTGATATTCTAATGGAGTGCTCTAAAGTCCTCTAATGAGGGTCACTCATAAAAGTGTGATTGAAATCCTCTAACCAGGTTGCATTTAACATTGTGTATTGTAACCATTAACAGGGTTGACATTTTATAGTGCACCAATTTAGAAGTATGAAATTGGTTAGCATGTTACTGGTTTTTTTTCCCAAATTGGGTTTCCACGTAAAATCCTTGTCTCAAATTGTGTGAATGTGCTTATGGTATTTCATGTTTACATTTTTGCAAAGTCATCTTGACCTAGGACAATAACCTTACTAAGTTAAGGTATTGTATGATGTAATGGATGCATGCATGTTATGGTTTTATGGATATGAATCTATTAAGCATTGAAAAGTTTTATTTGTACATCTAGACCTTGGATAACTAATTCAACCTGCCCCCCGCCCCCCGACCACCACCCTAGTTATTCTAAAGAATTCCAACAATGATTCCCATATAATATGTACTTGATGAGAATAATATAATAGAAGTAAATTGTTCTTGGTAAAGATTTTTTATTCATAAATATTTATATGATCATTTAAAAAATAGTGTTAGATGTGAAGTGAACCTTTGAGTGTACAATATAGAAAAATATATAAGACTCTCAAATGTGATATTAGGAATAATTTATATTTTTAACAACATTTAAACTAAATTGTCATTAACGAGAAAGTAGATGGGGTTTTTTATTCATTTTTTTCTTAGTTCTTGCAGTTACTATGGGCCCTCTTAGAAGCAAGATGTCAATGTTGTTGTAGACTAATATTTCAAGAATATGGTTCAACAACTTGTAAGCTCAATCCTTTCTTTGATAAAGAACACCTAGATTTTCTTTAGTAATAAAATTGATGTTACTAAAACCTAGATCATATGATAGATAAATTTATCAAATAAATTAAGACTATGGTAGATGCAAGATTTGGAACAAGCACAAACAATTATAAAGAATTATTAACGTTTATTCACTTAATGAAAGGATCTAGTAGGAGTGGCAATTGTAATAAAATAATTTTGTATTCTTTATATTAGAGTCATCATTCTCATTAGTTATTAAAGGGAAACAAGTTTTTATCAAGTTAATTTGAATGCACTATCTACATAAATAATAACGAATCATTTAATAGAAATAAAACTATGATTTGGTAGAGTTACACATGGTAACTCTTGATAGAATTAAATTAAATGGATAGTAGAAGAAAATGCCCCTATATTACGACAAGAGACACAATGCACCAAAGTTCATGGCTAATGTGGGCATATTTTAAAGTAGGATGAAGTAGAGATGAAGCCAAAGAAGGGAGGGATGGAGTAAAAAAAATAGTGGTTGTGTGTGTGTGTGTGTGTGTGTGTGTGTGTGTGTGTGTGTGTGTGTGTGTGTGTGTGTGTGTGTGTGTGTGAGAGAGAGAGAGAGAGAGAGAGAGAGTAGAACTCTTAACTCTTAATGCATTTAGGTGATCCTCACAAGGGTGAAGCATTGTGACTTTGTGGGAGGTCACCCATCCTAGTTTCTATTTAGGCATGTGATAAATAATTGTTTTCAACTTCACTATGATTTATCAAAGTTTGTAGTTCAATCCAAGAAGGAGGGGGGGAGGGTTATAGTAGCTTAAATAATTTTCAATTTTGAGCTACAAATGTGGCTTCTTACTCTATTTTCTTAGTTAAAAATGAGAAAAATAAGTCAAAAGTCCTATTTTATAGAAGCTAGTGAATTACCAAAAGTATGTTTGATAAAATAAGCCTATGCCATTTTCAACATTTTGGCCATTTTTTCAGCTTCCCAATTAGATCAATAACTTGATTCTAAAAACACAACTCAAGGATTGGACATCCAAAATGAGTAGTTATCTTTCTAATAGAGAAGGTTTATTTAAATTGTCAACTCGAAGACATATACTTGAAACAAGTCTGCAAAGTATATGCACCATGAAACTCTCTAAGATATTATATCATTTAAAAAAATAAACTATAAAAATGCTGGAAATAAATCTAAATATATAGTAATGGTTGCAGGAAACTGCACAGTAATGGCTACAGGAACTGTATATTATCTAATCTATCTATATCCCTATGTATGTCTGCATCGAATGTTTGATTAAAATTTAGAATATATATGCTTATTAAATCTCTAAAAACCATCGAACAAGTGTCTCATCATTCCTTTAAACAAGGAAGAGACTTATTACAAAACTGATGACTAAGTGTGCTGATTTTTTGTTCCACATTTTTAGCATTCCACTCAAGTGGATGGTTCTCCTTTATTATTTTGAATTATATCAAACCCTTTTACCACATTGTGCTCCTCCTTTTTCTCTTTCTATATTATTTTGAAAATCTGAATTTTATTAAGAAATTTGAAAGTTATGATCATTTTACTAAAAGAGATTTTATGCTGCCTGAAAACGTGCCACCTTTTCCTCAGTCAACTTCTGATCCATGGTGCTCATTAACTATTATGAACCAACTCAAATGCTCAAAAGGGTTTGTGTGCCTTTTTTTTATATTTCCAAATCCATAAGCCATTCTTGATTTCATTAAGAGTTGAGTGAGATATTCTTATTTTATCAAAACTGACTGTTGACTTTTTTTGCATTTCCTACAATTGTTGATTATTGACAAGTGTCAACTTGCTTCTCCTTCTTTCTAGATGCATGAACAACTCAAATACCTCAAAAAAAACATGTTAATCACCTCAAGATAATTATATTTCAATGATAACCACTTATCATAGTAAATCATCACAATCTGGCATTAACTAGCAATAAATACAAATGCTAATCAATAAATCAGGTTAACGTATGGAAATGGATTGGGAATATATTGAGACCATGGGGTAAAGTGTAATAGTATATGAATATAAATATGACATTTTATAGGCTCATCACATTTATGGTAGAAGGTCTCCTTACTGATGAATCTGTCTCCATGTCAATAAGTTAAAATTTTGATATGTTAGTTTCTTCCCACAAAAATACTTGCCAGCCCTCGATAATTATTACATTAAATTGACCTTGTGATTGGTTAGATTATGATATTGCTAACAAAAATATAAAAATGTGATTTTATGCTTTCTACAGTAATTAATGTTTGAAAAATAAATTTAATCAAATAATAATAATAATTCTAACAAAGTAATAGATGAAGAGGAAGGGAGAGACAAGTAATTGTTTAATAGATAGAACAAATATGTCTAGAGAGTGAGATTAAATTAAAAAATTTAAATCTAAGATATTTTGTATATATTCAAACTACAATTGAAATATAATAAATTAAATGCAAAGTTAAAACTCATAAGCATCCGATTAATAATTTTAAAATTTAATAACATCTATGCATGTATTAAGTTATTTAATAATTAAATATAAGAAAGAAAAGTAATCCTTTAAATTACATATTATTAAAATATTAAGAAACTATATGCTTATATATGTGTATATGTATGTATAAACTATTATATAGTTCATCTTTATTTTTAAAATTAAATTTACTAAATCTTAATATATATTTTAATATGTTAGTCATATTTTTAAGTATGTATTTTCTCAATGTTTTAATTTTAAAAGATTATCTTTATTTGAAATTGTATTTTTAGCGAAAAAATTGTAATAGAAAACATGTTAAGGCAATTTTAAAAAAATTTGATATTGCTATCAGGAATTAACTGTGTGATTTTTGAGTCAAACTCATTAACCAATATATCATGAGTAGTGATTCACACATGTATCCATATCTTATGAGAATAAATAGAACACTTAGAACTCATTGGATCTAGGTGATGCTCACAGAGGGAAGTCTCGGTGCTTCACCTCTATGAGCATCACCTAGATCTAGTGAGTGTTAAGTGTTCCAATTATTATCATAAGAGATGTATTCATGTTTCAATCTACACTCATGATATATGGGTCAATGAGTTTGACTCAAAAACTATACAGTTAATTCCTAATAGTAATATCACAATTTCATTTGCTGTGGAAAATATCTCCTACTTATCTATTTTCTTATATAAAATATTAATAATAAATTTTTTTTTAATATAATAATAATTATAAATATTTTAATAGAATGAGCCTATGAAAAAATCTATTCTTATTATGGATATGCTCTTTTTTGGCTTGTAGATTTGGACATTTGAAGAGGCAGTGCTTGAGCTCTACTGCTCTTCCCTCTCCAGGAAATCCCATTTATGGAGGATGAAGATTACAATATTTCCCCCCTTCCTAAAAAGAATGCCCCTTCAAAAAATGGTGTATGGTTTCAAGTAATCATGAAAGAAACAAAAAATGAATATTTTATCCTATACGTGCAGATCATTTTTCAAATCGAATCACATTCACAAGAATTCCCCATTAACTCTAAATCATATTCACAACCAAATGAGGACAAAAGCATGGGGAATCAAATTAAAGAAGCCTCAAAAAGAAACTTTAAATTACTCACTCATTAGCAAGACCACAACCAAGGAAGAATGATCGCATGGTGGAACTAAGCATTTTGTAGATAGGTAAGTATCACTCCCTTAGATTGTGGGTTTTATTGTCTTGAGTACTATTCTAGGAAAATTAGCAATTACTTATTATCAGAGAGAAAAAATTTCTTCAAAACCTACCCTTCCTTATTCTTTGATCTTCAACATAATTTCAACCCCCATCACTGCCAACTACAAAGAATTGCCTCCAGGTACAATTTGGGCATTCCCCTAATATCACTAAGAAAACATGAAGTTTTGCAAAATATTGGGGACTGCTTCAGTAATTTTTTGGATGTGTAATTCCTCTCACCCATCAAGGAAAATGTAAAATTATGGTGATAATCAACCCATGTTTCAACCCTGCAAAATTAACAATCCACAATGATGATATATCATTTAGTATTTACCCCAAACTTTTCTCTAGAGACATTGATGAGAGCATGTTATCCATCATCCAAGGATTCACCTCCCTTCAAAACCTAATATGAACCCTAAACCTACTCCCCACATAGGTTACCCATATAAATCATCTGTCACCCTCTCTTTCAAGGGATAGTCATCCCAGTTAGAAGCCTCACTTAGACTATTTAGCATATGACAACTCCATTGCTCTACTAGTTAAACCCTCCTCACCTATCCCTGAATCAACCTCCCCAACTCTTTGATCCATCATCATCTCCTATAAAAATGGGTTGACGGTCCAAAAATCACCCTCCCCTCTACCTCTAATCGATTTTGATAGAAGTGATGCTACCACATCCTCCAACACTCAACCAAAATCTAACTTTTGGCCTCTCCCCATTGGATGTCGATACATTATCCCCCCCTTTGGTCCCTCCCCATCCCTCACTCTCCTCATCCACAGATTGCATTCAACCATGAGAAAAGAGGTATCTTACATTATCATCTCTTTGGAAACTAAACTTCATCAACTAAATAATCTTATGGGGGAATTCATCTTTATAAATAAAGCTATTCAATAGGAACTTTTGAGATGGAGAGATTTCAAAGATCATCTCCAAAATTCTACTTCCTAAGAGAAGGTCTCAATACAACATCACAATCAAGAAATGGAGCAGATTCTTATTCATCTACAACACAATAGGTCTTAATCAAATTCCCAACATCATCTTGGAAACATCCAGCTCGCTTAATACCACTCTCAAATTAGAGGGTTACTAGTGAATATCTGAACAATCCTCTCAATCTAAACATTGATTGGGTAATAATGGATCTATTATGCAAACCTCATATAACCCCTTGAGGATTGCATGTACCAACCTAGGAAACAAGTCACCAAATTATGAAAAATCCTATGAGAAGCAAGGTAGGAAATCTATATCAAAGTTACTCAATCAAGAAGGCAGAATAGATAATTAGAATAAACTCACCTCAATGTTTGATAATGTGAAGGGGAAGGGCCTTCCACCCCCTCTATGAAGATCACCTCTTGGAAAATTAGGGGTTACAATGCCCCAACCAAATAGTGCTAGCTAAAGAATTGTCTTAGTAAACTAGAATCTAATATCATACTCCTTCAAGAAAATAAACTAGATGAAGATGACTTATCCTAATTAGTGAAAAAGATAATCTTTTGGAAGGTTTGGGGTCACCCAGTTTCCTCCCCTCTTGTGGGCTTGTTTGCATTTGGAACCCAAAAATACTACCCAATTCACTCCTATCAATATCTCTCCCCAATGGATGAGTGGAAGGATTAAGAGCATTAAATCTAACCTTACATCCACACTCACTAATTTTTATGGGCCCACATCCTTGGAAAGAAAAGAATATGTATGGAGAGAATTATCCACTTACATCTCATCTGAATACCCAAACTATCCTCATAGGTGGTGACTTCAATGCCATAACCTATCTAAAAGACAAAATTGGTCATATCAGGTCTCTTAATCAAGCCTCAAGGGATTTCAAGGAGTGGATCTCCTCAAATAATTTAATGGACATCACCCCCTCCAATGGGACTTTCACCTAGAATAATAGAAGGGATGACAATGACCTAATTTTGGAAAGATTAGATTTTTTTTCTAGCGTATTTATCAAGCATACATTGTTCCTTTCATACATATATCGAACCCTTATTAGGTTCATATCACTTTGTATTATCTATAAAGATTGATGAAGTTCCTAAAACTATTAAGCCCCACTTTAAATTAAAAAATACATGGTTTCAAGATGGAAACTTTATGGCCCTTATTGAGTCTTGGTGGAATGAGGCAAAATTTGATTGTTCCAAATTATATGTCTTTGTTTCCAAGCTTAAACAAGTAAAGGAAAAAATCAAAGAATGGAATAGATTGTATTTCAATAACATTTTTGAGGAGTTATGAAAGGTTGAATAAGACATCCATTCTCTAAATGAGCATGTTCTGACTAATGCTCTACACAATGACTCATATTTTCTAGAACAGTCTCTTCTCAACAAGAAAGAAGATCTCTTAAATTTTTTGGAGGCATAAATCTAGGGAATGTTGGTTAAGTGAAGGAGATAGAAAATATAAATTCTTCCACAATAGTGCTAAATCTCAGATAAACATTATCAAAATCAGGGATGAACACCAAAAGCTAGTTGAGGACCTTGCAATGATTGCATAAGCTATTGTCTCTTATTACCAAAATGTACCTAACAACTAGGGATTTGTTGAATCTGATTCTTAAAGTAATTAGCAACAATCATAACACTATGTTAAACAATTTTTTTTTTGAAAAAGGAAATCAAGGAGGCATTATTTCAAATGCAATCTGACAAGGCTTCAGCCTCGGATGACTTTAAGGCCCTCTTCTTCTAGAAATGTTGGCACTTTCTAGTAGAAGACCATTGGAAATTCTTAGAGTGAAGTAGAAATTTTGGAAAATAACTAAAGGAAATCAACCATATATTTCTCACTCTAATCCCAAAAAAAATTAATGCTTTTAATCCGAGAGACTTTAGACCTATTTTCCTCTGCAATACTCTTTACAAAATCCTCACAAAAGCATTGGCCAATAGACTTAATAAAGTTATACCACTCATCATCTCTGATGAACAAATAATCTTCATCTTGGGAAGATCTATATTAGATGGCCTCATTATTATTCAAGAATGTATTCATTTTGTCCAAAGGAATAGAGTAAAGCTTGACATACAAAAGGCCTACGATAAAGTGGAATAGAGATTTTTATGCAAGTGCATTGAAGCCTTTAGATTCTATAAATAATGGATCCATCTCATCAACTGCATCTCCACCCCCAAAATCTATGCTCTCATCAATTGATCCCAAGAAGGTTTATTTTCCATCTTGAGATGTATTAGGCAAGGAGACCCCATCTCCTCTTTTCTTTTTGCAATTATGAAACAAGACTTTGGAACACCCACCAAACACTCACATAAATTAGAATCTATCCAAGGCATCAAGGTCATTGATGACATCCCCAATATTACTCATCACCAATTTGATGATTATACCATCCTCCCAAGACAATGAACTATCTTTGAGGTTGAGGCTCTCAAACCAACCTAAACTTATTTATGATAGCCTCAAGGAAACTTGTCAATGCTGAGAAATTAGAAATATTTTTCATCAATACTGACCTTAATATAGAAACTAGGATATGCAACATTCTTAGCTTCAAAAGAGGCACTTTTCTCTGTAAGTAGATCTCCCCCTAGATAAAGGAACCAAATCTACCAAGCTATGGGAATCTATCCCACATAGGATGAAATCCAAGATGGAAAGCTAGAGAAATAAATGAATTTATTCTATTGGTTGTCTCACCATGATTAAATTTTTCCTATCAACTCTTCCATCATATCACTTGTCTTTCCTCCAACTTCCCTCCTCGACAAAGAAGAACTAGAGATAAAACTCAAAGACTTCTACTAGAAAGGAACAACTCAACACAAAAAACTATCCCTCATCAGTTGAGCTAATTTATGTAAACCCATAGAATTGGGTGGGGGGGTGGTGGTGGGGGGGTTGTGGGGAGCAGGCATCAAGAAGCTCATCTGGAAAAGAAATGCTTTCAAGAAAAAAATTAGTATGGAGACTATATCAAGAATCTAACAAGAATTGGTCAAAAAACCATTTTCCATAAATATCTCCCCTCCCCGCCCCCTCTAACCATTTGATTCTATTTAGAACTTCAACCCCCACCCCCCCCCCCAAAGGATGTAGACTATGGAACTTCATTGTTAACAAGAAACCCTTCATAGCTATGTAGGAGTTCTTTCAAGGAACATATCAAGTGGATTTAAACTTGATACCAGGAAAAAAAGATAGGGACAAGCCTAAGGATTAGGTAAATCCTATATTTAGTTGTATCACCTAATCTAGTAGTGCAAATTCAATACTAACTAATAACAAAAGCATTAACACAACTAAATAGTTAACACTTAAGATAGGACCAAGGTTATCACCACAAAAGGAAGTAAACCAAGAATGGTAGGCTCCTTATGGTAGATCCCATGATGAAGTGGATGTATCCCTGATGGATGGAGATGTGTGCTCATGATGTGCTCAAGCTTCAAGTGGATGGGTGATTGTCAAGTGTGTGTATGGAAGAGAGTTTCAACAATGGAGGTGTGGAGGGATTTCAACATTATGATGGTATTTTGGTAGTTTTTGGGTTCTCAAAATAGCATGATAAAATTGCATAAAAGGTGGATCCTTTTTGTGAAGTGAGAGGGTTTCATTTATAGGCCAAGGGGTAAAGAGATGGATGGTCAACATGTAAAGATGAAAAAATGGTGAGGGAGGGTCAAGATGCATTCAAAGGAGAGCACATGGATTGTGCTTGTTTAGAGCCAATAAGGAAGTGACAGTTATCACAAGGAGGATGGAGGATAGGATAAGGGTTGGTCAAGGGAGTAATGAGGGAGGTTGAGTATGTAAGAGGGATGTAAGAGTCATAAAGGGGGATATAAGAGTCATAAATGTTGGAAGGTGAGGGTGAGGATGAGTTTGTTGACTTTAGCTTGGGTTAGAAAGTCTTAAACCCTTGCTTAAATTTGTGCACATGTTTAGAAGGGGGATTAGGCTTAGTTTAGAAAGGGGATTGGGGGGCAAGTGGCCTAGCTTTGATGGGATAGGTTAGTTAGGTGGCTAAGTGAGGTTAGTATGGGTGAATGGGTTGGATTAGGAGTAAAGGTTGGGTTTAGGAATGTTTTAGGGGTTTAGATATTTTATTAAATGATTTATTTAATAAAATGGGGATATGGGATTAAATTAAATAGATTTAAGAATTTATTTAATTTAATAGAGGAATAGGGATTTAATTGATAAATTGATTTTGGGTTATCATTTGATTTTATCAATTGGATTATAGTTAATTAAATTAATTAATTAACTAGGGGATGATGATTAATTAATTAAATAATGAATATTTAATCAGTAATGTCATAGGAGATAACTAAATATGATTACCTATTGTGTAATCAGATTTAGGTGTCTACATCAGTAAGGCTAAGTCTTGGTTCTAGGCCAACATTAATAAAGTCATCAGAACTCACTTCACTTTAGGCTCTACAAGGACAAGGCAAGAAAACTTAAGGGATTGATCTTATTTAACTTGATACTCTACTCTACAAGATTATTCCCTATAGCAAAAATGGTCAATATTCTTCTACAATTTTCTAATAAACTCTCTAATTATAGTAGCTAATTACAACCAAAAAGTAGATGCAAATAAGTAATGACCAACACTTTTAGTTCTTCAATACATAAAAAGGTAAATTGATATTCGCCTAGGTATGCAATAGTAGAGAACATGCAATCTCTAAGCTAACTAGTTCCTTATCCATTGGGCATCAACTAAACCTTAACATACACATGAATACCTTAAGTATACTCATATATCTAGACATTTGATCTATCTATCTAACTTGCAAATAGACATCATAAAAACTCTCATACTTATGGTAATATCCTCATGGTGAAACCTGCAACCCTATCAATGTAAAAAAGCATTTACTTGGCCCTTTGTTCCAATAAAAAATGTATCCAGGCATACAACCTTAAGGGATTGCAATTGAGTTTAAGCTCGTAGTTCTTAAACACAAAACATTGCAGATGACAGGGGAAGGAGATGAGAATTAGAATGAAACTCAGAAAAATGAAGCTCTTGTATTAATCTCATTCAAAACTCAAAAAATACAAAATGAATGACTATGTAGTATAAAATTCTTCAAAAGAATTACACTACTATTGTTCATATAGAGGAATACTAAGAATGGTATCACAGTAGATAGGAAATTCTCCAACTCTGGAACCCCTTACAATGAATAGAGAAGAAAGATATATAGAAGAGAAGATATTTTAGGATTTGGAATCTAAAATTGACATGTGTCCCATTGAAAATATCTTCATTTTGATTTTGTTGAAATTGAACTTCTTCATTTGCCTATAACCAAAAACCATAAATGATGCAACAAAATATTTGATATATCCCTTTAAATTAATTAGCAAAATATCCTTTGAAAAAATATCAGATATACATCATAGCATGTGTTGGAGCTTCAAATTTAATTTTAGCTTGTCACTTCTACTTTTTCCATGAAATTTGATGCAGGCAAAGGGGTGAACAACTAGTGCCAACGGCTCACTCAGCTATCCAAACAACTCTGCAAGAGTTAACACAACTAAAGCAAAAACAAAGAACAACAACCAAAGGAGGAAGAAGAGTGAAATACTTTTATTGATTCATCATAATATCTTCATACATGCCCAGCTATGAGGCCTTCTAGGTTATGACCAATGCAAATTACAATCTTCAAATTCTCACTTTCAAGCACCTATCTTCTTTTCGTAATTTGATCCCTAGCTTCTATCTCCTCTCCCTAATTGCCCTAAAACCTAACCTTATATTTCCTTAAATACTTGCCAAAATAGCTTATAGAAGATTCTAGAACATAGAAAGGCCACAAGTTGGCTCTTTACAAATATTAGCTACCTACTAGAAATTAAATGCAAGTAGAGTCAACCCAAACTGGAACTAGATATAGACAACTTGGCAAATGAAAACCGGCACTCAGCATCCAAAGGAATCACTCGGTAGCAACTACGAACTTGGCATCCTCCAATGCTCAGCAACCAAAGAAAATCACTCGACATCCAAAAGCACTCAACAACCAAAGGATTCACTCGGCATCCAAAGAATTCACTCAAAAACCAAAGGAACTCGGTAACAACTAAGAATGACTCATCATCCAAAGAGTTCACTTAGCAACCAAAGGAACTCAACAACAACTAAGAACTCGGTAGACACTGGCAGAAAGATAAAAGTGCAGGATTGCAAGGAAACCCAAGATGCTCCTACATCAAAATTCAACTATATTATCGACAAACTTGATTACTTCCAACTACCTTTAAAACAATCATATCATCCCTCATAAGGTCAATAAAATCAAATTTAATGAAAATATGGCTACATTTGATCCTATTCCATTCTAAAAACATCAAATCAGCATTTTCACTAAGGAGTCCTCATAATCACAAATTTTCCTTTAGCTACATCTGGTGAATAGCTATGCAAAAACCAACTACAAAAATGGAAAATTCATCTCTTCGCAGTTCCAATGGTATATTATAGTGCATATTTTGGACAAAAATCATGCCTCTACGATCTTTTCAAAATGTTACACCTCGGGCCATGAACAGAGCTAAAAATGAAAAATTTAAATACACTATATAGTTAAAATCTATATAAAAACATTTAAACATTTAAAGCTTTCATCATTTGACATTCATATGTTTTTAGATTAGAGAAATATGAATAAAATCTTTTATTTCATCCTTTATTCATCTCTCCTACCATGTGACAAAATCTAGTTCGTCAACATCATTAGGCGGGTCCCACATAGCACTATGCATTTGAAATATTTTAATTTTCCTATGATCTACCAACATCTTAGATCATAGCATCTTACCTCGTAAAATTCCATGCCCCGACCATATGACAAACTCACCATTTGAATCTTCAATCATAATATCTCAAGGCTTAAACCTTTGTTTTATGACCTTACGACATTATTATGGCCTATCATAATATCTCCATTCAAAATTTCAACTCCCCTGACCTCACAATAATATCCTAGTTGTAGCATCTTAAATGTCCATCTTCATCTCTATGACCATATGGCAACTGGAACATCATGAATCCTTAAATTTCATGTTGCAATCTCATGATTTTGTTGTAGCATCAGATATCTTTAAAATGAGCCTTTTGAACACATGGCTTCAACATAACATTAGGGCTCTATGAATTTTTTCCTATGATATCACAAACCCTCCTTGAATATTGCATGCATTTGGTCAAAACTTTGCTGACCAGCTGCCAACTGGCCACGATGGACCCCGCCAAGCAAACCTTGCCTTCTCTCCAAGGCATTCTTATTGAGACACCTAATTTTTGCGTGGTGCAATTTTTAAAAAGAGAAAAACTCCCTATCCTGTTGTATGTGGGTTATCTAACCCAGAGATCTTACTCAACAATAAAAATACTGCTAGCACATAAGAGATCGCTGCCTTAGTCATGGAATGTCATTCCTTGTTCACAAAACTCCACCCTCCCACCATGGATGTGCTCTTCCTCTTTGCCTGCAGGTTTCATTCCTTCAACATAGGGCTCCTCCTACATGTTGTGGCTTCCTCTCAACAACTGTGTTTGTAGTTGTTTTCATTTTGTAATAGATCCCACATATATTCGAGTAAATTTCACTTTTGACGTGAGGAAAAGGCTTATTAATGCCATCATTGGGTGTCTAAATCATGCTAAGGACATTGCCCCTCCTCTGTTTTGTGTGTACACTTCATACCTCAAACACTTTAATTTTCGTGGAGCTCAAAACATTTTAATGGGATATTCTATCCTCAGTCATACTTGTTCTCTATTTGGTGCTGGAAAACTATGTTCACCTCACGCCTTTGAGCTCTACCCCTGCCATGCTCTCTTCACTCTTCCACATGAGGTTTGGATGATTTTGCATATGAATAGTTGTTAATCCATATTCTAATGTTACTTCTTCATGGTTTTTGTATATTCTAAATCATTCTTCAACAATATTTTCTCATTCCTTTGATTTCCTATCACAATGACCTCCCAGTTAATGAAAATAAATCAGAAACCTGGCAGACAGTCCATCCATTTTGTCTTCAATGTTTGTTCCTTTTATTAAAATGTTGCCTATAAGATATAACACAACCAATGAACTTCATTCATTACCACATATTCTTTTAAAACATCCATTCATTCTCTATAGCTGAAAATGTTTTAATGCACACTTCTGACTTATACAATCAAATAAATAATCCCTTGCACATATTTGGCTCCACTATTTGTTCACAATACATTTGATCCTACAAAATCATTTGAAAACAAATGATTATATGCATATAGTGAACATTGTAGCAATTAAAATCATTACAATTTCCCTTTCAAAGACTTCAATTTGCACACAATCTTCATCAATCTGATGGAATCAGTCAAACCCGAAAGTGGGCCCAACTAAAAAAAAATTATTTTTGAACAATTGACATTGAAAACTGATCTGATGAGCATTTAACATTGATCAAGATCAAATTCAACCACTAAACCATCATTAGAATTCATTTTATCACTTATCTACAAACTGTGACTTTATGCTAACAGGGCATGTCGGTTGGCTTTAAAAACTGACCCAAACAGATAAGAAGGCTCTGAAAGTTGGTATGCTAATACTTTGTTCCACATTCTTGCACCCTACCAAATATCATCACATGATAATCATTAAGTCAAAAGATATTGATGTTCAAAGTTGCCTAATCAAAATTTTCTATAGATAAACTAGTCAGAAAATCATAAAAAGAGTTTGGTTTTAGCCTCAAAAATTGGGTAAACTGATGCTTGAAGGTTTGAAAATTGGAAAAAAATTTCATTGCCATGAGGAGAATGTAATTCTATGATTTGGGCTCATGAAAAATAACTGGACAACTTTGGCAAGTATGTGAAGTGAGGTACTTAGAATTGTAGGATAGTGAACATCAGTAGAAAAGTGTTTTTTGCAAGTGGAATGGCCCTGAGAAAGTGTGCAGATGAATTCATCAAGGTTTAAAAACTAGGACACTTGAAATATTTTTGGATTAGAATGCAATAGTACAAACCATTTTATCTCATCTATTACAGATTCATAGTTATGACATCCCGAACATGGGTACCGACCAATCTACATTTTATGACACTAGTAAAAAGTTATAAATTGCCTTCGGAATTACATTTGGAAATTGACCAAACAGATTTCTCATATGCTCAAAACTAGAACGTAGCAATTGTTTGGCCTCTAGAATGCAATGCAAAAGGAATTTTCTTAGTAGGGTCAACTAGGTCAAAGTTACAATTAGTCAAACAGGGCTTCCCAGATTCTTGAGAAATATGCATCAGCATGATGGAGATAAGTAGCCAAATATGAGGGATTCAAAATCTAGTCAAAACAAATCAAAATAACTTAAAATCTAGAACATAGGCTCATTGATGCATACTAAACAATTCTAAAATGGTGAGTCATGAAAAATTATTGGGTACAAGATATTTGAATGCAAACTGGGCCTCCTATCACTGTTTGACATAGGCAAAAAATGCAGAATTGAACACTACTCAAAATAGAGCTTCATAGAATGATTTAGGATGTTAGTTTATCATTATAGAACACATAAAAATGTTGAACATAATACACTTCATAGGCCTTAATATGACATTTAGGTACATAAGCAATAAAAAGCATTTATAGGGCTAAAAGTGACTCAAAATACTAGAATGGTACTCAAACTGGGAATGAAATTTTGAGCCCCATCAAGCTAAACATCTATCATGGGATTTGAGTGGTGGTCAAGATGTCCTATTTTGGGAAGAATCTTGGGGGCATCCTGTTGAAATATAGATGAAGTAACTAAGAGGGGAGGGGTGAATCAGTTACCACAAACTTCAATTACAAAAATAAATCCCTTAGATGTCTTTACTGCTGATACTCAGTAAACAGTGCAGGAATACTGTAACTTGGTAGATTAACTAATTACTGATTATCTAGCATTCATAGTCATTAATATGCTTGCAAAGATTAAGATAAATGAACATAGGAGACACTAGATTTAACGTGGAAACCCAATATGGGAAAAACCACCAAGTAACTAGTCACCAATTTTCACTCTTCTAAAGTGAGTCCTGTTAGGAGCCAACCCTGTTAAAGGTTACAAAACACAGTGTTAGGTGTGACCTTGTTAGAGGATTTAATCACCCTGTTAGGAGTGGTCTGGTTAGAGGTCTTGAGAATAATTCAATTGGACTGTCACCTTGTTAGAGGATTTACAAAATGGCTGTTAAACCAACTCTGTTAAGAGATTCTAGATTCACTGTTACAATGATTAGAAAGCAACAATGAGGTGACCTAAATGATATGCAACTTATCTTTTTCTGATTACAGATCTCTTTTCTGCTTTACTGAATCCTTACTAATCGAATACAACTTTGCAGATCCTCCAGGATATCTAATCCTTCATTAGAGTTCGCTCAATATTCACTTATTTCATCCTCATCCATATATTCTCTCTCACTCCAATTCACAATTTGAACATCGATATATATAACTTTCAGATTATCAAGTCGGCTTAAATATAGGTTACAATAAAAAAATCATTACATCAGTCAGCCGCATGAAACAATTAAACTTAATATCAAAATAGTAAAATCCTTTACTAGTCGACCCATCTCGGTAACCACTGCTCCAAAGTGGTTTTGTAGTGATAACCAAGTGAAGCTCGGTAAACACTGCAAAACCTGCAAGAATCCTTTGGAGACCAAGTGAGCTCGGTAGACATTAACTTTCCTTTGTGAACCTTGGGAGCTCGGTAGACATTAACTTTCCTTTGTTAACCTTGGGAGCTCGGTAGACATTAACTTTCCTTTGTTAACCTTGGGAGCTCAGTATACATTAACTTTCCTTTGTTAACCTTGAGAGCTCGGTAGACATTAAATTTCCTTTGTTAACCTTGGAAGCTCGGTAGACATTAATTTTCCTTTGTTGACCTTGGGAGCTCGGTAGACTCTGTCTGATGACTGATATGACATTTGTGCAACATCAAGGACAATACATAATTAACAATTGTATCCAACAATCTCTCTCTTTGGCATTAATGGCAACACATGTCATAGCAGAATGAAATTTGAAAACAAGTGTAACAAGTCTTTTCTGTCAAGACAACTTTCTTTATTAGATAGCAGACTCTCCCTCTTTGAGTAATCTCCCTCTGTGAAGGAATTCCATAGCAAACTCTTCCTCTCAAAATTTTTTTAGAAAGATATGATAGTAAAACTCTCCCTCTTTTACAACACATGCCAAAGACAACACAACTCAAATGAATTTTAATGTACCTTGATACTGATTCATATGCAATATGTCTTGATTATGTTGCATCAGCTGATAGATCTTTTACTCGATATGCATTGATGCATCACTAAAAATTTATTTTAGTGAACTTCAGATAGGGGAGTGACCCCTAACTTACCTCTTAGATACAAGAATGCATCCTTAGGTAATGGTTTTGTGAATATGTCAACAATTTGTTCCTTTGTATGAACATATTCCAATCTGATCTCCTTGTCTTGCACCAATTCTCTGACAAAATGATATTTTATTGCAATGTGCTTGGTTTTGGAATGCATCACTGGATTCTTGGATATGTTGATTGCACTTGTATTATCATTGAACATAACAACTGGTTCTTTGATTTCTACCTTCATGCCTCCCAACAACTATTTCAACCAAACAATATTAGAACAGTTTACTGCTACAGCAACATACTCTGTCTTTGTTGTAGATTGGGATGTACAATTTTGTTTTTTGCTTGTCCAAGAAACCAACCTCTTTCCAAGAAAGAATGCTCCTCCACTTGTACTTTTTCTGTCATCAAGGTTTCCTACCTAATCAGCATCAGTAAACACTTTCAAATCTAGATTACCTCCAAATTTGTACCATAAACCATAATCTTAAGTTCCTTTCAAATATCTCATTATTCTTTTGATTGCCATTATGTGATTTTCTCTTGGTTTTGCTAAAAATCTTGCTACAATACCAACTGCAAGGGCAATATCTAGCCTAGTATGAACTACATACTACAACTTTCCAATCATAGATCTATACAATGTTTGATCTACTTCTTTTGATTCATCTTCCTTGGTAAGTTTTAATCCAGTACACATAGGAGTCTCAACTGGTTTACAATCTTCCATACCAAACTTTTTCAATATCTCCTTGATGTATTTTGATTGAGTGATGTAGATACCATTTTTATTTTGTTGAATCTGAAGACCAACAAAGAATTTGATTTCACCAAACATAGAAATTTCAAATTCCTTGTTCATTTACTCTAAAAATTCTTTGCATAGATCATCATTCCCTGTGAAAATAGTATCATCTACAAATATTTCTACCATAACAATCTTATTATCTAGTCCTTCCTTTATATACAAGCTACTGTTATCATTAGTTCTTTGAAAACCAATCTGAATAAGATATTTGTGCAATCTTTCATACCATGCTCTAGGGGCTTGTTTCAGACCATACAATGCCTTATGTAATTTGCAAACCATGTTCTTCTTATCTGGATCAAAAAAACCTTAAGGTTGTTCAATGTAAACCTCTTCATCCAGTATACCATTGAGGAATGTTGACTTGAAATCCATCCGATAAACTTTGAATCCTTTGTGTGCAGCATATGCTAGTAAGGTTCTGACTCCTTTCTATCTTGCAATAGGAGAAAAAATTTCTCCATAGTCTATTCTTTCTTCTTGAGCATAACCTTTGCATACTAGTCTTGCTTTGTTTCTTGATACCTTACCATCTTCATCCAACTTGTTTTTGAATACCCACTTAGTTCCAATCACATTTTTATCTTTAGGCCTAGGTACAAGAGTCTATGTCTTGTTTTTCTCTATCTGTTCTATCTCTTCATTCATAGCCTCAATCCAACTATCATTTCCAAATGCATCATTAATATTTCTAGGTTCAAAATCAACAAGTAAACAAGTACCTTTCAACTTGCTTCTTGTCATGGTTCCTTAAGATTTGTCTCCAATGATCTGATCTGTTGAATGATGTCTCCTGACATATTTTGCTAATACAGGTTCCTTTCCTTTTGAGAGAATTTCATTATTATCCTCTTGTACTTCAATTTTAGGTTCTGGTTGTTCTGGCTCGGTAGATATTGGCTTGGGTCCTTCAGACTCGGTAGACACTTGCTCGGTAGTATCTAAATGTAACTCTGGTTGCTATAGCTCAGTTTGAACTACCTGTAACTCGGTTACTGATGACTCAGGAGTAGAAGATTCCTAATTGACTGGTACTATATCAGGTTTAGTGAAAACAAACCTTCTATAATCTTCTAGTTCCTTTTTGCTTTCTTCTTCAGTCCTTTCTACAAACTCATCAACTTTCACATGTGCACTTTCTATGACTTTGTAAGTAGACAAGTTCAAACATCTATATGCTTTACTTTTGCAAGAGTATCCCAAAAATATTCTTTCATCACCTTTTACATCAAATTTACCTTTTCTAGATTCTTTCAAAATGTAACATTTACTTCCAAATACTTTTAGGTAACTTACATTAGGTTTATAGCCATACCATAGCTCATAGGGAGTTTTGAATGAGTCCTTTTGAAGTTGTACTCAGTTCAAGATATGAACTACAGTGTTGATAGCTTCCTTCCAGTATTTGATAGCAATGTTCTTTTCAATCATTAAGGTTATTGCACAATCCATGATAGATCTATTCCTCCTTTTAGCTATTATATTTTGTTCAGGAGTTCTAGGGGTTGATACCTATCTTTTGATTCCTCTTTCAATGCAAAAGTTATTGAACTCATGTGAAATGAATTCTCCTCCTCTATCTGACCTTAAGCATTTCAATCTTTTTCATGTTTCCTTTTCTACTCTAGCCAAATACCATTTGAATTTCTCAAATGCTTCTGATTTGTTCCTTAGATACATGACAGTTATCATTCTTGAGTAATCATCAATAAAAAGAATGAAGAACTTTTCTCCAGTATAGCTTTCAATTCCAATGGGTCCACATAAATCAATATGCACAATTTCTAATATATCTTCAGACTGATAGTTTTTACTTTTAAAACTAGTCTTTCCCATTTTACCAATCTAACAATTCTTGCATAAATTGACCTCAGGTTTCTTTATGTTAGGAATGCCTCTCACTTTCTTGAATTTGCTTAAATTTACCAAGTTATCAAAATTTACACGACACAACTTTTATGCCATAACCAACTTTCTTCAACTTGAGCAATAAAACATGAACATTTACCAAGTTCAAGATAAAATAAGTTACCATTTGTTTGAGTGCCAATTAGTTTTCCTTTGTCATCTAGTAGTCTTGCTTTTCCATGCATGAATTCTACTTTGAATCCATTATTGAGTAGTTGTGCCACACTCAACAAGTTATGCTTTAGTCCTTCTACCCAATAGGCATTATCACATATAAGTTCTTTGGTTAGAGAGATTCTTCTTCTTCCTTTTATACAGCAAGGTTCATTGTTACCAAATCTTACACTGCCACCAGCATAGCCTTTAAAGTATTCAAATTTAGTTTTATCACCAGTCATGTGATGAAAACAACCACTATCTATGATCCATGTATCATTTTTGCTCATATGAGAAATGAGTGCCATTTCTTCATCATTATCAGACTCATCTTTCACAACAATGTAGACAATTTCATCTTCTTCTTCATCATTAGAATCATTAGAATCTTTAGCCATAAAACATGTTTTCTTACCTTTATCCTTGAATGATTTGAAGTCTTTCTTGCCATTGTACTTGTAACCTTTTTTGTCATCTTTTTTTTGCTTGTTTGGGCACCTAGCAGCAATATGACCAACTTCTTCACATGAAAAATAGATTATAGGAACTTTACCTTTATATTTTCCTCTAGAATATTTCCTTGCTAGTAGAGCTTCAATCACCTTAAGATCATTGTCTAAACTTTGGTCTGATTCATCTTCACTTTCTGACTGAGATTCCTTTTTCTTTTTACTTTTCTCCTTGAGTGAAAGCTTGGCTTCAAATGTTGACTCAATGTTTTTGAAAGCTGGAACATAGTTGTCAAAGTTGTCTAGTTCAAATGCAGTTAATCTTCCAACTATGGCATCTAGATTTATCTTAAGATTTGCTTCACATCTTCTTTCTTGAATTGTAGAAACTCTGATTGCATAGATGGGAAGTAGAGTTCTAAGAACTTTACTTATAACTATCTCTTCCTTGATATCTCCTCCAGATGCTTTGATCGCACTAACACATGCTTTGACTCTTTCAACATATTTTGCAATGTTTTCATCCTCTCTCATCCTCATCTGATCAAATTGTCCTCTCAAACTTTCTACTTTGGCTCTTCTTACATTATCATCTGCTCCATAGATTTCTTTCAACTTTTCCCACATTTCAAAAGTAGATTTGCAGTCTTTGATATCATCAAATTCTTCATAACTTAGAGCAGATGCTATATCTATCATCATAATATTGTGGGTCTTTTTTTCAGCAATATCATTGACAGATAGTGTAGCAGCTATTTCTGCATATTTTTCATCAAGGTATTTTAGTCCTGTATCTCCAATAGAAGCTAGATGAAGTCTCATCAACCCTTTCCATGCTGAGAAGTTGTCCTTGTTAAGTCTTGGAATTTCCCTCTTATAAGACATCTTAATCTTTGGCTTAGATCCTTGAAATCTTGTCTTGCAAGCACCAGAAGCTCTGATACCAATTGTTGAAATATAGATGAAGTAACTAAGAGGGGAGGGGTGAATCAGTTACCACAAACTTCAATTACAAAAATAAATCCCTTAGATGTCTTTACTGCTAATACTTGGTAAACAGTGCAGGAATATTGTAACTTAGTAGATTAACTAATTAATGATTATCTAGCATTCATAGTCATTAATATGCTTGCAAAGATTAAGATAAATGAACACAAGAGATACCAGATTTAACGTGGAAACCCAATATGGGAAAAACCACCAAGTAACTAGTCACCAATTTTCACTCTTTTGAAGTGAGCCCTATTAGGAGCCAACCCTGTTAAAGGTTACAAAACACACTATTAGGTGTGATCTTGTTAGAGGATTTAATCACCCTATTAGGAGTGGCCTGGTTAGAAGTCTTGAGAATAATTCAACTGAACTGTCACCTTGTTAGAGGATTTACAAATTGGTTGTTAAACCAACTCTATTAAGAGATTCTAGATTCACTGTTACAATGATTAGAAAGCAACAATGAGGTGACTTGAATGATATGAAACTTATCTTTTGCTGATTATAGATCTCTTTTCTGCTTTACTAAATCCTTACTGATCGAATACAACTTTGCAGCTCCTCCAGGATATCTAATCCTTCATCAGAATTCGCTCAATATTCACTTATTTCATCCTCATCCATATATTCTCTCTCACTCCAATTCACAATGTGAACATCTATATATATACCTTTCAGATTATCAAGTCGGCTTCAATATAGGTTACAATAAAAAAAATCATTACATTAGTCAGCCGCATGAAATAGTTAAACTTAATATCAAAATAGTAAAATCCTTTGCTAGTCGACCCAGCTTGGTAACCACTGCTCTAGAATAGTTTTGTAGTGATAACCAAGTGAAGCTCGGTAAACACTGCAAACCCTGCAAGAATCCTTTGGAGACCGAGTGAGCTCGGTAGACATTAACTTTCCTTTGTGAACCTTGGGAGCTCGGTAGACATTAACTTTTCTTTGTTAACCTTGGGAGCTCAATAGACATTAACTTTTCTTTGTTAACCTTGGGAGCTCGGTAGACATTAACTTTCCTTTGTTAACCTTGGAAGCTCGGTAGACATTAACTTTCCTTTGTTAAACTTGGGAGCTTGGTAGATATTAACTTTCCTTTGTTAACCTTGGGAGCTCGGTAGACATTAATTTTCCTTTGTTAACCTTGGAAGCTCAATAGACATTAATTTTCCTTTGTTGACCTTGGGAGCTTGGTAGACTTTGTCTAATGACTGATATGACATTTGTGCAACATCAAGGACAATACACAATTAACAATTGTATCCAACAGATCCCCCCCTTCAATTTACCAATTCCCCTAATATCATTACTATACTCAAAGCACGATGGGGTAGCTCTCTTAACAATTACACCATCTTCCCTAATAATCTCCCCCACCTAAGATGGAAATGGAAGCACCTGACTAAAACCCCTCTATCTCTAGAGGAAAAGGAGGAGTTAACCAAAGCTCTTCATGAGAGACAAATTTTCCCTATAAAGAAACTTGTTGTGGTTCCAAAATGCACACCTCATTTCCTAATTGAAATGGGGACCCCCTACTTTATTTTGGCCTTGTAGTCCAGGATTCAAGCTAATTTTGAGGTCGTATTGCCTTGTAAGTTCATGTTCTAGGTCTTGGTGGAGAAGTCTTGTCAATAAAAATCAAATTATTGAGAGGGGACAAGTATAATAATTAAAAAATTTAAATTGCACACCTACACACTTATCTGGGTGCGCTAGTGTGCCATAAAGAAGGCAAAATAAAATCACCCTTTGGTGATGCACAGATGCACATTAGCACACCACCAAATTTAGGTGAGGCTATATAAGCCTCCACCCCCTCATTTCCTCCTCACTTTTTTTTGTTTTCTCCTTTCTAAGAGACTTGTTCGAGTTGATTTGTGCATTGTGCTCCCTCCACAATTTGACTCCATAATACTCCACAGCTTCACACATATGTAGTGCTGTCTCTTTTTGTCACACAACACATTAACATGAGGGTTGGTGTGTAGTAATGCATATAATTTGGTGCACAAGTGCACACCAAACCTTCTATGCTCAAACTTTAGTAAATAGTAAACCCAAGATGGTGCACATCAGTGCACCTCCTCAGGTGCGTTGATGCACACCAAAAAAAGTTAAAAAAAAAAAAGAAAAGAAAGCATTTGAAGATTGGTGTGTAGTTGCACACCTAGCATGGTGAAAAAGTGTTTACCAAATTTAAACTAAAGAACATTCAAAATATGGTGCACACTTGCGCAACTAATCTAGTGCGCTAGTGCACACCACTACTTTTTTAATAGAGTTTTTTAAGGCTTGAAGAGGTTTTTTTTGTGTGTTTTCAAGCATCTAGGTTTTTAAAATATGTGAGTCAGTATAATTCCATTATCATTTCATTTTTCTCCTACCTCAGACTAATGGATTTTTTCCTCTTTTGTGCATATATAATGGCATCCTCATCAGGTGAGGAAATGGCACCAAAACCCGTTATGTTCAAATTCTAGGGTATCCCATAAAAATTGAGGTTTCAAGATGACTACTCCAAGATTAAGGATGCAAATTTGAGACACACTGATTTTGGGAATTTCCTAAGGATTTGAAACAAACCCACTAAAAGATTGCTATGGTATCCGCATCAATCTGATCAAGGTTCATAAACGTAGCTTTGCACCAACATTAGTACAATCGTCAAAGCTCATAATGACACTTGCACAACATTTTGTTCCTAAGGAAAAGGCAGTGAAGAGTGTGACTAGAGAATTTTTCCTAGACCTCTGACCCGATAACATTGAAAGGGTATTCCATCTCCTTAGGGTGGATCAATTCATCAGATTAACCTATGAGGTAGCAGAACATGGTATACAGAACACCTAAAGGAGGTTATTAAGATCATCTAGTCCTCTTATCTTATTGAGAAGACTCCTCTAGGGAAGGTAACAGGAAAGGTGGATATGACAAGAGGATACATGAAAGAATATATTGGATACTCCATCATTCTTTTGAGTGGAGTAATGGGTCTGCTAGTGGCTAGACACCTAAATGTCTTCATGATAAACTTCATCAAGACTATCAAAACAGCAAGGATGCCACTTGACTAGGCAACCACATTGAGTGATAATATGTGTGAACAATTGGAGTTAGTGAAGGACAAAAAAATTTTCTATATGACTTCATATTTGGTGTATCTATTGGCTACAAGGGTGACAAATTATCCTAGTTTGTATAGAAGAGGTAGCATGTAGAATCTGAATGCGTGTCCATACATTGTCTATCCCCAATTGGTAAGAAAGAAGCTTTCAGGCCAAAGCAAGGAATATAGAATCATGAATGATGCATTCATATTTGTCATCATCTAATTCATAGAGGGTGATTATGCCAAAAGATTAACTGATGATGTAATAGTGCAGATAACAACACTTGGAACCTATAACATTTAGTTTAAAACATTTACATATCTAAGGGTAGTTGGTGCCACTATCAATTTGATGAAGCTCCTAAGGTATCCTAGTGATAGATTTGTTCTTTTGGAGATTTATTAATAGATTGAGTTTGCATATGATAGAGTCAGGAAATAGTGCAGTCCGTGTTGGACATAGCCCCTAGTCATAGGACCATATCAAGTTAAGAGGAAGCAGGATATTCCTTCTTTTGAATGGGAATGAGATCAATATTCCCTAGAGGAGTACAACTCCTCGAGGCCCTATTCTGATAATATTGGGAAGGTCCAAAGTCTAGTAGGTAGGGAATTCCAATATGAAGAAGCCATTGAGGATCATTGGATGAACGTGACAAATGACTATGATGTCCATGTCAGGGATTATTGTAGGATGACTTTATATTTAACAGAAAAGGCTTTGAATATAAATATTCCATTGGAGATACTATAGAAAGATTCTAGGGAGCCACTTGACCCTTTGTTCAATGAGGATAAAATTGGGAAACAACCCATTATGAATGCAAAATTTGATAGGGAAGAGAATGATGATATTAATCATCAAGCAAGGCATGTTGTCAAGATGATGTAGGAATAGATTAGGAAACCATTTGAACTTGATCCAATATCTAAGATAGTGGTCTTTCATGTGTGGGCCTACCCAGCCAAAGGTAGAGGGAAGAAGGTCACTATCCCTACCTTTGCAGCTCAATCGCCCATCAAGCCCAAAATTGTATACCAACTAGATAGACCAATTGGATGCTATCACCCTCTAGAGAAAAAAGGAAAGGGCAAAAGAAAGAGGAGTTCTCCTCAAAGAGCCAAACTAGAGAAGGGTGAAATTTTGATGCTTCCACAAGAACAAGAAAATGTGCAACAGCCGAAGGATACTGGGGCACAACAGGAAGACCCACTATTGCTACTAGTTGCACCCAGCCAGACAGAGGGTGAAACCTAAGAAGTCTCTCCTTCTTTGCAAGCCAAACAAGCATCCCCTTCTGCCTCTAAGAAACAAAAAAAGATCAAGACCCCCATGTAGAAAAGGTAAAGGGTGATTAGAATGATGGTTCCTTTCTGATTTGTCCTAGAACCTATTCCTGAGGGAGAAGAAGAAGAGCAAGATGAGGAGGAAGATGTTCCTTTACAAAGAACAACACAACTAGCAAGAGCCATAGAACAATAAAGGAAGACAAGCTCCACTGTGACACCACCATTAGCTCTAGAAGAACCTTTGGAAATAACCACTTCGGAGGATGAAATACAAAAATGGGTGAATGAGTAGGATGTAGGGGGTGATGATGTATTCAAAATGTCAAATTTTGACCTCATGCCCATAGGAACAGCGTTGGTTGTGGATAAGATCAAGGATATCCTGATAAGTGAACCCCAACAAGAGGACTAGATGCAGATGCCACCAGAATCATAGGGTCCCGATCTTACTCCTTCATCCCCAGTACAAGTCATAGTGGTTGATAAAGGCTCTATTATTCCTCTGCCTCCAAGTTTTGAAGAAGAACGTGTTTAAAAGGAGCCTTCACAAGAGGAGGAACCATAGCAAATGGAAACTAATGAAGTTTCCAAAGAGCCACAAATGGTTGAATATCCTCAGAAAACCTCCCAAGACATTGAGGTTCAAACTATAGGCTCCACTAAAACAAAGACCACTGAGGGGGAGCCATCACAGAAAGAAAGAACCCCAAAAAGGAGTGACAAGGGGAAAGCAATAGCTAAACACACTCCTTCATTCCCAAGAGGTGGGCCTTTCGTAGAAAGAGTTCCAAGTTGGTTGAGGAAGGAAATGAAGAGAAATAGGAAGCCACAATTTCATGTTGATGAAGAGGATATGATTGAGTTGGCCAAGGTTATGAACAAACCTGAGTCCCCATCAGAGGAAGCAAGAGCTTTGGATTTCATCAATAGTACTTAGAACCAAGATTTATTTGCTCAGGTGGCTATCCCTCCTCAGGATACATATGCATAAGACTTAGGCCCACAGGACTATCAGATCAAAGAGGTCATGCTCAAGAAGCCTAATTGGATACTACCAGATTGATGGTTCCAATGGGAATAAAGGAAGTCTTCAAAAGCTTAGAGGAAGAAAGGGCTAAACTTAGAACACTCCATAGGAAAAATGAAGGATCTTTAGCCAAAGTTGTTGGTCCCCTGGATCCCAATCACCTCGAGGGGACTCTAAATGATGTACTTAGAGAAGGGGGAGGTGTACATCTTGATCCATTTTTGAAAGCCTCTCAGCAATGGTGAGAAATTTTTGAGGAAAGAGGTGTATTAATCATCTAAGAAAATTTGAAGTTACTACATGCTATGCAGGAAAATGTAAACAAGATGGTAGCAATTTTGAAGCAGGATTTCAGCATAATGGATGAAGTGCGAGCATGGAGTAAAGATTTATAGGTTTTGCAAGCCATAAAAGGGAAAAGGTATAGGGTTTTGATAAGTGTATATATAGTGGAAGAATTATATTTAATTGATGATTAGATTGAAAAAATAGTGGATAGTAATAAAGTAATGGAAACATTACATGCGGAGATCCATCGGCTCAAGGACCAAGCCTGAGAGTGAATTTTGGAGGTAGAGAAACATTACAGTGATGCATGTTTGGACATTTTTGAGGATGAAGAGTGGGATAAATTAATGCCCATAGAGGTAGTGGTAGAGAAGTTCTAGAATATTTTTAAAGAAGTTTCTAATGATACAAAACTTAGGGATTTTGTTGATACCCAAATTGAAGTAGACAACTATAGACAAAAGCTCAAAGATAAATATGATGCTTTAGATCTACTAGATGTAGCTAAGATTACTGAGATTATTGAGAAATTCAAGGGCAAACATCTAACATAGCTCTAGTATGAAGGGCGACAAAACCCAGAAGCTGAAATTTTAGTTTTGACACTTAGTAAAATTTTGAGATTTTGAACAAGTACATAGGTACGCAGGTGCATAGTTGCATAGGTAAGCTAGTGTGCTTTTTCAGAGGTGCGCCGATAGTTAACTACCAGTTCCAAAAATAGAGCTTTCCATGCATCAGAAATGCATTCTAACGGTAGTTTAACTCTGACAAACACCCAATGAAGGATCAGCTTCTATTTTTGACACTTCCAGACACTTCTACTTCAACTGGACACTTTCTTTTTCTTTTTCTCTCATAAATTCTTTGTCCTATGACATGTAAAGGCTCATGCATCCAATTAATGAATATAAAATGGATGGAGTCCTACTAAGCACTAGTTAGATTCTTAGTTTGTATATAATTAGTTTGTTTTATTAAATTAAAAGCATATTATTGCATGAAGATATCTCTCACTCTTAACACAATTTGAGGAGATGATTTCCTATAAATAGTCCGTTGTAATATGTAACTGGGGCCACCATTATTTTGTAATAAAATTATTCTTTTGGTTCTTGCATTTGGAGTGTAGTGATTCTTGCCTAAATGTGTCATATTTTTGTGAAGTTTTTATTCATGGAATTGTGATTGAGCCAAAATTTTATTGCTTTTTTTTTGGTTGTGTGATCTTTTAGATCCAGTGTTATTTATAGTTTTAACAAATTCTGTATCTAGCTCAAGAAGAAATCATCAAATTGTGCCTACATAACTGTTTGTCTCACATGAGTGCACTTTTTGTGGCCTTACAATTTGATGAAGGGCCAAACATCATACGATTATTAAAGTTTCCCATCGACGATTGCATTAGTGGAATCTAGGAAGAACTGCTCCTATTTTCATTAGTTACCTACTGATTTCTTTGAAAGCTTAACTCACATACGTGTTGTTTTTTGTAGCTTATGTCCATTAGAATTTTACTTTCACATTATTTTCTTTAATTCCTTGTCACCTTATCTTTGTTATTTTCTTTGCTAACCCCTGTTTAATTTAGGAATTCATATAGTTGCATTGTTAGATTGCATTCATTCAAAAAACAAAAAATACCAAAAACATATCTCTTTTGTGGTTAATTTTGAAACAACAAGCAGGTTGGTCATTTTTATCTGAAATTGGTTTGAACCAGCAAAGTCCTCCTCATGAACATTCACATTTATCTTCAACTAACCAGATTCTAGCAGGTCGCAAGATCACCCAAAACCTTGGTGTTGATATTCGGATTAGCTTTTCAAGAGAGGATTTTGAAAGGATTCCTATTGTTAAGCATCGTGCAAAATAATAGCTCAACAAAACCTAAGCAACTAATTTGGGCCAAAGCTAAGACATGTAGTTATAGAATCAAAGAAGGGTATAATTGCCTCATATCCCATCAAAATAGGGAACTATCCAATCTCCCCCTTGAACTGTGTTGGAACAAGTCAAGACTTCGCAGAGCTAGTATGTTCTTATGCAAAACTGCTCAAAAAAGGATCCTCATAGCTGAATGGTTTCTAAAAATTAAATTCCAAGGTCCTTTGCAATACTTTCTTTGTAAAGCATGCAAAGAGATGATTGATCATATCTCACCACATTGCCCCTTTTCCCACAAATGTTGGGTTTGGCTTTGCAACAAACTTTTCTTAAAGTTGACATTCCCCAATAATTTTCTATCCCATCTTAAATCTTGGCCTTGCAAAGGGCCCAAGAGTTGTGTATGACTCTCTCAGAATTATAACCCCTTCCATTCTTTGTTGAGAACTTTAGAAAGAGCACATTCGAAGAAATTTCCAAGATAAGGAGATGCCAACATAGTCATTATGTAAAAAAATTGAGGCCAACATTGTTGAAAACATTAACAATAAACTCATATATAAACCCAACTCAAAAGATATATTTTTTTGAATGGGATACTAGAATGAAAAAGGTATGGTTTGGCCTCATCAACCCAATTGTGTCGAACTAGGTGGCCTTATCTCAAAACTCAAAAGGGTGGAATGTGTATGGTCCCCTCCCCCCTTTAATTGGCACAAGCTCAACCTTGATGGAATCTCGAGAGACAAACTAGGACTTGTAGGAATCCAATGCATTATACATGATTGGACTAGAAATGTAATTGGGCAAATTGAGAAACCTTTAGGAGTTGCTATTATCAATGTGGCAAAATTGGAGGCAATTTTGGAAGGGCTTCAAATGTGTCACCACCTTAACATAGAAAACATCATCATTGATGGAGATTCCCAAATTATACTAAATTTTATCAAAAAGGGCTCATCCCCATATTAGAATATAAATACTAGGCTAGATAGGGTCACAAAAATCTTATCTCTTTTTCTCTTATACATAATTTCCCACATCGATAGGGAGGATAACTCCTTGGCTAACACATTAGCCAATAAAGGGGTCAATGGTAATTTTATTTATAATCTTCCTTCATGGGAATCATATTATAGACATTAATCCTTCCCCCCTTGGCACCTTCTTTATTGATCACATTAAGAAACTTTAAACCATAATGGTACCTCATTGTTCTATAATGAATTTAGGTACTTTATTCACATCATTTTTTGAACGTAAAGGCATAATCTCTAACATCCCCCTTTTTGATTCATTATGATTCCTTGGGTTCTCGGTCTCCCCATCTCTTAACATTATAGCATTATTATTTCTAAGCATGCAAACATGTGGTATATCTTGTCGTAGGATTTCACTCATTCATCAATGACATTTTCCCTATTTATTGCCTTCTTTCTTCTATATTCCTCCACCATCTGATAGTGTGACCAAGTGTATATCATTGGAGTCTTATAGCAACCTATCTTCCACCATGGATACTAACACCAAGATGAAAATAGGCAACACGCAACTTCAATTTTGGGGCAAAATTTCTAAGCAAAGGTTGAGGCTCACACTGTATGATTTCTCAGATGACAACCTTATCGTGAGGGCTATTAGGAAAATTGTATGGGATTATTTCTCTAATTTGGATGAAAAGCCCAAGTCTAATGTAGACATCATAACATTTTTTTTGCTACTATCCTTCATACGAGGGAGATAAAAGGACCTTGTTGAGACTCTGCCAATGCATGTTCAAATAATCATTGGTTATGGAATTAGGGTTGATTCTAGATAACATTGATGCAAACTTTTACATCCCAAAATAGAGTGATTTTTGGATGGTGAACAAATCAAGATGGGTTAAACCTATCCTAGTCATCAAAAATCAAGAAGTGTTTAATGCCAGACTCCCTTCAGTTCACCCTAATTGGTGGTTCTCCTTGATATTTTTTACTTTTGCACCCCCTGTAATGGAATTGTATAGCTAGGTTCCTCCTGGTAGACCAAGTAGACAACAATGAGTGGGTATGTGTAGGATCATGGTCAACCAAACTATGCACTTAAGTGGTAGTGAAAAACTAGCAAATCAAGGTATGTCAACTTGACGCTTAATTTTAAAGTAGTTATGGATTTTATATCAAAAATTTGTAAGAAAATAATATGTAGGAAATTGAATGTAGTTTCTAAACTACTAGGCCTTATCTAAAGAAAAAAATAAAATTGATTGGTCAAAATTTTGGATTTTAATGCAATAGTACAAAAGTTTCATGACAAAAAAAGAAGTAGGTGTATGTCTAACCACCCTAATAAAAATCAAATGATAATCATTTTTAATAAGATTCTAGATATGAGAAGTACACTCATGCCCAAATGTGACACATTTTGTTGGGTATTTTTATTCTAAATAAATAATTAATAATGAAAATTTTCTACTATACCATTTTTTGAATAAAAAACCTCTTGTGTCTAACCACCTTAACTAATTCAAAATTATTTTTTATTTTTTTCCTTATAGTAGTCAAAGCATAGAATGTGACACATCTTTTGGATTTCAAAAATCTTATACCATTTGAAATTTATAACTATTTTTCAATCAGTATATCAATCAACAATTTGTAGGTAACTCCATTAGAAAATAAGTAAGAATTACTTACTAAACTTATAATTCAATGGACATTATATCAATGGAAAGCTAAGAACCTTCTTAAGAAATCCTTTTTTGTTACATAAAATTTGGATGGAAAAAATGTTGTCAGCTACATGTTTGAAGTTAGATACACACAATAACATGCCAGAAACATGTTTTTTGGATTTTTTTAGTGTTGACCATGGAGGGTTGGTATCCAAAGAAAAACCAAGCTTAATCGGGTATCCGACAATATTCGGTACCTATTCTCGAAGTGGATACCCATTCTCAAATCGGATACCTGATTTTCTCCAATTTTTTTAAATAAAAAAAATATTTTTTTCAATTTTTGTATATAATAGTATGACCCCTTTTTAGGATCCTTAGTATATTTTTTTAAAGGCTTTAGGACCCTTAACCATACATATAATGGTTCCAAAGGATCAAAAGGGATCATAAAGTACCCTATGACACTCTTTGTCCTATTTAATCACAATATGTGTGCTTATAGGTCCTAGGACCCCTAACCACATAAATGATCTGATCCAATAGCTCAAAAGGGGTCCTAGAATACCCTCTGACCCCTTTTGACCATTTGATGACATTAAGTGTGCTTAGGGGTCATAAGGTACTCCATTACCCCTTTCAACTCATTCAAACACATGATATATGCTCCTAGGACCACTAGGAATGTATTTTCTTGTTTAATGGGTCACAATGGGTTATAGAGAAATTTATGACCCCATTTGACCCATTCAAATAGATAATGCATGTCCCTAGGGATCCTAGCACCTCTACGAACATATATTGTCATATAATGCATTGAAAGGGGTCACAAGGTACTCTATGACCCCTTTCAACTCATTTGAATAGATGATATATGTTTAGAGGGGTCTTAGGACCCCTAGGAACATATTTTCTCATTTAATGGGTCAAAAGGGGTCATAAGGCACCCTATGATCCCATTAGACCAATTCAGACACATGATATATGTGACTAGGGGTCCTAGTACCCCTAGGAATATATGTTGACACCTAATGCATCGAAAGGGGTCATAGGGTATTCTATGGCCCCTTTCGACTCATTTGAACACATGATATATGTTCCTATGGGTCCTAGGACCCCTAAGAACATATGATATCATTTAATGGGTCAAAAGGGGACATAGAGCACCCTATGATTGCATTTGACCCATTTAAACACATGATGTATCTCTAGAGCATATTTTATCATATAATGGGTTGAGAGGGGTCACATTGTACCCTATGACCTATTTTGATCCATTCAAACACATGCTATATGTCCCTAGTGGTCCTAATACATATAGGAACACACATTGTCATATAATGGGTCAAAAGAGGTCATAAGGTACCTTATGACCCCTTTGAATCCATTCAAACACATGATGTATGTCTCTAGGGGTCCTAGTACACCTATGAACATATTCTATCATATAATGGGTTGAAAGGGGTCATAGGGTATTCTCTAACCCTTTCAACTCGTTCAAACACATGATATATGTTTGTTAGTGTCCTAAGATCCCTAGGAAGATATGTTATCATCTAATGGGTCAAAAGGGGTCATAAGGTACCATATAGTCTCTGTTGACCCATTCAAACACATAATGTATGTCCCTAGGGGTTCTAGGAGCCCTAGGAACATATGTTATCATATAATGGGTTGAAATAGGTTATAGGGTACTCTATGATCCCTTTTGACTCATTCAAACACATGAAATTATTCCTAAGTGTCCTGGTACCCCTAGTAATATATGTTATCATTTAATGGGTTGACCCATTCAAAAACATAATGTATGCCCATAGGCATCCTAGGACCCCTAGAAAGATATGTTGTTATACAAATGGTTGAGAGGGATCAAAGCATACCATATGACCCCTTTGGATCCATTCAATCACATGATGTATGTCCCAAAAATTTGTTGTCACATAATGGGTCGAAATGGGTCCTAGTGTACTCTATGACCCTTTTTGACTCATTTGAACACATGATATATATTCTTAGGGGTCCAAAATATGTTCTCATTTAATAGGTCAAAAGGGGTCATAAGGAACCTTTTAACTCGATTCAACCCATTCAAACATATGATGTATGTCCTTAGTGGCCCTAAGATCCCTAGAAAAATATGTTGTCGTATAATCAGTAAAAATAGGTTATAGGGTACTCTTTGACCCCTTTCAACTCATTTGAACACATGACATATGTTCCAAGGGATATTATGACCCTTAGGAACATATGTTCTCATTTAATGGGATAAACAGGGTCATAGGGCACTCTATGACCCCATTCAAACACATGATGTATGTCCCCCGGGGTCCTAGGACCTCTAATAATATATGTTGTCATATAATGGGTCAAGAGGGGTCATAGTGTACCTTGTAACCCCTTTCAACACATATAAACACATCGTGTATGTCCCTAGGGGTCTCAGTACCCCTAAGAACATATGGTGTCATATAATGGGTCGAAAGGGGTCCTAGACTACTCGATGACCCCTTTCAACTCATTTGAACACATGATGTATGTTCCTAGGGGTCCTAGATATATGTTCTCATTTAATAAGTCAAAAGGGATAATAGGGAACCCTATCACCCCCTTCAACCCATTCAAACACATGATGTATGTCCCTGTGGATCCTAGCACCCCTAGGAACACATGTTGTCATATAATAGGTCGAGAGGGGTTATAGCATACCCTATGACCTCTTTTGATCCATTCAAACAAATGATGTATATCCCTATGGGTTATAGTACCCCTATGAGCATATGTTATCAATTAATGGGTCAAAATGCCATATGACCCTTTTTGATCCATTCAAACACTCAATAAATGTCCCTATGGGTCATAGTACCTATCAGAATATATGTTATTCATATAATGGAGTTAAAATGGGTTATAGTGTGCTCTATGACCCCTTTAAACTCATTTGAACACATGATATATGTTCCTAGGGTTCCCAAGACCCCTAGGGACATATGTTCTCATTTAATGGGTCAAAAGAGGTCATGGGGAAATCTATAACCCCATTCAAACATATGATGTATGTCTCTAAGGGCCCTATTACACCTAGGATCATATGGTGTCATATAATGGGTCAAGAGGGGTCATAGGGTACCCTATGACCCCTTTTGATCCATTCAAAAACATGATGTATGTTTGTAGGGTTCCTAATAACCCTAGTAATATATGTTTTCATGAAATTAATTAGGTTCCTATGACCCCTAGGGACATATGTTGTCATGAAATACATCAAAATGGGTCATTGGTTATCCCATAACCCCTTTCAAATCATTCAAATAAATAAAATAGGTTCCTAGGGTTGTTAGGATCCCTAGGAACATATGTTATCATGAAATTTGTCAAAAGGGGTCATACATTATCCTATGACCCCTTTCTAACCATTCAAACAAATTAAATAGGTTCCTAGGGGTCCCAGGACCCCTTGACACATGTGTTGTCATGAGACATGTTGAAAGGGGTCATAGGTTATCCTATGATACCTTTAAACCCATTGAAACAAATGAAATAGGTTCTTAGGGATCCTAGGACCCCTAAGGACATATGTTATCATGAAATGTGTTGAAAGGGGTCATAGGTTATCCTATCACCCTTTCAATCCATTCAAAAAAATGAATTAGGTCCTAAAAGGTCCTAGGACCCCTAGGGACATATATTGTCATGAAAAATGTTAGAAGGGGTCATAGGATAACCTATGACTCCTTTCGACCCATTCGAACAAATAACCCTAGGGACATATGTTGTCATGAAATGCATCAAAAGGGGTCATAGTTTATCCTATGACCTCTTTTAACCCATATGAAAAATTATAACATGTCCCTAGGGTTCCTAGGGTCCTAGGTTATCATAAATGTGTCAAAAGAGGTCATAGGTTATTGTATGACCCCTTTTAATATGTCCCTAGCAGCCCTAGGAACCCTAGGTATATATCTGTCATAATGAAATGTGTCAAAAGAGGTCATAGATTATCCTATGACCCCTTTCAACCCATCTGAATAAATGAAATAGGTCCCTAGCATTTCTAGGACCCTTATCATCATGAGTCTTTTGTTCTAATGAGCTGAAATCCTATTACCCCTTTCGACCCATTACACAATAACATATGTTCCTAGGGTTGCCCAAAGGGGTCATAAGGTATTTAATGACCTCTTTTGACCCATTGGAACACAACATGTATGTCTATAGAGATCCTAGAACCCCTAGTATGTTATTATGTAATATGTTGAAATAGGTCACATGATACTTTATAACCCATTTCTACCCATTGAAACACAAAATGTATGTCCCTACGTATACTATGACCCCTAGGAACATATGTTGTTGTATAATGAGTCAAAAGGGGTCATAGGGTATCCCATTACCCCTTTGGACTCATTGGAACACAACATGTATGTCCCTAAGGGGACCCATAGGAACATACATCATCATATAGTTTATTAACTTAGGTTACTAATATATATAATATATAATTATAATATATATGATATATAATCATATATAATAAGTACTAACTATATATAAAAAAATTATAATTATAATTATTTAATAATGTATAATAGATTTTAGTAACTTTATATTATAATTGGTCCCCTCCCCCAATTATGTTATAACTATATTATCTTAGGATAATATAACTTAAAATTTGGCCCACGGTCCCTTTACTTAAAAATTTGTACCCCGTTTGAGTTTGACAAATAAAAACCAATATTTAACTTAAAAATTGATCCCCACTCCCTTTACATTTGAATTTGGCACCATGATTTGGGTGCATATATTAGGTACTTGTTATGAAATCAGGTACCCATTGTCAAATTAGATACCCATTCTTAAATCAGGTACCCATTCTCAAATTGGGTACTTGATAAGGTAAGGTATTACATTTTTGGTTTGGTATCAGGATGGGTAGGAAAAAATTCAAAGATGATTTTGAAACACTTTTAGACATTTCAAAATGGTGCAGGAGCATCTTGGGTTGCATTGCTATCCTGCACGTTTTCTTGTTTCTTTGTTGTTGCCAAGTTATAGTGCCTAGCATTGTCGAGTTCCTTGTTGTTGTCAAGTCCCTAGTTGATATTGAGCTCTTTGTTGCTATCAAGTTCTTAGTTGGTGTTGATTTCTTAGTATGTGTTGAGTGCTTATTGGTGTTGAGTTCATTTATGTGTCAAGCATTGTCGATTGCCAATATTTGCCTTGGTTGTTCTTTGACCGAGTTGTTTGTGTTTGGTTCTAGTTTGGGCTGACCTTGTGCATTAATTTAATATTTTTATTTAATATTTTTTGAGAGACAATGTATGGCTTGGTTATGCATTTAATATAATGGTTTATTTAGTTGGTAACTTGTAACAATCCAACTTGTGGCCATGCAAGTATTTAAAGGGATCTTGGTAGAGTCTTAGGCATGGGAATGATTGGAACAATTATTATTCGATCAGGAAGAGTAAGGAGGGTTAGAATGTGAAGATCATCATTGAAGACTAAAGTCTAAATTGTAATGTTGATTGTAACATGGAAGGCCTCACAACCGGGAATTTATTTGGTAATTTGATGAATCAATAAGTGTTTGGCTCTTCTATCTCCTTTTTTTCTTGTTCTATGTATTGTATTTCCATTGTGTTTACTCTTGCAAGTGGCTTTGGTAGTTGGGTGTGCCTTTGACCCTATCTTCCATTTGCCTCCCTATGTCAGGTGGTATCAGAGCTTGGGGTTCATCCTTGTGGAAATTAGATCATGTAGAACCCTAAGATGATTTGGTTGTAGGGTAGAAGATTTGAGGATTTGACCTACAATTTGTAGAGGGTTATGATCTTGTAGGAAACTAATTTTAAAGATGGTTTGAGGTAGAGGATATGATGATAATGTCATATTGGATACATTGATAAAAATTATAGATAGATTAGGTGTTGTAGAGACAACCTAGAGAAAAGGCACACATCTTGATGATGTAAGTGATAATAAAGGAGTAGCACCAAACCCTAATCTAGAACCTAAAGAAGATCAAGATGAGGCAAGACTGTTGAGAGTATTGTCTAGGGCACATTCAAAGCCTATTGTAGAAGTTGTTCCTTATGATGGAAAATTGGACACTAATGTTTTTTTTTATTGGATCTCTAATATGGAGAAGTTCTTTGAGTATGAAAACACTCCTAATAATAGGAACATGAAAATTGCAGTTACTAGGTTGAAGGGTCATGCCTTACTATGTTGGGAGAATTTGTGAATTGATAGACAAAGGAGAGGGAAGGAGAAGATTGAAACTTGGCTGAAAATCATGAAAATAGTGAAGAATGTGTTCCTTCCTATTGATTAACAAGTTAGCTTGTTGAGAAAGATGCAAAATTTGAGACAAAGACTTGAGAAATATGCAAAATTTGAGACAAAGAGACATGACTATGAAGGAGTATACTAAGGAATTCAATACATTGGACATCAGATCTGGACATGTGGATGAAATTGCAAGGTACATAAATGGATTGAGATCTAGGATTCAAGATGAAATAAGTTTTGTGAAATTGGAAAGTGTGGAAGAAGCATATCAATATGCCTTGAAAGCTAAGGAGATCTTGACAAAGAAGCATGAGAAAAGAGAAAGAGGTAGAGGTAGATCTTATGGAGAAAGTGGTAGATCTAACACTTTTGTGCAAGATAAGGGAAAATATGAATAAAAGAATGATGACAAAGGCAAGATCGAGTGGAAAGTTGGTGATCCTTACTGACGAGGTATGCATTCTTACTGAGGAAGCGGTAATTCTTATTCTAGATGTGGTTTTCATGGTAATTGTTTTAGATGTGGTAAAGAAGGGCATAGATCCTTTGAAAATGGGCAAGGTAACATAAATGTTGTGGTTCAAGGACACACTAAAGGTTTACCTAGTGGATCTAAGGCTGGAGAAAATCTAATGGTGAGAAGAACCTTATGTAATAAGGGAAGTGATGAGGAACCTATCCTAAGGAAAAGTCTTTTGAAGACCAGATGTAAGATGGTTGGAAAATGTTACAAGGTGATCATAGATAGTGGAAGTTCAACAAATTTGGCATCACAAGGGCTAGTTACAAAGTTGTAGTTGTAGAGGGTGAAGCATCCTAAACCCTATCATTTTTCATGGATCAAAGATGAGCACAAGATATTGGTAAGTAAACAATGTGTTGTGAAGTTCAAGATTCGACATTATTTTGATGAAGTTATATGTGATATTATGCCTATGGATTGTTGTCATATTTTGTTGGGTAGACCTTGGAAATATGATAGATATGTTATACATGATGGAAGATTAAATCAATATACTCTTTGCGTGAATGGGAGAAATAAAATATTGTTACCTTTAATTAAAAGTCCAAATGAGGTTAAATGTACTACTATGAGAATTTGCATGGTTAATGGATAGAAATTTGAAAAAGAAATGAAGAAGAATCAAGTTTTTTTTGCTATAATTCATTAGAAGCCAAGTTGTACCAATAGTAGTCAAGTGACAAAAAATAGTGATGACTGAGTATCAGCTAGTAATGATGGAACGGAAGAAACTAGTAGAGGTTGAGTACCAACAGAAATTGAGAATTTGTTGAATGAGTAAAAAGATATTGTTGTAGAAGATATTCTTGATGGTTTACTGCTAGTAAGAAATATAAATCATTGTATGCATCTGATTTCTATAGCTAGTTTGTTGAATAAAGCACCATATAAATTGACATCTACAAAGAATGAAGAACTTAACAGACAAGTGCATGAGTTGTTGCAGAAATGTTTGATCAAAGAAAGTTTGAGTCCAGGTGCTATACCTATTGTATTAGCACCTAAGAAGAATGGAGGATGTGTACTAATTCCATAGCTATTAACAAGATCATAGTGAAATATAGGTTTCCTATGTCAAGGATGGATGACATAATGGATTGTTTGAGTGGAGAAAAGTATTTTACCAAGATTGATTTGAAGAGTGGTTATCATTAGATAAAAATTAGAGAAGGTGATGAATGGAAGACAACTTTCAAGATAAAAGATGGTATGTATGAATGGTTGGTAATGCCTTTTGGTTTGAATAATGGAACTAGTACTTTCATGAGGTTGATGAATGAGGTTCTCAAGAGGTTTTTGGGTAAGTATTGGATTATTTATTTGGATGATATTTTGATATTCATTAAGACTAAGGAAGAACATTTTGAGCACATTAGACAAGTATTGTAGATATTGAAAGAGGAGAAGTTGATGATTAACTTGAAAAAGTATTCTTTTATGCAAGAGGTTATTGTGTATTTGGTATTTTTAATTTCAACTGATGGTTTGAGAATGGATCATAAGAAGGTTAAAGCAATTTTGGAATGGCCTACACCTAAGAATGTGGGTGAGGTAAGATCATTTCATGTTTCGGCTAATTTTTATAGGAAGTTTATAAGGAATTTCACTTTTGTTTGTAATCCTATGACTAAGATGATAAGAGGAGACAAAAATGATTTCAAGTGGACATATGGAGCTGATAAGAGTTTTGAGACATTGAGACAAAAGTTTGGTGAGTTACTTGTATTGGATTTTCCTAATTTCATTAAGGTATTTAAGTTGAATGTGATGCAAATGGTAGTGCAATAGGAGTTGTATTGAGTCAAGGTAAGCCTATTGCTTTCTTTAGTGAGAAATTGAATGATGATAGAAGGAAGTATTATGTGTATGATCAAGAGTTTTATGCAATTTTTCAAGCCTTGAAGAAGTGGAGACATTATTTGATTCCTAAGGAGTTTGTGTTGTTTACTAATCATAAATCTTTACAGTACTTGGGAAGTCAACATAAATTGAATCAGAAACATATGAAGTGGGTTGAGTACTTATAGAGTTTCACATTTGTGATTAAGCATAAGAGTGGAGTCACTAACGAAGATGCTAATGCATCAAGAAGATGTTGTTATTTTTTATTGAGATGAAGGTTGAAGTTCTTGGTTTTGATGAGATGAAAGAGTTGTATGATATTGACCCTAATTTTTTTGAGGTGTAGAGAGAGTGCAGAGCACCCAATCTATTAGATCACATAAGTAAGTATGATGAGTATTTTACTTAAGAAGGTACGTTGTTCAAAGGAAGTCAATTGTGTATCCCTAGTTCTATGAGAGTTAATTTGATTAAGGAAAAGTATAGTGGTGGATTGGTTGGACATTTTGGAATCGATAAGACATTGATTTTGCTGAAGGACAAGTATTATTGGTCACAGATGTATAAGGATGTTCAAAAATTTGTAAAGAGTTGTGGAGTTTGTTAATTTTATAAAGGAGTAAGTCTGAATACTGGATTGTATACACCTATATTTGTTCCTAAGAAATCGTGGACTGACATCAGTATGGATTTTGTTCTTGGATTACCTAAGACAACAAAGGGGTATGATTCTATATTTATTATTGTGGATAGATTTTCTAAGATGGCTCATTTCATACCATGTAAGAAGACATCAGATGTTGAGCATGTTGCTGAAATTTTTTTCAAAGAGATTGTTAGATTGCATGGATTACCAAGAAGTATTATTTTTGACAGAGACAATATGTTTGTTGGTTATTTTTGGAGGGCTTTGTTGAAGAAGATGGGTATTGAGTTGAAGTTTAGTTCTACATTCCATCCATAGAAAGATGGATAGACAGAGGTTGTGAATAGAAGCTTGGGTAATTTGCTGAGATGTTTAGTTGGAGATAAACCACATAATTGAGAGGTGGTGTTGACACAAGCTATGTTTGCATATAATAATTTTGTGAATAGAAGCACAAGGAAAACACCTTTTCAGATTGTTACTGGAATACAACCTATAGGAATATCTAAATTGAGGGATGTTTCTAGTGAAGAAAAGAGAAGTGTTGTAGGGGTAGAATTTTTTGATTTTATGGATTCTTTGCATAAGGAAGTGAAGTTAAGGTTGGAACAAAGTAATTTGAATTATAAGGAGAATGTTGATAAGTCTAGAAGACATCATCATTTTGAAGTTGGTGACGAGGTGATGGCTCATCTAAAAAAAGGTTGATTTCCTACTGGAACATACAATAATTTGAAAATGAAGAATTTTAGACCTTATAAGATCTTGAAGAAGTTCGATAGTGCTAATGCTTATGAAGTTGAGTTACCTAATGACATGGAGATATCTCCTATACTCAATGTTGCTAATTTTTATAAGTACCATGAGTCAAATGATGAAGTTATTGTATTAGATGATTATCCTAAGAAGTGGATTGAAGAGGTTGAACATATATTGGGTCAAACAATTGGTAAAAGTAGAAGAGGGAAAGATTACTCTAAATATTTGGTGAAGTGGAAGAATAGACCAACTAAAGATGCTACATGGATTTCACAATCTAAGTTGGTTTCAACTTAGGTTATGGAACTTGCATGATTCATGAGAATCATTTCTTTCAACCTTAGTTGTCTTATGTAAGAGTATCATGGGTTGTATTGATATCCTGGATGTTTTCTTGTTTCTTTGTTGTTGCTGAGTTGCAATGCCTAACATTGTCAAGCTCCTTTGATACAGGACCACCCACTCTACCTTCAACAAGCACCTTGAATATTTCAAAATAAGGTCCTTATGGCCTCTAGACATGCTTAGGAATAGTAGATTTGACATTGGATCTCATTGTGAGGCCATAGTTACAAGATTGGTATTTTATAAGCCCTTGTCTAATTATTGGTCATTAATGATCCTAGGCATAGGTGTTTGCATTTTTAAATTTTTTTTCATGTTTATATCCATTAGAGATCATAAAAATAGGATTAGGACCAATTTTGGTCAATAGATATGCAAAATTGCAAAAGTTGCTCAAAAGTTGTCAAGCAACCTTTGAGCAACTTCTTTAAAAGTTGTAAAAACTTAAAAATCCCTCTCCCAAATAGCTAGTTAATTCAAAAAAAACTTGTAACCATTGGGAGCATCCTATATAGCCCTTATAGGTGGGTGATAGGAAATATATGTAATGTTTGGCAAGAAATCAATAAAGATTGCCTATTTTTCCTACAAATTTTTGAGTTTAAAGCCTTTGTACAGATTGGTATAGACATTTGGGCACATGAAAATGACCTCAAAAGCTGGAGAAGTGTGTTAGTTGTCTTTTTCATTTTATTTCATGTTTTGATTATTCATAGTTTGCGAGATATTCAGATTTTGCTAACAGTGCCTAGAATTCAAGCCTAAAACAAGGGTTTGAACTAGGCCTGGTTTGTTTAGGCACCTTCAACCATGGAAATTTGATGCCTCTTGGTGGAATGCAAGCTTCATCAATTAATTTTAATATTTTGTAGGTCTTAGGCATGGAAAATTAGGAGAATGGTTTTGCCACCATACCCTAGTTGTATGGTTCCATACATGCACCATACAACATCTTAGAATATTCATCATAACTTTTTATTAGGGACTTCCCAAAGCCTTAAAACTTGGAATTAGATTTTTTTTACATACCAGTATATGGTCCAATGGTCACCTTGTGCCTTGGGATAATGGAAAATGCACTTACAGTGTAATAATAGCCCTAATTAGGCCTAGTAACCTGGCCTAAAGGCTACAATAATGAGATTGTTATTTCACTTGAGTCTTTGATGTTTTGGCATGTTTTGTATGTTCATAAAGGTTGTTGGAATCTCTAATAAAATTTGGACTCTATGTAGAATATATCCATGTTATGTTCAATTCTCTTTATAGGAAGGACTACAAGCCAAGGAATGGGCAACTGCTGCACTATGCATCATGGGTTGTTTGTGATCAAAAGAATCCATGAGTCTATTGTAAATAGACCTGAATAGACCAAAGGGGTGTTTGTGGTTTAGTACATGGTCTTTGTACCCTTTCTATTATGGTTTGAATGTGTGTTCCCTTAATAAGCCTCCTATTGAAATCCTTACATACTGGTGTAGTAAGACTTTGACAAACCTAGTGATTAGGTTCCTTGTCTTGTAGGTTGTGATAACCTTTCATTTAGTCTATTTTGATACTTGTGATAATTATTTCAGTACTAGGCCCTCTCCTTGGAAATTGAAGGATTTGTGATTTTTCTACCCTTACTTGCTATTTGGAAGACTTCTATTGTCCACTGTTGCATCAAGTGGTATCAGAACCATGTCTGAACCTAAGAGTGAGGAGATCCCTGCAAGGGTTATAAATAGTGAGTTAGAAAAGATGGTGAGAGAACAAAAGGCTGCAAACAAGGCCTTAACCCAATGACTTTAGGAACTTGAGAAGAATCTCGAGAACAAAGACAAACAAGATGTGTTTGAAGATGAAGAAGGGAGTGATCAAGAGGAGGATGACTCTGAACAACACATCCCTGTAGACCAAAGGCCTATCATTGATGCCTTGAAATCCATGGGGAGAAGAACCATGGAAGAGAACATATATTTTCCAATTTTCAATGGTAAGGTCAATGTAGATATAGCCTTGGATTGGATAGAGGCTTTGACCACATTCTTTTAATGTGAGGACATCCCTGAAAAGAAAAGGGTAAAGATGGCAAGATCCAAGTTGAAGGGGACAGCCCTAACTTGGTGAAACTTCATCCAAACAAAGAGGGTGAAGAATGGAAAGAGTATGATTAATTCATGGAATAGAAATATAGCTTTGATCAAAGAAACGTATGTACCTAAGGATTATGGAGAAAAAAACCAATGGAGGAATCAAAGTTTGAAACAAAAAGACATGGATGTGGGCACATATACTGAGGAGTTCCTAAAACTATGTATGAAGACCAATATGGCAATAGATGAGGAGGAGAAGTTGGCAAGATACATGAATGGCTTGAAGGTGCCCATTCAAGAGGAACTTAGCATATATTGCCCTACCATGGTTAACAAGTGCTATCAACTGGCACTAAAGGTAGAGGAAAAATGAAAAAGAAAGAAAGATTTTGGCAAATGGAAGAACAATGATAGTGGAAAGAATTTTAAATGTAAAAAAAATTCTTTGAATAAGGGACAAAGTAGTGGCAGGAACAACAAGATCTTTGACCATGGAGACAAAGAAAATAGTGACTCTAATGCAAGAGGAAAATATAGAGAAAGAACAATTTCAGGAAGAGGTAATGGACCTTTGAAGTGTTTCAATTGTAATCAAATGGGACACCATGCAGGAAGATGACCTAAGAAGGGAAATAGTAACAATCAAGGTGAGCGGAGAGCAATATTTATCCAAGAAGATAAGCAAGAAGAAAATGTTGATCCTAGGGAATTGGAACCAAAGGAAGGATCATGTTTGATGATGAGACAAGTCTTCCTTCAAGTGCCACAAACTTAGGAACCTCCACAAAGGAAGAACCTCTCCAGGAAAAAGATCAAGTGTCTAGGAAAGGTATGCAATGTTCTTATTGATTCGTGTTCAACTAAAAATCTTGTATCTTGTGAAATGGTGCAAAAATTAAATCTTCATATGAAGCCTCACCCTTACCCCTATCATGTGTCATGGTTAACCAAAGGCCAACAAACTCTAGTCACAAAACAAGCCTGGGTAAAGTTTTATATATTTGATTTTAAGGACAAGGTCCTTTGTGATGTTGTTGAGATGGATGCAGCCCATATTATTTTAGACAATCCCTAGCAATATGATTTAGATGTCGTACACCATTATAGGAAGAACACCTACTCCATCACCAAAGATGGGAAGACCTTCAGTATGAAGCCCCTGCCTAACAACAAGTCTAAAAAGGAGCCCATTGTAGTTATCACAAGAGAAAAAGAGATGTTGATAGACTCAAAGGAATCTAATATGGAGTCATTCCTTCTAATTCCAAAACCCAAGGATAACATTAGATCTAACCAAAAGGAACCTATAACAAATGAGATTGTTAAATTGTTGCAAAAGTACAAAGATGTCACTGCTAGTGACTTGTCCACTAGCCTCCCTCCCATTAGTGATATTAGCCATCAAATAAACCTTATACCAGGCTCATCCTTGCCTAATAAGGCACCATAAAAGAAGATTTCATTGCAGCATGTAGAGATTGCAAAACAAGTGATTGAATTGTTGGAAAGAGGACTCATTCAAAAGAGTCTTAGTCCTTGTGATGTACCTTCAGTCTTGGCCCCTAAAAATGATGGAAAATGGAGGTTATGTATGGACAAAAGGGCTCTAAAAAAACCACCATAAGGTACAAGTTCCCCATGCCAAGGAGTGAAGACCTATTGGATCAACTAGAAGGTGTTTGCTACTTCACCAAAATAGACTTGAAGTCCAGTTACCATCAAATTGGAATCAAGCTAGGAGATGAATGGATGACAACATTCAAGACAACATAAGGTTTGTTTGAATGGTTAGTAATGAATTTTGGTTTAAGCAATACCCCTAGTACTTTTATGAGGCTTATCAATGAGATATTCATGGATTTTATTGGCAAATTTTTTGTAATCTACCTTGATGATATACTAATATTTAGCCATATCATGGAAGACCATCTTAATCATGTGGAAAAAAAGAAGACTCTGTCAACACAAGTTGGTAATCAACTTGGAAAAATGTATGTTTATGAAGAAGGAATTTGTGTTCCTAGGATTTCTAATTTCACAAGGTACCCTCAAGATTGATCCTAAGAAGGTACATGCAATCATCAATTGGCCTCCACTAAAAAATCCAAGTGATGTGAGAATTTTTCATGAACTTTCAACCTTCTATAGGAAATTTGTTAAAAAAATTAGTTATGTATGTGCACCAATGTTGGAAACAATAAAAGGTGGGAAGAAAACCAAGTTTTCATGGATAAAGGAAGAAAATAATGCATTATAATACTTGAAGAACAGAGTTTCTCAGTATCCTATCTTGGTTCTCCCTAATTTCAACAAAGTCTTCACTGTGGAGATAGATGCAAGTAATTTAGCTATAGATGTTGTCCTAAGCCAAGAAGGCAAACCAGTTGCTTTCTTGTCTAAAACATTAAATGAGGCTAAAAGGAAATACTCTACATATGACCTAGAGCTTTAAGACATCATCCAAGCCCTCAAGAAATGGAGGCATTATTTGATTCCAAAGGAATTTGTTGTCTATATGGACAATCATGCATTTCTAAATTCACAAGAAAAGCTTTCAGTTAGGCATCGTAAGTGGGTAGAACAATTGCAAGCCTTTACCTTCAATATTAAGCATAAAAAGGGTGTACTAAACAAAGTTGTTGATTCTTTAAGTAGGAGGATTGCTCTTGTTGAAGAAGTGCAACTTCAAAGTGTTGGAATTGAATCTCTTAAACACTAGTACTTGGGTGACCCTAATTTTGCAGAGATATATCAGATTTGTATAAAGATGGAGGGTAGATATCATATTGATTATTCTAAATATCCAATTTAGAATGGACTTCTCTTCAAAGGAGCACAACTATGCATCCTAAGGTGCTCAATGAGAGCAAATATAATAAGGGGAAAACATTGTGGTAGCCTAGGAGGTCACTTTGGCATTGACAAAACATCAAAGATGGTCAAAAGGAGTTATTTTTGGCTCGAATTGAACAATGATGTTAGGAAGTTCATTGAGTCATGTGCTATTTTCCAACAAGCCAAGTGAATGACAACAAATCAAGGGCTCTACCAACCCTTTCCAATCCCTTCAAGGCCTTGGGAATCCATATCAATGGATTTTGTCATGGGACTACCCAAAACAAAGCAAGGATATGAGAGTTTATTTGTCATTGTGGATAGATTCAACAAGATGGCCCATTTTGTGCCATGTAAGAGCACAAATGATCCATCTCATATAGCCAATCTCTTCTTCAAGGAAGTAGTTTAGATTCATGGCTTGCCTCAAACAATTGTATCAGGTAGAGATGTAAAGTTTCAAGGGAACTTCTGGAGGAAACTCTTCAAAAAGTTGGGCACAAATCTAACTTATAGTTCATCCTATCACCGTAAAACAGATAGGCAGATTGAGGTTGTAAATAGGTTCCTAGGAAATCTTTTAAGATGCCTCACCAAGAAATATTCACAAATATGGGATACCATACTACCCCAAGTAGAGTTTTCCTTTAATGATTCCATAAATAGGTCAACTAGCACAACTCCTTGCCAAGCAGTGTATGGTTTGCATCCCACGGGACCATTAGATTTAATGGAACTTCCCTCTGATTTTAGAATCAGTGCACAAGGCCAAGAATTGGCAGAACTCATCACCAAAGTGCAATAGCAAGTGAGAGACACTTTGAAAAAAATTTCCTTGAAGTACAAGGAAAATGCTGACAAAAGGAGGAAAGAGGTACACTTCCAAATAAGAGACAAAGTTTTGGCATTCTTAAGGAAGGAAAGACTACCTAAGGGTAGGTACTCCAAGTTGCAAATGAAGAAGATAGGACCCTGCAGCATATTGAACAAAATAGGGGATAATGCTTATGAGATATCCCTTCCTCCAACCTTGCAAATTTTTCCAATTTTCAACATTGCATACCTCACACCATACAAATTTGTAGTAGGTACCAACAATTAGTAGGGTAAGGGCACAAGCCTTGAAGACGAGGACTATGTCACTAACCTCCACAAAGAAAATTGGTGGAGATTAAAGCCATTTTGGACTCTAAGGTACTCAAAAAAACTAAATCAAGGAAATACATGTAGTACTTAGTAAAAAAGAAGGGACTCCCAAATATTGATGCCACATGGCTTACTGAAGACCAAATACAACAGCATGGTACTTCAATGGAACACCTACTCTCAAGTAGGGACTTGAGTTTTCAAACTCTAGGGGAGTATGGTGCAGGAGCACCCACTCTACCTTCAACATGAACCTGAAAGATTTCAAAATAAGGTCCTTATGGCCTCTAGGCATGCTTAGGAATAGCAGATTTGACATTGGATCTCATTGTGAGGCCATAGTTGCAAGATTGGCATTTTATAAGCCCTTATCTAACTATTGGTCATTAATGATCCTAGGCATAGGTGCTTAAATTTTTTCATGTTTTTCATGTTTTTATCCATTAGGGATCATAAAAATAAGATTAGGATCAATTTTGGTCAATAGATATGTAAAATTGCAAAATATGCAAAAGTTGATCAAAAGTTGTCAAGCAACTTCTGAGCAACTTCTTTAAAAGTTGTAAAAAATTAAAAAATCCCTCTCCCAAATGGCTAGTTGGTTCAAATAAACCTTCTAACAATTGTGAGCATCCTATATAGCCCTTATAGGTGGGTGATAGGAGATATATGTAATGTTTGGCAGGAAATTAATAAAGATTGCCTATTTTTCCTACAAATTTTTGAGTTTAAAGTCTTTTTACATATTGGTATAGATGTTTGGGCATGTTCCAATGAAGTCAAAAGTTGGAGAAGTGTGTTAGTTGTCTTTTTCATTTAGTTTCATGTTTTTATCATTCATAGTTTGCAAGATATTCAGATTTTGTTGACAGCACGTAGAATTCAGGCCTAAAATAAGGGTTTGAACTAGGGCCAGTTTGTTTAGGCACTTTCCACCATGGGAATTTGATTTCCCTTGGTGGAATGCAAGCTTCATCAATTTATTTTAATATTTTTCAAATTTCAAGCATGGAAAACTAGGAGAATTGGTTTGCCACCATACCCTAGGTGTATGGCTCCATACATGCACCATACAACATCTTAGAACAATCATCATAACTTTTTATTGGGGACTTTCCAAAGTCTATAAACTTGGAATTAGACTTTTTTCACATACCACTACATGATCCATTGGTCACTTTGTGCCTTGGGATAAGTAAAAAGGCACTTATAGTGTAATACCAGCCCTAATTAGGCCTAGCGGCCTGGCATAAATGCTACAATAATGGGACTGTCATTTCAATCTAGTCTTTGATGTTTTGGCATGTATTGAAATTTTCATAAAGGGTGTTGGAATCTCCAATCAAACTTGGACTCCATCTGGAATAACTCCATGTCATGCTCAATTCTCCTTATAGGAAGGGCTACAAGCCAAGGAATGGGCAACTACTGCGCTATGCATCATGCATTGTTTGTGATCAAAATAATAATTGAGTCTATTGTAAATAGAGCTAAATAGGACAGAGGGGTGTTTGTGGTTAAATACATGGTCTTTGTACCTTTTCTATTTGGGTTTGAGTGTTTGTTCCCTTAATAAGCCTCCTATTGAAATCCTTACATATTGGTATTGTAAGATTTTGACAAACCTAGTGATTAGGTTCCTTGTCTTGTAGGTTGTGATAACCTTTCACTGAGTCTATTTTGATACTTCTGATAAGTATTTCAGCACTAGGACCTATCCTTGGGCATTGAAGGATTTGTGAGTTTTCTACCTTTAAATGCTATTTGGAAGACTTTTGCTACATCATCCCTATTTCTATTGAGTTCTTGGTTGCTGCCAAGTTCTTGGTTGATGATGAGTTCTTAGGTGCAATCGAGTTATTAGTTGGTGTCAAGTTCTTAGTATGCGTCGAGTGTTTGTTGGTGACAAGTACTTTTTGGTTCCAAGTGCCTATTGGTGTTGAGTTCATGTATGCGTCGAGCATTGTCAAGTGCCAGTATTTGCCTTGGTCCTTCTTCGACCAAGATTTCTATGTCTAATTCCAATTTGGTCTGAACTTGTATGTTAGTTTTTTGATTTATATTTAATTTTTTTTGACATTTGACTTATGGATTGGTTATGCACTTAATATAAGGGTATATTAATTAGTTGGTAATTTGTAACAGACCAACTTGTGGTTGTGGAAGTATTTAAAGGACTCTTGGGTAGAGTCTTAGGCATGGGGATGATTAGAAGGATTATTATTCAATTAGGAAGAGTAAGTAGGAGAGTTAGAATGTGAAGGTCATCATTGAAGATCAAAGTCTAAATTGAAATGTTGGTCGTAACTCAGAAAGGCCTCACAATAGGGCATGTATTTGGTAATTTGATAATCAATAAGTGTTTGGCTCTTCTATCTCCTTTGGTTTCTATTCTCCTTTTTGTGTTTCTGTTTTGTTTACTCTTGCAGGTGGCTTTGGTAGTTGGGTGTGCCTTTGGCCCTAGTTTCCATTTACCTCCATGCATCACAAAACTATATATTTTTCACATCACCACTTTTTGGCATGCCATGATCCTGCACATACTCGAGTATGAGGTGGATTCCTTAGACAAGGAATGACAATATGAAGTGAACTTCTTCCTTTTTATCAATACTATGAATAATTGTATGTTTTTGGCCTCATAGTTTTGTAGTCTCATCTTTTGATGGCTATTTTTGTATCATGGTTAGGGCTTAATGTCAAACTTCTGTGGTAGTCTAGATTTACCCCCTTAGGACTCTATCCCTACACGCAAGTAGATGATTATACTCTATGAATTGGTCATCTCATGGTGTTGATATCTAAAGGTGTTTTAGGCTTTTTTTATATCTAATGAATATCTTGTACATCTAATAAAACATTCAAGGACAATTAATATAGCTAATTCTCTATATTTTGGTTTCATTATTTATTGAGTACTCTCTCTTTGCATGGTCCCTCATAAAATGTTTTATGGCATCTTCTTACGATTTATATTTGTAGAATCTCAGATGCAGCGCTAGTATGAAATTAGAATTTGAGGTTAATTTATGTTGCACTTGATAAATTGGTTTCTTCACATATTCTTTATGTGGAAACAATCTATTAAATTAAAAACATTATCAAGCTCCATGGCCCCCTTTGGGATCTCTTTTCTTTGTTATGGGGTTTGGTATTGGTAATTGAATGTCTCTACAAAGTGCTTCTAGTTTTGAAATAGCTCATGTAGCCCAAGTGGTGGAGCCGCCTAGCCTCCTTGGATATGGGGAAATGAGTTTACCTGGCCCCCTCTCAACATCACTTTTGTGCCCATTTTATCTTCTTAATAAGAATTGGTTTGATATTTCCTTTTAATTAGCTTAAAGGATAATGTGGCTTTCTTTCTCTTCCCCCTTTGAGTAGCCTTCACATTCCTTTTTCCAAGCTCCTATTAATATTTTAACTAGGCATCAAAGTTAATTTACAATATCTAGAAGCTACCAAGGTTGGGGGATGATATTAGGGATAATTTAATCCCTACCCTCTACCCTTACCGCCAAGAGGTTGGATGGGTGATGCACTATTTTTTCCCCTCCTTTGATGTAGAACAAATATTCTAATTTTTTATTAAGAACTATATATTTCAAATGTGGATTAAGATTCCAAAATCATCCCTATGGCCCTCCCATCTCTTTTCTTTTGGAATCCAATTTAGATTTCTTAAACTGGATAAGAATGGATTTTAGTTGCTATGCAAAAAGAATGAGATTATAGAATTGGATATGTTTGTTACAAGATCCTAAAATGTTGGAAGATGAATCTATGAGAAGATATATTGGTAAGATATCTGAGATTGTTGTAGTAATATAAACCTCTAATGGATCCAAAGAGGAAGATGAGATTGTGTGGAAGATTTTTAAAACTTTGACACTACCATTCAAGCAAGTAGAACAAATGATTGAATTATTAATACCTTGCATTGAGAAGTTCACTAGAGAGAGTTTTCTTGGAATATTGGAAGCATAAAAATCAAGTTTAAGACAATATAAATAATTGACAAGAGTAGAGATAGCTTTTAGGGCCTTAAGGGTTCATCCTTGCTTAGCCAAAAGTAAAAGCACTGATGGAGATTATACTAGTAGCAATAGAACTAGATCTAAAGAGAATAGAAAGATTGAAGAAGGTATAGCCTTTATTGTGAGAAGAAAACTAGATGGTGATAAAATCCTTTAATATTGGACTTGTAATGAATTTGGTCATTATTCTTTTAAGTGCCCTAAAAGAGATAAAAAGTATAAGAGGAATTTCAAGTCTAGAAGACATAGAGATTGTTTGTACACTTATAAAGATGATGACTCTAAAGAAAGAGTTTAGAATGAGAGTGATGATGAATTAGTACTTGAGGCCATAAAAGAAGAAACTTTTGAAATTGAAATTAGAGAAGAAAAGACTCTAGTTTCTCAAGTTGAAAAGAAATCTGATTGAATTATAAATAGTGATTGTTTACATCATATGACTTGTGATATGAATAAGTTTGTTAAATTTAGAAATCATGATGGAAGTATTGTTAGTGTTGGTAACAATGTGGCCTGTCACATCAAAGGGATAGAATCTATTACTCTTGATGGAAAGACTAACACTAATAATGTTTACTTTTTATATGGTATAAAGCATAATTTTTTGAGTGTTGGATAGTTGGTTAAAAAAGGTTATTAGTTGCAGTTTATAGAGAAGACTTGCATTATCAAAGATAAGGATGGTAAGCTGATTGGAATAGGTACAAGACTCAGAGGTAATGTATTTTAATAGAATCCTATTGAGATGACTTGTTTGGTTGTGAAATTTGATAACATTTGGTTATGGCATAGAAGGTTCTATCTATAAACTTTGATAACATTGTGAAGGCAAGTAGTACATTTATAGTTAGAGATTTTCCTAGAATCATGAAGCCTACTAATGTTTTCTACAAAGAATATATCATGGCTAAATAAAAGAAGGTAGCATTTCCTAGCAAGAATTTTATTACTACAAAGAAGTTGGAAATTTTTCATACAAACTTGAGTGGACCTACCAGAATGAGAGGATTCTATGGAGAAAGATACTTTATGATTTTTATTGATGCTTTCACTAGAACGATGTGGGTAGCATTTCTTAAAGAAAAATCTAAAGCATTTGAGAAGTTCAAGATACTAAAGAATAGAGATGAAAATGAATTTGGTGTAAAGATTAAATGTTTGAGATCATATAGAGGAGGATAAATTACTTATAGAGAGTTTAACATTTTTTTGTGAAGAAAATGGAATTAAAAGACATTTATCATCACTGAAGACCCTTGAGTAGAAGGGGAGAGCAAAAAGGGGAAATAGATCAGTATCAGAGGTAGAAATAGTAATGATGTTTGAGAATGGTGTAGCTAAGACATTTTGGAGAGAAGCAGTTAATACAATAGTATACACCATGAACATAGTTCATATACACCATGAACAGAGTAGATATCAGAAAAGGTATAGACAAAACTCCTAATGAATTGTGGTTTGGTCATACACCCTCAATGAAGTACTTCAAAATATTTGGAAGTGTTACATAAAGAGAGATGATGATATTGGTAATTTTATTCCAAGAAGTGATGAAGGTATGTTTCTTGGTTATTCATTGAAATCCAAAGCTTACATATGTTTTAATCATAGAACCAAGACAATTGTTAAATGTGAAATTGTGAAAGTGGATGAAAATTTTGGAGTTAAAGAGAGGGTGATGGATTAGGATTTTGATGAGGAAGAAAAAAATCCTAGAATTTTTAGAGAGAATGTAGAAGTTTTCTTTGAGACTAACAATGACTTGCATAATGATGTACAAATTGTTGAGCAAAGAGCCAAACAAATATCTGAACCAAGAGAAGAGATAAGAGTTGAGATAGCAACTCCTACACCTAACAAGAACTCGACAATGAATCACCTCATAGAGAAGATCATTGGAAGAAAAGACAAAGGAGCAATGACAAGAACCAAAGTACATGAGTAATTATGCTTGATTTCTCAAGTGAAGCCCAAGAGTGAAGATGATGCATGCAAAGATGATAATTAGATTTGATCAATCAAGGAATAACTAGATCAGATTATGAAGAATGAGACATGGGAATTGGTTCTTAGACCTAAAGACAAGAATGTTATAGGTACTAAATGGGTATTCAGAAATAAGATGAATGAACAAGATGAAATTTTGAGAAACAAAGCTAGACTGGTATGCAAAGATTATTCATAGTAGGAGGGAACAAATTATGTAGAAACATATGCCCCTATAGCCAGAATGGAAGCAGTAAGAATGATTTTGGCTTATGTAGCAAGTAAGAAGTTAAAAGTCTATCAAATGGATTTTACATCAGCTTTTTTGAATGGTATGTAGATTGAAGAATGTATTATATGGTCTAAAATAAGCACCTACAACCTAATATATGAGATTGGAAAAGTATTTTGAAAAATTGGGATTTTCTAAAGGTATGATAGATACTAACTTATATTTGAAAGAAATTGAGAATTGTTTGTTGATAATTGTGATATTTTTTTATGACATAATCTTTGGAGGTAATGATCAAGAAAGTGATAAGTTTGCTGAAGAGACGAAGAATGAATTTGAGATGAGTATGATTGGTGAGGTTTTTCCTAAGTTTAGAGATTATACAAAACAATGATTAAATTTTCTTTTCACAAGCTAAGTACTTGAAAGACTTGTTGAAAATATTTTGGTTGGAAAGTTGTAAGCCTATTGGTACACCAATTGTATTTGGTCACAAATTATCTAGAAAAGATGAGACACATACAATTGAGCAAAAGAAGTATAGATAAATGATTAGAGGTTTTCAATTTCTCACTCACACTAGACCCAATATAGAAAATGAAGTTGGGATAGTAGCTAAATCTCAAGCTGATTCTAAGGAGTATCATTATCCAGCAATGAAAAGGGTATTCAAATATTTGAAGGGTGCATCTGATTATGGGTTATGGTATGATAGATCAAGTGATTTCACTTTATATTCTTATATTGATACAGATTGGGTAGGTACAATGGATGAAAGAGAAAACACTAGTGGTGTAGCATTTTTCCCTAGAGGAAGATTGGTTTCTTGGATGAGCAAGAAACAATATTGTACTTGACAAAGCACAGTTGAAGTAGAGTATGTAGCTACAGTAAACAATTGTAATCATATCATCTGGGTGAAACATATGTTGAAGGACATTGAGGTATAATTTTTAGATCTTGTTATCATACATTGTGATAACACAAGTATAGTGAGTATGTCTAAGAATCTTGTATTGTATTCTAAGACTAAACATATATCTATTAAGTATCATGTTTTGAGAGAGAAATTTGTAGAGAAAGAGATTAGATTGGAGTAAGTCAATATAATAGATTAGATTTTAGATATCTTACAAAGTATTTTCCTAAAGATACATTTGATTACTAGAGAGGTATGCTTGCCCTTACCTATTTCTAAGTAGATGATGTAGAGATTGCATCAGTCCATCGGTACAAAGTATTATTGTTTGACTGGACTGAATGTTCATGTTTTTTGAATGGGGGAGTGTCTAAGATGAGTAGAGTCATCAAGGACTCTTGGTAGCTAGTTTAGAACAATATCTTTGAACACTCAAGATATTTGAAGACTTGGAGCATATGATTGACAAAATGAAGCATTTTTCATTGATGTCAATGGGGGAGAGATTGCATGAAAAATATTTCACATTTCCTATGAATAAATGGGGGAGAGTATGCATTGAGAAACATCTCCTTAGTACTCTGGGGGAGAGATTGCATAAAGAAATTCCATGTATGGGGGGGGGGGAGATTGACTAATGGGGAAGAGATTGAGATCTCCTATGTATAAGGTTTCAATGGGGAGATACATTGAATGAGGGAGAAGTTGAGAGTTTTTTAGTGTGTGAAAAACTTATGAGAGTTTTTTAGTGTGTGAACAACTTATGTTGATCCTAAAGAAAGAGATTCAAAACATGTTGGAATACTTTAGAATAAATCAGAGCAGGGAGGGGATATTTATCTAAGGACCAAATGTATAGATAAAACTTTTCAGTATGTAACAAATACATGTGCATGCATTGACCATCCAATATATCAAATCATAGTATATTATTGTCCTAGGTCAAATGAACTTTACATAAATGTAAACATGAAATATTACAAAATCATTAACACAATTTGACATAGGGATCTTACATGGAAACCCAATTTGGGAAAAACTACCAATAACATGATACCAATTTTCACTCTTCTGAAGTGAGCTCTGTGAGGAGCCTGTTGGAAATATAGATGAAGTAACTAAGAGGGGAGGGGTGAATTAGTTACCACAAAAATAAATTCCAAAATAAATCCCTTAGATGTCTGTACATACTATTGATACTCAGTAAACAGTGCATGAATACTGTATCTCGGTAATTACTGTTTATCTAGCATTCATAGTCATTAATATGCTTGCAAAGATTAAAATAAATGAACACAAGAGACACCAGATGTAACATGGAAACCCAATATGGGAAAAACCACCAAGTAACTAGTCACCAATTTTCACTCTTCTGAAGTGAGCCCTGTTAGGAGCCAACCCTGTTAAAGGTTACAAAACACATTGTTAGGTGTGACCTTGTTAGAGGATTTAATCACCCTATTAAGAGTGGCTTGGTTAGAGGTCTTGAGAACAATTCAACTGAACTGTCACCTTGTTAGAGGATTTATAAAATGGTTGTTAAACCAACTCTGTTAAGAGATTCTAGATTCATTGTTACAATGATTAGAAAGCAACAATGAGGTGACCTAAATGATATGCAACTTATCTTTTTTCTGATTTCAAATCTTTGTTCTACATTTAATAGATCCTAGCTGATCAAATACAACTTTGCATTTCCTCCAGGATATCTAATCCTTCATCAAAATTCGCTCAATTCGCTTATTCCATCCTTATCCATATATTCACACACACACACACACACACACACACACACACACACACACACACACACACACACACACACACACACACACACACACACACACAAATTCACAACTTGAACATCTATATATATACCTTTTAGATTATCAAGTCGGCTTAAATATAGGTTCCAATAACCAAAAAAAAAATCATTACATCAGTCGGCCACATGAAGCAATTAAACTTAATATGAAAATAGTAAAATCCTTTGCTAGTCGAGTAAGCTCGATAACCACTGCTCCTTTGGAGACCGAGTGAGCTCGATTAGTGCTGACCTTCCTTTTCTGACCATGTGAGCTCGATAGGCATTGACTTTCCTTTGTTAACCTTGGGAGCTTGGTAGACATTAACTTTCCTTTGTTAACCTTGTGAGCTCGGTAAATACTAACTTTTGCTACAAAATCCTTTGATGCCTGAGTTAGCTCGGTAAACATTAACTTTTCTTTGTTAACCTTGGGAGCTTGGTTAATACTAACTTTTGCTACAAAATCCTTTGATGCCTGAGTGAGCTCAGTAAACATTAACTTTTTTTTGTTAACCTTGGGAGCTTGGTTAATACTAACTTTTGCTACAAAATCCATTGATGCCCGAGTGAGCTCGGTAAACATTAACTTTTCTTTGTTAACCTTGGGAGCTTGGTTAATACTAACTTTTGCTTCAAAATCTTTTGATGTCCGAGTGAGCTCGGTAAACATTAACTTTTCTTTGTTAAGTATAGGAATGTTCGATAGACATTGTAAATCACTTTGCAGATTATTTGAGCTTGGTAGACTCTATCTAATGACTGATATGACATTTGTGTAACATCAAAGACAATACACAATTAACAATTGTATCCAATAGAGCCAACCTTGTTAAAGGTTACAATGCACACTGTTAAATATGACCATTGTCACAAAAGTTTACATACTTGCCTAAAGTTTGATCTAAAGAAAACCTTGTGAAACATGGAAATAATCTCCAAGTTCTGGGACTTAAAAAATGAGATTGAGTCACAAACTACCTAATCTAATCTAGAGGGGTGATACACCAAATAGTATGTTCAATCTTATCTCTACCTAGAAATGCATAGTTCATCAATATAATCCCAAAGTATACATATTCAATCCTTGCTTTCACTCAATGACCACATGTAGATCAGAAACCAATGGAATGTTATAAGGAAGAAACTTCACTCTATATCATTCAAAGGAAAAAAATAGTCACAATATACAACTTGAAGAGTGGAGGCAATACATTAACAAAATGCAAGAAGGTTTTGCACATGTATTAATGGAATAATGAGGTATAATAGAGAAATATATTCACTCTGAGGAAAACAAAATTATAGTAGCAATATAGAATATAACTACTATAGAATCAGGAAAGAGATTAACTGACCCTTGAAAGAGTTACAAAATTTTCCTTTATAGCTTAGGCATAATTGATAATAGGGCACAGGTAGATGCATAGAGTCACTATGGTGTTAAATGAATGCCTCCAAAGGCTGGTGGCACTGAGAAAAACACCCAAATTCTTAGTGAATGGATCTTCAAACTCACTAACCAATGGGCTTATGAATCTAAATCAATTCCCACAAACTGTGCCAAAAATTGTTGTCACAAAAGTTTGCACCCTTGCTTGAAGTTTTACCTAAAGACCACCTTGTGAAACATGGAAACAATCTCCAAGTTGTGGGACTTGAACAATGAGATTGAGTCTCTAGAGAAGGTTGGATTCCTCACTATCAGCATGCACCTAACTACTTCTTAAGAGTAAAATGTAGAAGGAAATGCATGAAATAAAACTACCTAATCTAATCTAGAGGGGTGATACACCAAATAGTATGTTTAGTTTTATCTCTACCTAAGAAAGCACAGTTCATCAATATAATCTCAAAATATACATATTCAATCCTTGCTTTCACTCAACAACCATATGTAGATCAAAAACCAAAAGAATACTATAAGGAAGGAGCTTCACCCTATATCATTCAAAGGCCAAGTAGATATAATCATATAGATGAAGAATGGGAGAAGCACATCAACATAAGGCAAGAAAATATTGCACAATATATTAATGGAAGAAAGAGATACTGTAGAAAATTATATTCACTCAGAGGCAAAGGAAATTATAGTAGTAGAGTATGCAATACAAATTCTATAGAGACTAGTTGAACATTGAAAGGGTTGCAAAAATTTTCCTTTATAGGTTAGGCATAACTGAGAAGACTTTTGCTAAAACCTAAAAGTTGACTACATTCTTCAAGTTTTAGAGAATAATAACTATTTATTAGAGGATGATTTGATTAGATACACGTCCCAACACTAAAAAATCTAATCTTTTACATAGAATTTGGGTTGCTAAAGAGATAGAAATGAAATCCATAACTACTCTAATTAGTAGATGGATAACTTAAGGTGGCAGAAGGATGAAATATTTATTTTCCAAACATGGAGAACACTCCTTTGATTTCCTTGAACCACCTTTTTCTTTAATCTCTCCAACTACATTTATTTCTCTCTTGTTGGGCCACTCAACATATAAGATTTCATACAAGCTTCCTAATACCTTACTCCAGCCGAAAGTTGGATACCCATCATTGTTGTGAAGATGCTCATTCCTATGGCTTTGTTTAGTGTTGACTTGTGTCGTCTTCTATTTTGCATCATTAGAATTCAAAACCAATGTCTTTCCACCACCTCAAATGGAACATCGACACAATTATCTAGCTTTGAATTTTTTGAACCTTTCTCAAATTTCATTACTTGAGGGTCTTCCATCATTTTTTAGCTCTAGAAAAGAAAAAAACACTTTTCTCATATTTGACTTAGGACTTTATGACCTTACAACAAGTTGTGGCTCATAGCTTTAGAAAACTTTACTATTTGCTCTTGTGATCTCATGATGAACTGCCTTTTGTGTGGTCATGGGTCCCTTTTTAACCCTTTATGCTTATGCAAGTTTCCATTCATTGTAAGATCATAACCCTCTGCAACCTTTTGCACTTTATGTCTTGTGATCACAACAAGGTTTTTTATCATCGAAAAGCCCCTTTAAGTTTCTTATGATCTTACAAACCACATCCTATTGTAAGATTGAAACACTTGTGATGTGAATATCAGGATTTAACTGTGTGATTTTTGAGTCAAACTCGATGACCCATGTTTCATGAGTAGTGATTCAACATGAATCCATCTCTCATGAGAATAAATGGAACACTTAGCACTCATTGGATCTAGGTGATGCTCACAGGGGTGAAGCACCGGGACTTCCCGGGAGGTCACCCATCCCAGTACTACTCCAGCCTGAGCGCGCTTAACTACAGAGTTTCCTCCACAGTTAAACCCAAAGCTTGCAACCCCATTTGCAAAACCTTCACCAAGTGTTGTGCCTTATGAACCATTCATTAGAAAGCCCCTTAAGCTCATCAATTGATAAGTAGGAGATGATTTCCACAGCTAGTCAAATTGTGATGTGAATATCAGGATTTAACTGTGTGATTTTTGAGTCAAACTCGATGACCCATGTTTCATGAGTAGTGATTCAACATGAATCCATCTCTCATGAGAATAAATGGAACACTTAGCACTCATTGGATCTAGGTGATGCTCACAGGGGTGAAGCACCGGGACTTCCCGGGAGGTCACCCATCCCAGTACTACTCCAGCCTGAGCGCGCTTAACTACAGAGTTTCCTCCACAGTTAAACCCAAAGCTTGCAACCCCATTTGCAAAACCTTCACCAAGTGTTGTGCCTTATGAACCATTCATTAGAAAGCCCCTTAAGCTCATCAATTGATAAGTAGGAGATGATTTCCACAGCTAGTCAAATTGTGATGTGAATATCAGGATTTAACTGTGTGATTTTTGAGTCAAACTCGATGACCCATGTTTCATGAGTAGTGATTCAACATGAATCCATCTCTCATGAGAATAAATGGAACACTTAGCACTCATTGGATCTAGGTGATGCTCACAGGGGTGAAGCACCGGGACTTCCCGGGAGGTCACCCATCCCAGTACTACTCCAGCCTGAGCGCGCTTAACTACAGAGTTTCCTCCACAGTTAAACCCAAAGCTTGCAACCCCATTTGCAAAACCTTCACCAAGTGTTGTGCCTTATGAACCATTCATTAGAAAGCCCCTTAAGCTCATCAATTGATAAGTAGGAGATGATTTCCACAGCTAGTCAAATTGTGATGTGAATATCAGGATTTAACTGTGTGATTTTTGAGTCAAACTCGATGACCCATGTTTCATGAGTAGTGATTCAACATGAATCCATCTCTCATGAGAATAAATGGAACACTTAGCACTCATTGGATCTAGGTGATGCTCACAGGGGTGAAGCACCGGGACTTCCCGGGAGGTCACCCATCCCAGTACTACTCCAGCCTGAGCGCGCTTAACTACAGAGTTTCCTCCACAGTTAAACCCAAAGCTTGCAACCCCATTTGCAAAACCTTCACCAAGTGTTGTGCCTTATGAACCATTCATTAGAAAGCCCCTTAAGCTCATCAATTGATAAGTAGGAGATTGAAACACTACAAGTAATGACCTTATTTGGAGTTGAGAACTTACAATTAATATTTTATAAACCCTTCATAGCATTTCCAATAGGTATTTATTTTCTTACAATCTTATGATCATAGCTTTGGGTAACATCAAGCTTCATATTTTACTACCTTATGATCTCTTGATCATAGCCAACTAGCCTCTTGTCGTGACTTTGATGGCTATCTCTTAACTATTGCCTTTGCCTTCTAATCATATGCTAGTTGTAGCCTTTCTTTTGTTGTAACCTCGAAAGCCTTAACTTTTACCTTTATGATCATATGACTGGCAGTTATCTCCCCTTTATCATAATTTCAAAGGCTCTCATAGCCTACCCTTGTGATCTCACTATCATCTACCTTTCATAACATCAGAAAACCTTTGACATGTGGTCAATTCTTTATTTTTGTGTTACTAGCCCCACCATTTCCATGTGTCATTATGTCACTTTCTCTCTTTGGCTAAACTTCATGCATCTCTATAAAGTGGGAAAGTGACAACCTTGATCTAACAAGATATAGCAATCACTATAAAATTGAAATTCTTTTGTCATAGTCAACACCTCCATTCAACCAAAACATGCCACTTTGTCAACTCACTTTGACACATTTCATTTTGCGGGCCACACCTTAGTCCAATCCCAGTACATCCATGTGTCGAACGCTTGCTTTCTCGCTTTGGCTATCCTTGTGCATCTCTATAAAGTGGGAAAGTGATAATCATTAATCTTCTTCTAGATCAATAGTCATGATTGATCATGGACCTTTGAGGCATTCCTTCCTTTCTTATGATCTTATGACCTCCCTTCTCTTGTATGATCGAGAGTCCCCTTTTGAGCCTTTATGATCACATGATCGTTAGCTTGTCATAACATCATATCACTTGTAATTGAACATAAAACACTTATGATGACATGAAAATGGGATGATCATAAGATTTTAAATCTCAAAATACACACTCACAATTCTACGATATATGGGATATTGTAAGATTGGGAGACTCAAAATTTAGCTTTATGATCTCCCACTAGTCTTTACTTTTTATTATCAGTAGAGGAAAAAATGAAGGCTTACAACTAAACGTTATTGATCCTACTCATAAGATCATAATACTTGTTAGGAAATATGAACATGACATATGATCTCCCACTTAAACACAAGACCTAAGGTAAAGGTTGCATCTAATCGCAGATTTAGTGATGGTGACAAGGGAATAAAGTGGGGACTAAAATGGCTAATAGTGACCTTGATTGAAGGATTTCAATCACCCTGTTAGGAGTGATCCTTGTTAAATTACTTTAGAACATTCCATTATAATGTCACCCTTTTAAAGGATTTACTCATGGTTGTTACGTCAACCTTAGTCCAAAGGATTTATCTACACTGATATAGTTGTTAGAATGTAATAGTAAGACTTGATTTGATAAAAAAATAACTCACTTGTAGATTAAAGATCTCTTCTTGAGTCCTTCATTCTTCTTGACATTCAATCTTCTCTATCTCTGATAGCTTGTTCACCCTTCAAGCCTTCACCTCCTTACTCCTTCTTGCTTAGTATGCCAAGTATAGTTTCATCCCTTCAGCCACCAAATGAAGCAACACCTCAAGACTCCTTGTCTCTCTCTGGTTCACACTATGACACTTTTCTTCTAGCCTATTATCTCCTTATATAGAGAATTTAGATCTTTTTCCACTTTGCCACAATCATCCATCTTTGGGTTAGGTCGGATTCATCAAATCTACCCTCTTTTCATTTTTTCCCTCTAGAAACTTCTCTTACAATCCTCTTTAACTTCATCTTCAAATGGTTTATCTAAAATTTTGTGCCACTAACTCATCACACTTATCTTTCACACACTTCACAAAATTCAAGAAATCAACTTTGTTAGTTCAGACTCATCAAATCTTCAATCAAACTCATTTTAATGGCACTTAGCAATAACATGTTGTTTTCTCAATAATAATTTTCTTTTGATCCTCAGTCAACACTAGCTTTCTTGGCATACACTAAGTCTTATTGGTGCTCAACACACACTAAACTCCCTTCACTTGGCACCTACTAGATTTCTCTTTGCCTAGCACATACTAAATTTTCTTGATTGCAACTAACTTTATGCTTGAATTACATTGACTTGATTGGCTTACATTGTTTTCTTAGTCAGGCTTGGCAAACACATTTCTTTTCTTAGTCTTCTTCTTCTCTTTTCTCAAGTATTATTTCATTGTGGCCTTAAGTATATACAAAATACACTATATCATCAAAGTCTTACTTTCTCTTAGTGCTTCTTTTATACACCATATAACTCAGCCTTTCTCTAGGTACTCTTGTTATCCTTTCTTTTCAAATCCTCTTAATCCTAAAAAAACAAAAAAACTTAAAAAGACGAAAATGTCTTGGAAAAAAAATGATCATCTTAGTGAAAATGTAGCAATAGGTGCTTTGATGTATCACCTTAAAAATCAAATATCTCTAGAATACAAAACAAAAATCATAAAACATTGTAAAAAAATATGCCAAGTGGTAAAATCCTGGAAATGGGCACTACTTGATACCCTCACACTTATGTCTCTCAGTATGTCACTTTGCACTCTAAACTGAATCTATCTCATAACTCTTTGCCTTCCCTAGTTTGGAATTGATCCTCATCTAAGACTATGACACAAAAATTGTATAGCTTATTAGGTCTCTAAATTGTGTGGTGTTTCTTTGGAAGCTCTCTAAATAGAGTTTTTCAACACTTCCCCTTAACATTGAGTGTTTCTCAACACTTATCAGATATCTTACCTTGATTCGACACTTTGTCTACAATTTAGGATGATGTGATATTTCCCACTTACAGATATGAGTCTTGGGAAGATAGCAACTTGACTTTGACACATACACTTCAACTAAAATGACTAAGACTTTCTTGACTTATTTTATTTTTGTGTCATCTATGTTGATTTATTTTTTGAGGGTGCCCTCCTTATTCTCTCAAGGATGACACTACACTAGAGGACTAAGGGCATGTGGCATGTTTCCCTTGATTTATGTCTATAGGTGTCGTGTTTGGATCTTAGGTATCTTGAGCATATTTCTTTGACACCTTAGATATGTAAGGCCTTTAAAGGTACACCCTTGTGTATTCATTGTATTTTCTCCTACAAGACCATTCTTATGGTCATCTTGACATTTTGTTTCTTGATGCGAGAATAATCTTGCTACATTAAACTTAGGGAATCTACTAGTGATTCACCTTGACCTTTATGTCTTTGATGCTTATGTTAGGTTCCCACATTTTGTTTTAATGATAAAAATAAGGACCTACTTAATTGATCCTTTCAATTTCACTTTACATCTTCATGATAGCTTTCACTTTAGGGTTTCATTCTAGAGCATTTTTATCTTTACATTTAGAGTAAGGAGAGAGTTTCCTTCATCAATTTTGGGCGTGTTGTCAACTATGATCGATCATCTTTTCTTCTTTTTGTTATCATATCTTTACCACCTTATTGATTTTTTTCTTATCATCGCTTACCTTCTTCTATCCTATGATCACAAGGTGTTAATTATACCATCCTATCTAATCTATCCTTTTGGACCCTTATATAACATTCTGACAGGCTTGAATTTTCACAATATTATACCCTTACCTAATTAGGGCACCTTGGATCCATTTTTAGGATCAAAATTAAAATCTGAGTTCATCTTGCTTGTCAAAACTATATTTTAATTTCATCACTTCTATGTGAATTTAATTAACCTTTTTGTGGAAAATATTTCAATTTTTCTAAGGCATTCATCATTTCTTCATCTTTTCTACCTCTTCATCTTCTTTTTCTTGTTTCATCACCCTTATTTTTATTTTTACCTAACTTTCATGAATTTTTTTCTCAAACTTAGTCAAACTAGGACATCATATCAACACTTGGTGGTCAACCTTTATTCTTAATCTCTTATCTGTCATCATCTTGGACTACATCTTATCTCAATTTGATCAAATCTATCTTATTTATACATCTCTACTTCATCTCAATTTTAATCTTGAGGAGGTAGGAACATTATATCTATAATTCTACACATTGAACTGGACTACATCTATCTAATTTGGACTTGTTAGTTCTCATCTTATCATTATGGATCCTAATTCATCCTGATTTGATACATCTACTTAATCTTGATCTACTTTGATGGTTATTTCTCATCTTATTGTTATGGCTTCTAATTCATCTTGACTTGAATATCTGTCTTGGACTTATTAGTGCTCATCTTATCATTATGAGTTTTGATTCATCTTATCTTTGGTTGCTATCTTGACATCATCATTCTTTGACATAATGTGTTCCCAGATTGATCACACATTAGTCAAAGAAGGGCAAATGTAATCACCCACAATTGGTCTAGTAAAGTATGAGGTTCCTTTCTTTATTTTTATATTCCTAAATGCTAGACTAAATCTCTTTTATCTATCATCTTTGATCAAATTTCAATTGAATAATTTATATTTGACCACCTTACCCTAATTCCTATTTAATTAAAAGATTCATGTCCCCTTTTAATTAAATAAAATCCCCAAAGTCCATCTTATTCCTAAGTGTGCACATGAAAAAGATTATTTGTATTTTAAAAATAAAAGAAAAAGATATTTTGTCTACACTTTAATTCACACTTCCTAAGGAAATTAAATCTCTCTTTTTCCTCTTATTCTGCTCCACACATCTTTTGGCTCTTAGACATAGTTTTTGGTCTTTTTATTGTGCACCAAATTCAACATGGTATTAATCCTCCATTGTAGATTTTGCCTCATATTCCCTATCATCCATTTCTCTTTAAATAGAGGTCCTCTCCTCACTCTCTCAAGATTAGATATTGCATGCTTGCATTATAGTGTTTACTCACACTCTTAAGCATATTCACACTCACTTTTCTTTACTTTAATTCTTATCCTCGATTTCATTTATGCACTAACTTAGCTCACATAGTCTAATTAGGAGTTTTTAACTCTTTCATTTCTTGTTACCTTAGCTTACATTTGCATTGTGTACTTGTGATTCTTGGATATTAGCACTTTTCCCTCTACTGCTTTGAATTTTTTATTCTATGGTGCACCTTGCAAGGGTTGCCTAACTAGGTTCATTTGAGAACCACCATACTACTTTATCCTTGAACATCGTAGATAGGAAGCTATAGGCTGCCTTTTGGGATTCTCTTCATCATGAGTTCTCTCATGAATAATGATCTATAGAAGTGTGTCTCCTTTTGAAAATACAGTTTCATTTCTTCTAGTGCTTTATTTTCATTTATGTATCTTTTACTTATTTACTCTTATTCTTTTGTCCTGTATTTTTTTACCTTATTTTATTTCCTCTTTTGATTTTAATTTTATTTTGTTAAATTATTTCTTTTTGTTCTAAGTTTATTCAATATTTTCAAAAATCATCTTGATTTTATTTATTTATTTTATTATTAGTTTTCTTCTTTTAATTGGAGGTTTTCCTTTATTTAGTTGGATTCTTTCTCTTGTTTTTAATTTTTTGGGGATTAGTATTTAGTCATTTCTTTTATCTTGTGTCTCTTTCAACTTAATTTATTTTTATTCTATTTTGTTTTATGTGCCTTCCCCCCTCTTTGTAACTCTCAAGGTCTGCCACTTGCCCATTCATCATTCAATTTCTTTTCTTCACCCTAACGATGGATCACAGAATGTAATCTAAAAAATTCATTCAAAAAATTGAACACAATAAAATCTAGAAGTCAATTATTCAATTTTATATATTAACATTTTCCAATAACTCGGTCGGATTATTAACTCCTAAGTGAAGTATGAATAGGATCTCATAACCTAATTGAGTTTTACAAGACTTGATTGGGTTATGTAGAACTAGGAAAAAAAGAGAGATGGAGAGAGAGGGAGAGAGAGAGAGAGAGAGAGAGAGAGAGAGAGAGAGAGAGAGAGAGAGAGAGAGAGAGAGAGAGAGAGAGAGAGAGAGAGAGAGAGAGAGAGAGAGAGAGAGAGAGAGAGGCAGAGAGAGACAGAGACAGAGACAGAGAGATAGAGAGGTTTTGGTGTTTGAGAGAGACAGAGAGGGTTAGGCATTAGATAGAGAGAGGTAGGTTCTGGGTTTGAGAGGGGTGGAGAGAGAGAGCAGGAAAGAGGTAGGTTAGGGGTTTGAGAAGGGGAGAGAGAGACATTAGGGTTTAGTGAGGAAGGTAATGGGTTAGAGAGATAGGGTTAGAAGTTAGATAGAGAGAGAGAGAGAGGTAGGTTAGGGGTTTGAGAGAGAGGGGGGTTATGGGTTAGAGAGGGGGTTAGGAGTTATATAGAGAGATGGGGTTTAGAGTTTATACAAAGAGACAAAGGGGTTAGGGGTTTGAGAGGGTAGAGTTGGGGGGGGGGGGGGGGGGGGGGGGGGGGGGGGGGGTTACATGATTATAAATTTATAAAAATAGAATAAAATTATTTAATTATATGTGCATTTAGTTTTTTATATATAATATGACAATAAATTAAGAATATATATACCCTAATCAGGCTATTGTTGTAACCAAATTGCTATGTGAATGCAATATTTGCATTTAGTCAATCCTAATCTGATTGAGTTTTGTCTAATAGAATAACCTAATTGGGTTATTTGGAAATATAAAACCCGATCAGGTTATGGCTTGGTAATAGCCTTGGGAGTTGACCTAAAGACTTGGGAGCTCATTTTCCCTCCAATTTTAATCCTTTAGATATTTAGTTGTCTTCTAATATGAATTCTTGTCTTTTCCTTCATCTAGTTTCTAAAAAATAAAGTGGGTATCTCTGAAATCACCACCATAATATCACACATCTTCTTAGCTTTCTACACTTTTTCTTTTCTTTTTTTGGATAATATTAATATTGTAAACTTTAATTAGCTTTACCCTTATCTTCATTGTCCTTACAGGCATATGTCTAAGTTTTTAAAATAATTTTCAATATACTTAACCAAATGAAAAATAAATTACATCTTATTGTTCTACACCTCATTCTATACACTTGAAAAAAAATCATTTATTATTATTTTGATATAAGTTATGCCCTGTAAACAAATTGTTGAAAACAAATTGATACAAGTATGAGAATGTGTTTCAATCATTGTTTTGTCACTAATGTAAAACCTGCTACTTGCTGGTAAGATAATTTCTTAGATGATTTTAGTACTATCATTTGCTTGATTGATGAAGAGGATTTGATCAAATGAGGTAACAATAGCACCTAGAGCAAATGGAAAAGGAGTACAAGGATCAGTTAAGATAGTGATATTATAGTGCATTGATTATCTACTTAAGGTTGTAAAGGATTGATACATTGATTAAGTTCAGAAGAACAAGTAAAATGAATTGTGTTTACCAAGCTTAACAATATGCATAGTAGGTGTTGAGCAGAGTTAGTGTAAGCTGAGCAAAAAATTAGTTGGAGCTGAGCAAAGTCAAATTTTAGTGTATATACCAAGTAAAGTTTAGTTGATGTTGAGCACCAATAAACTTTAGTTCATGGCGAGTGTTTTCATAGTGGATGTCGAGAAACATAATTTGTGCCGAGCATCAAAAGCAAGTTAATGTCAAGTGTCATCATTATGAGAAAGATCACGAATTCGATGAATTTGAGCTGACAAGTTTGATTTCTTGGATTGTGTGAACCATGTGAAAGATAAGCTTGATGAGTGCGTGGCACAAAATTCAAGATAAAACATTTTGAGGTGAATTTAAAGAGGATTGAAGGAGAAGTTTCTAGAAGGGAATAAAATGAAAAGATGGGTAGATTCATTGAATCCTACCTAACCCTAAAATGGACGATAGAGGATGAATAGAAAAAGATCTAAATTTTCTATCTATAGAGATGGCTAGTCAAAAGAAAAGGTTGTCATGTGCGAGAACCTAAGGAAGACAAGGAGTCTAGGGTATTGCTTCATTCAATGACCTAAGAGAAGAGATTGCTATTATCAAGAAAATCAAGAAGGCTTAAGGGTATGGATGCTTGAAGGGTGAACAAGTTATCAAATATGAAGTGTGTGAAAGCCAAGCAAAATGGAGGACTGAAAATAGAGATCTATAATGTACAAATGTGTTGTATGTTGTTATCAAATCAAGCCTTACAGTTACTTTCTAATCATTGTACCAATCTAGGATAAATCCTTTGGATTAAGTTTGACCTAAAAGTCATTTTTAAATCCTTTAATCAGGTGACATTCCAAGTGAATGATCTAAAGTCCTCTAATAAGGCTCACTCTTAACAGGGTGATTGAAATCCTTTAACTAGGTCACATTTAACAATGTGCATTGTAACCTTAATAGGGGTTTCCTTTCATAGGGCATCACTTCAGAAGAGTGAGAATTAAAGCATGTTACTGGTGGTTTTTACCAAATTGGGTTTCCACATAAAATTATTGTGTCAAATGTGTTGTTGAATCTATTATGTTTCATGCTTACATTTCTTGAAAGTTGATTTGACAGTAACCTACAAAGTTTAAGTAATTGTATGATCTAATGGATGGATACATAATGAATATGTTTTATAGATATGGGTTCACTAAGCTATAAAAAGTTCTATTTGTACATTTGGACCTTGGATAATCGATTCACCCCCCTCCCCCCCCCACCCAGTTATTCTAAAGTATTCCAACATGAACCGTTACCAAAATTTCAAGATGCAGTCACTTCAAAAATTTATTAAAAAATACTCATCATAAAATTACACAAAAATACATAACTTATAGTAATCACTCTTAACAATCATCCTGCTAAAGTGATTTTCAAAATACCAAATATAACTTTCTTTTGTATTGCACACAAAAATAGATATGTTAAGTTTTCTAGAAATCTAATAAATATTTTTTTTGTGCATGGCGTTTGAGCCTAATCTTATCTATTTTGTAAAAACTCTAGTAGCATAGAATGTAGATTTAGAGAACTTCAAATCATATTTTTGACATATCTTGTCATTTTGAGTGGATGGCCCTCAAATGTCTCATCCAAGTTCAGATTTACTTGATTTCATTAAAATGGTGTCCACTTATACCCCACTTTTTGTACACCATCTTGGTGAACTTACCCAAATCTTACCTTTGACCTTTTCTTAAGTAGAGATTAATGATGTAGAAACAACATAGATAGAATTATGATTTCAAGAGCTCATCGAAGAGTATATTTGAGAATAGATTTAACTAATCAATCACCTGATAGCATTATATTGTAGGGAAAGATTTATATTCATTTAGGAACTTGTATATTTGTACAACCCAAATGCATGTTCATTTAATCATCAATAGTAACATCCAATTTTAGGGACTTCCTTATAACAAAAACAATAATCCCCAACTACAAATTGTGTTTGATCATAGTACACTACCTACATGCAAAACATTACTCAACCTCCTCTCGTGCCTTCAGTACCTCAAATGAAACAATATTTCTTGGATGGGATTTTGAATAATAATGATAAGTCCCCCTCTTACAAATACATAATCATGGTTCATGGTGTTGGTCTCAAAATTGTGTTCCTAATTTTGAGTACCCTTTCAAACTTTTGAGTTGTATTGAGCTCTATAAGCACATTTAATGCATGTTTACCTAATTGTCTATTTCAGGCCTAAAAGTTGTTTAATATTCCTAACACATTGCATTCAGTATATTCATGTGTCTTGTGAAGATAAATTGTCATTCCAAGTCATTCTGTGAAGTTTCATTTTGAGCAATGTCCAAATTTGCATTTTTGCCCAAGTGTCAAATAGCGACAAGAGGCCTTGTTTGGAATTGAATATCTTGCACCTGGTTATGTTTCATCACTTGCCACTTTGGGAATGTCTAATATGCATATCATAAAACCTATGTTTAAGATTTCAAGTCATTTCAATGTGTTTTTACTAGGTTTTGAATCCCTCAAAGTCAATTGTTTATTGTTGTCATGCTGATGTAAATTGTTCATAATTCTGGGAGGCTCTGTTTGACCAGTTATAACTTTGACCCAGTTGACAAAAATGTAAAAATTCCTTTTGTATTGCATTTTAGAGGATAGAGACTTATTTTGTTTCAATTTTGAGCTTATGATGAATCTGTTTGATTAGTTTTCAAATGTGATTCCATATGCAATTTCTAAAGTTTTAGTAGTGTCATAAAGTGCAGATGGATCGGTACCCCTGTTCGAGATGTAATAGGTTTGAATCCATGATAGGTGAGATCAAATGGATTGCATTGTTGTCTTCTAATCTAAAAATTATTTAAGTGTGTCAGTTTCTAAGTCTTGATGAATCTGTCTACACACTTTCCAAGGTCCATTCTATTTGAGAAAATCGCTCTTCTATCAGTGTTTCCAATTCTACAAATCCAAGTAGCCCACTTTGACTGCTTGCCAAGTGTGCCCAATTATTCTTCATGAGCCCAAATCCCTAATTTATACTCTCTTCATGAAAGTAAAATAACGCCCCAGTTTTTGTGTCCCCAAGTGTCAGTTTGACCTATTTTTGAAGCCAAAACCAAATGTGATTTATGGTTTTTTGACATGTTTGCTTGCAAGTAGTTTTGAGAAGGCAACTTTGACAATCAACATCTTTTGATTGAGTGATCTTCATGACATGAGATTTGGTAGGGTGTGAGATTGTGGAATAGAGAATTAGTATGTCAGATTACATGACTTAATTAGGTGTTTTGGTCAGTTTTCAAGGCCAGTTAGAGGGCTCCCTAGCCAGAAATTGGCAATTTGTAGAAAGTGGTAAAGTGAGTTTTAAATGATTATTCAATGTTTGAATTTGATTTTAATCATTTCCAGTTGATCATTAGACCAGTCTGAGATGTTACTATTGGAAATATGAGAGAAGTAACTAAGAGGGGAGAGGTGAATCAGTTACTACTAAAATAAATCCTAGATCCCTTAGATGTCAGTATAGAAATGCAGATTGAAAACTGAATACTATTAAAGCTCTATAAACACATATAAAATGTTGTAACTCGATCAAGATTGAATTAGCTCGGTAAATGTTGAAAATATAAACTTTTAGATGTTATCTATGATTACCATTACTTCAACTTAGTTGCAAACACATAAAAGAAAATAGCATGAACACACTTGACACTAGGATTTAACGTGGAATCCCAATATGGGAAAAACCACCAATTGCAACTAGTCATTGTTTTCACTCTTCTGAAGTGAGCCCTGTTAGGAGATAACTCTATTAAAGATTACAAAACAAAATGTTAGGTGTGACCCTATTAGGGGATTTAGTCACCCTATTAGGAGTGGCCTTGTTAGAGGTCTTTAGACAATTCAATAGAACTGCCACCTTGTTAGAGGATTTGTAAATAGCTATTAAGACAACTTTGTTAAGAGATTTAGATAATTGCTACAATGGTTGGAGAGTATCAATGAGATGACCTAATTTGAATGCAACTAATTTGCCAATTACAGATCTCTGTCCTGGCTAGTACTTGATCCTTCTTGATCGAATATAGCTTTGCTACTCTACAAGGATATTCTACTTATCCTTCAAATTCACTTCCTTTTGTCATCATCGAATCTTCAATAACATCTTCATACTTACACACATTGAAATCACAACTTGACCTTACACTTATATCTTCCACTTTGTCAAGTCAGCTCAAATACAACTTAGAATAATTAATATTCATCACCTTAGTCAGTCGGAATTAATAGATAAATCAATTATGCTTATTATGCCAAAATAAGAAAATCATTCATTAGCTGACCTAGCTTGGTAGAAACTAACTCAAAAATGATTTCCTTTGTTAACCAACAAAAGCTCGGTTAACACTACAAACTTGCAAAAATCATTTGGCAACCAAGTGAGCTTAGTTAGCACCGGTTCCATCCATCTTTTCTTCATTAACCGAGTGAGCTCAATTAATGCTCACTTTCTACATCTTTTCCTTTGACACCCAAGTGAACTTGGTAGACACTACCTTCTAAACTAGGCAAACATAGGAGTGCTCAGTAGGCATAGAAAATTGTCTTTACTACCCAAGTGAGCTCAAAAAATACTGACTGATAATGATTATGACATTTGTGTAATATCAGAGACAACATACAATTAATCAATTGTATCCAACAGTTAGGTGTGTCAAAATGAAAAAAAAAATTAGCCAGACCCACTATGGAGCCCGACTCACTTCACCATACTAATAAAATTTGTGGAAATAAGTGGTGTTTTTGAAAAGGAAGACTTACTATTAATGGACCACCATTTCAAGAGAGGATAATAGTTTGACATGGAATGTGAAGGAGTGGGTGCCATGCCAAGTAAGAAAGTACCAAATGCACAACTTCATGGAGAATACATAATAAAGTACATTTTGACCATTGGTACTATTTGATGATAAAAATTGGATGGATTATTATAATAAAGATTTATTTTAAATTCCATACATAGAAGGTGGGTTTGAGGCCTATGTTGAAAGACAAATTTGACTTTTGAGACATTATACTAAAATTTGGTGAATGCCTTATTAGCTTTTCAAAATCTGAAATGTAGATTGAGTGAATGTTACAAATAATGCAAAGTGGAGATTTTTTATGGCAAGAAGTAAATAATTTATTTTAAATTTCAACAATCCCCACTGTATTACTATAGTACCAAGGAAGTCTATAGTGATTCGTGGAGACACAAAGACCGCTTACCTGATGATAGTTTATTTGGTACAAAGCATCTTGTGTGGAAGAAAGTGGTACTAATCTACCATTAAAGAAATGGAGCTTTTCCATCAAATGATATTAAATTTATATAATCTAAAGTTAAATTTTGAATTGAATGTGACAATACCTTGGAATGGTTGATTATGTGGTTTCAATTTGGAAACAAAGAGTAGATTTCTAAGGCTATCCTAGAGGGCATTGAAAATGCTATAGGAGCCACTTCAAGCATTCCCCAAGGGAGGAGCAAAAATGAATGAGGATTCAGATGGGGCATTGTAGCTTAATCCTTTTGGAAGTACTATGATAAGACTAGCCTCCATTCTCCTCTTGATCGAGCCTTTCTTGATTTTGAAATTGTGGCGCTATCAGTTTTCACCCACCACTCCACCATTCTTCTCCCATCTAGTTTCAATCCCTCAGCTAACCAAATAGGACAAATGCATGAGCAACACAAGTTGAAGCATAGGAGATGGTGAGAGCTTTTTTAGTGCTGGTATCTCATTTTGGTGTAAAAGATCCACCTAAGGTTAAAGATACCATCTTTGAGGAGTGGTGCCACAAGATGCGTTAGGACATGGAAGCATGAATCCAAATGAAGAGTTGGGAAACATGATAGAAATTTCATGGAGGAATTTTCCAAGATGTCACAGAGTCACAATCATTAATAGAACATAGCCTATAGGTTTTAAAGAGAAAATAGTTCAAATCACTTAATCCCACACTGATGGGAAAGCATTATCTTATGGTATTTTTATACATAAAGGTTGTAATGGTAAATGTCTAAAGCTTCCACACTTTATGATAGGGAACTCATGCACAAGGGGCCCACATGACTAGTTTGATCACACCACAAGGAAATTTTGAACAAACATGTATGATGATGTGATGATGTCCACAGTGAGGTGATAGGATGACTGGATAATGATATGGCTTGATGTCCAACCAAGAGAAAACATGTGGCATTAGGATCACAAACCCAGAGTGATGACATCATCTCTTGATGGAAAAATTATATACAGACACATGGCATGAATTTCAAGGTTGGCAGTGATGAGGTGGATCCAAAATTGATGCTCTAGATCATGCCACATGGTGAGATCCTATAGTTGGCACTTCCCCACATTAAGAAGATGCATAGAGACTAACAAAATTGGGGAAGCACCTAGCCACCATGTGGCAGTGGGCCTGGTTGATGATGATGTGGCTGGACAGGCTTTTGGTGAATCAGGAAGTACCATGTGGCAGTGATGTGGTAGGATGCCCAGTAGGAGTGACATGGCACAATGAGTGTGTAAAGGGGCCTAATAGGATGATGTCACATGGAAATATTTCAAGGACCAATTAGAGGGTGCCACGTGGCACCCAGATGGCAGGTGATGGTTTAGAATTAGACCAATGGTGTGCTGCCACATGTCAGATTGGTCAAACCCAGGTTTGACTTAGATGGATAGATAGAGGGAAATTTCAAAATGTAGAAAAATATATTTTAACTATTTTCTTCTACAAAGAGTGTACAAGCATTTTAAATTCAAAAATGAGATATCCTAAACAAAAAACTTTAGAATATGATTAAATTTTTGCATAAAGTTTTAAAAGCATTTGCAAACCTGTGAGTCAATTCAAGAGCCTATTTTTCAAACTAATCCCTTGGGAATTCTTGATATGCCAATATAGTACTATTATATATCATCGAAAGTAGGAGAGAGAAAAATTTCCATATTTGTGGTTTGTTTCTACACATAAAGGCATTAGCTCAAATTATTTAGGGTTTTGTACAAGTACTAAGTTTTCAACCATATTCCAGTATAGCAATTCAGATTTGATTTATGATGAATTTGTTTACTCGATAAACATCTGAGGTAGTATAAATGTACTTAGGGGCAGATTTTGTCACCTTCAAGTTAGTTTAGTGGATGATTTATCAGCATTTCAAATGCATATCTATTGGTTCTTTTCATAATAGGGTTTTTCATTAGTTAGAGAGGATTTTTTAGATTGTTATAGAATAATGATGAGATTTTGTTCTAATTTCGGTTGTAGAAAGATGAGAAATGCTTTGCAACATTAGGGAATGAAGATTCAAGTGGAAACGTCACTTTTAGATTAGATCTAGGATTTCATTCCTTTCCTATATCTTTCTCTTTCTAATTCATTGTAAGGGTTCCAATTTCTTAGACATTTTTCACTACTATGATACCACAAAGATGGTTCCAATTAGGTTGAAACTTCTATAATGACTACGATATCACTTTCTTCAACATATTTCTCTTGTATGAATAGCATAAATAAACCTAATATGAATAGTTTTGATCTATTTAGTGGTTTCAAAAGTTATTTACATGCATCTTGAATGTATACAAAGAAATGAATATAATGAGCAAGAATCTTCTTAATTTCATTTTGATTCTCATCTCCTATCTCTGTAATCTGTAATGTTTTTTGGTTTAGGAATAAAGAGCTTAGACTCATTTGCATCCCCTTAAGGTTATATGTCTCACATGTTTTGTTGTTGGAACAAAGAGCCAAGTAAATGCTTGATGTATTTGACAGGGTTGTTGGTTATTTGAGAACAATATTTCATGAAAATGAAGTCATTATGAACATTGATGTCTGATTCACAAAGTGATAAGATAGATATGATATCTTGATGTATGGAATATGTCACTGGTATCATAGATGTATGTGTGTGATTTGTGGAATTTCCCAATAGATAAGGCACTGATCAACTACAGGATCAACTTGCTCTTATTGTTGCATATTTGGGGATTTGCTGAAATCAAAATAATAATCATCCATTTCCCTTTCCATTTAAGAGCTGAAAGGATGCCCTTGCTTAGCTTATCAATTTCTTAGGTCATGTTATTAGCTATTTCATGTCTATGATCTTTGCATAAGTATAGAAGATATAAGGGTTGTATCTACTTTGTTTTAGATTCAATGTATGCTTTGAATATTGGTACCATATGAAGAATCTATAGGTATACCCACCTAGGTTTTGTAGAGCTTGAAGTAGATGAAGGTTCTAGCCTTATAGTTGGCCCAGTGTCTGAAAGTATATGTTGCAAATGGGAAGTAGTTGCCCCTAGATGTATTTTGTTCTCATCGAGATAGTTTGAAGTGTCACATTTCAAAACACCAACACATGGGTGGAGACTAGTCAGCAAGAGAAAAGAACCTTCAAGGTCATAAGATTTCAAAATGGTCATATGTATTCTCATAACTCTCACTCTTATTCACCATATCCTGTTGTTAAAAATAATAGTTATTTCCCCCAACCAACTCATGCAAGAAAAATACCCCAATATCCTCCTATAAGTCAAAATAATTCTCCTCCTACTATTAGACAAAATTCAAGTTCTCCTATTGATGAAAAAAAATTAATTATCTTGAACACTCAATTTCAATTGCAAATTGATTTGATTTCTTTCCACAAGAGGCACATCTCTCATTTTTTACTAATCATAAAGCATAAAATTGTGTCTTGGATTATCAGATGGATTTCTCTCCCCCATTGCAAAATGAGGTCAAGGAGGCTATTGTCAAGTGGAAACATGACCATGTCTTTTTATAAGAAGTTAAGCTAAATGGATCTTGAATTGTTTCTTCTCTATCTAATGGTCGAAGAGATGTATTATTTTTTATGTCTCATAGAGAAGGAAAGGGAGGGCCAATGATCGATTAATCACCTTGGAAAAGTGATATTTTATTGATAAAAAAGAGGATCCATCATGTAGCTGTGTGTGGGTCCTCTTGTTTATCAATGGGTAGCTTATTCATTTTTATTGTATCTATGCTCCTAATATTTCCAAAGAGAAATGTAAATTATGGGAATGGAGACTTAGAAATTTTCTTCAAGATGATATTGGAACTCCTTAGGGATATTGGAACTTACTCACAAAACATTGCCACATCATAACAATAAATGGTTTACATGGTGTAATTGCAAATTGGGCATCAATAGAAAACTAAGAAGAATTGATAGGTTCTATCTTTCCCAACACAAAACTCTCTCAAGTTCCAATGGTTGTTGGGTGAAAGTTGATAGCTCTATTTGTCTTTTTAATTATTATCCTATCATTTGTATATTTAAGGAAGAAGATAAAAAAGAGGATTACAAGTTGTGTTTCAACATTTATGTTTCACATTTTAAAATTTATTTGTGTATGGATCCTTTGCTTGATATTTGGATTTCATTTCCAAAGCCCAATCAAAATGATCTTATAGGGTGTGGTGGAAAACTATTGTCTCTCAATGTATTATTTTTCTTAAGTTCCCTTGGGAAGAGAATGAAATTCAAACAAAAGTATAAAGATGAATTTCTCAAAGAGGAACTATAATTTAATAGAAAGAATATCAATTATAAGCCTAGTGACTTATCTATCCAAGCTTCTATAACATTCATAGTTTTGGTTAGTTGTGTAAACTTATTTTGTATAGAATTCAAGGGGACAAAATTAATTCAAGACTTTACTAGATTACAGAAGGGAATAAAATATCCAAACATTTGTTTAATTATTAATATTATTAACATACGGACTGTATTGGTGCAATACAAGATGAGACTAGATAGGTTCTCATTAATTTAGAAGATATTAGGGTTGTGCTCTATAATTTATATGTAAGTTTTTGTAAGGAGGATTCCCATTGGCAAGATTTTCAATTAAACTTGGAATAATATTTAAAGACTTCCATAAAAATGTATATTTTCAATATAAAAGTTCTTGACTAATACCTTTCTAATTAGAATTTGCAATATTTTGAGTTATCCATGACCCCTAATAAAAGCCTCAGTTTTTATGGGTTTTATATTGAGTTTTATAAAATGATGTGACATCATATTAATGATTATTCTTACCTTATTTGGGAGTTCTAGAGAAGATTCATTGGGCTATAAAATTAATAAAGGAGTAATTAGCTTCCTCCTAAGGGGAGAAATAAGATTCTATATATGGTTGGTCACCTATTACTTTATTTAGGTCTTCATAGAAGATCATTTCTAGATAATTATCTTCAAGAATTAAGATAGTGGCCTAAGTGATTATTAGAGTTGAGAAATGAGATTCTTGGGTGAAATATTTATTCTTGATTACTTCGTTCTTTCCTAAAAAAATTTTGAATGAGATCACAAATAGGACCAAGTCTTATGACAGATTAACACAAAGATTTATCATCAAATTTTTGCAATCATTGTGGTTTGGCCCTAAAATTTGTAAACATGTTAAAGTAATGTTTCAAGATGCTAATTCATATCTTGTGAACAATACTTCTCTATATGATTCTTTCAATTTACAAAGTTCCATAAGTCAAGATTGCCCTCTTTCACCCTTTCTTTATGTGTTGGTTATTGATGTTCTTGGTTATCTACCATAAAAAAATCAACTAAATATGATTAAAAACATTTATATTCAAAATATTTTAGTGGTATTGAAAACCCATTTACTAATGATGGTTTTTTTCTTGGCAATTCCACGCAAAATAATTACTAATGTCATGGATGATATATTGAAAACAATTATGCAATTGTATGTTGTCTGTGATGTTACACAAAATTTCAAGCCTTTACCAAGTAGTCAATGATAGCTGAGCTCACTCAAGCATCGAAGGCAATTTCTTGTGTATGTTGAGAGTTTAGTGATAACCAAGTTTAGAAATAGTATTGACCGAGCTCAATTGGTTAATGAAGCAGATCTTGTATTGACTAAGTTCACTTGGTTACCAAAGGAAAGTTAGCATGAAGTCAATATTGACCAAGTTGGGTTGTTTAACATTATAACTCATGTTCTAACTAAGTTGGATCAATTAACAAAGGGATTCTTAATGTTGACCTATTACTCAATTTTTAATTAGCCAGCTACCAATATATTAAGTTTGATAAATTTATTGGTTAATAGAAGCCAACTTAAGGGTTAATATTTGATTGATTAAAAGAGTATTCAAGCCGACTTGAAAAGATGAATCATATTAATGAAAGGTCAAGTTGAGGATTGAATATGGAATTGAGAAGATGAATTAAGAAAATGAGTTTTAAGGATATATGTAAGGGGTAGAGCATCCGAGTTAACCAAGCTGCAAAGAACATTCTGATCAAGGAGGATGATCCTATTAAAATTAGAACTGAAATCTAAATCGACAAAGTTGGTTGCATTAGCAATCAAGTCAAGTCATTGTTACTTTCTAATAATTATAGCAGTAAATCAAATATCTTAATAGAGTTAGCCTAACAACTATTTAGCAAATCCTCTAACAAGGTGGCATTTCTAGATTGAAGTGTCTAAAGACCTCTAACAAGGCCACGCCTAATAGGGTGAACTAAATTCTTTAACAGGGTCACACCTAATAGTGTATTTTTTAATCTTTAACAAGTTTGACTCCTCACAAGGCTCACTTTAGAAGAGTGAAAAATAGTAACTAGTTGTAATTGGTGGTTTTCCCAAATTGGGTTTCCATGTTAAATCTTGGTGTCTCTTGTGTTCATGTTATTTTATTTATGTTTCTGCAACTAAGTTAATAAAGGCTAATCACATTAATATCTTAACATATCTGTGCTAACTGAGTGACAATAATATATTTAGTGTTAACCAAGTTACAATAGAATATCCAATGTTAACCGAGTTATAGCAAGTTCTGGTTTCATATTTTGTTCATATCTTAAAGGGACTCTTGGATTTGATTTTGTAGTAATTGATTCACCCCTCCCCTCTCAGTTACTCCTTTCCATTTCCAACATGATCTATATTTGTATTGCTTAGTTTTGGGGTCACAGTTAGTTCATAACAAAACACAATTTCTCATTATTTAATCTAATTTAGTTCCTCCTTTGATTTTTGGGTAGCAAAATCCAATTATGCATGATCTGATCACAAATATCTAGGCATATTTTTTGGCTAGGGAACCTCTATTTATAACATGTGAAATTAGTTCTTAGTTAAACAAAAAAACACTACATTTAATTAGGGAAATAAATTCAAATCCCTAGTAGGAAAATTATAGGTGGTTAGCCATATATTTTTTCTTCACATGTTTTTTGTCCCTCTTGTTGGATGCCCTCAAAAGCAAGTTGTTATGGGTTAAATAAAATTGTTCAAAATTTCATCTGGACTAACTAGGAGTTAAAATAAGGTTTCAAAGCTTCATCTTAGTTGTATTGTATACAACCTAAGGGGAAATATGGGTTGGGTTTATTAGATCCAAAGTCACAAGGGGCTTGTTTATTAGCACAGTGGATAGTTAGAGTAGTGACTAGTGAGAAACCTTGGATAATTTTGGTTTGACACCACATTACTTTATGCTTCTAATAACAAATGGAAATATGTTGGATAGATTTACAAGATTTAAAGGACTCCTTTCTTTTGTTTAAAGGAATTGTTTCCCTTACAATCTATTTGGAAGGGTTGTCAACAAGTTGGTATCTTGCTGGCATGAAAATAGTGTCCAAACTTAACAACTCTTGGGGTTGTAATTTAAAGATAAGTGGATGAATATAGACACACAAATTTGGAGATCTAAAGCCAAGACTAATGTTTAAATACCAATATCAATAATATTACACTTTAAGTTTCATGTTGGGGATAGATTGAAATATTTTAAGATTCAATCAACTAAGTGTCTATTTGACCAAATAGCTAAAACTATAAAATACTTTTGGGAATCTTTTTTGGGAAAATGATAAATGGAGAGCTGATTTTTGGTCTTCCTTATATTTTAATCATATTTGGAGCTAGAAAAAGTTGTTTGGGTCTTGGAAGTCATAAGAACATGGTTGATGATTGTACGGGATAAATTATTTTGTTACATCTTTAGAAATGTAAATATTTATCTATATTTTATTATCACATTACTCATTAAAGAGTAGAAATGCTACAATTTTATTGTAACATCATTTTACACTTGGCCTTGTTATATTTTCAGCTAAAGAAGAATGTTACCTATTGTTGATCCCTAATCCATGTTGTTTATTAGTGTCAAAACCTTAGTTATTCACAAGGAAATATTACTCGGTCATCACTATGATGAAGTCATTCTATATAGGTCAAGTGAAGAAGTAAAGACTTGTAAAATTTACTAAGTTGTGTGTTGAGTGGTAGTTACTATCGAGCGAGCTAATGGTCACGAAGTACTCCAATAATTTTTTAGTTTATCAGAGATAATAGTATATGTCGAGTTAGTTAGAGATAATAGTGGAAGTTGAGTGATATAGAGGCTAAATTATTCAATTCATCTTGAGCATAGTTAAGGCCGAGGGATAGCATGAAGAAAAAACTTGTGTCGAGTACCACTATGATTTAAGTGTTGAGTAACATAGTTTCACATTTTTGTTTGGAATGACATTAAATCCTATGTTAATTATTTCTATCAAGCTAGAAGTGTGTTTTCAAGATTGAGGAGGTGATTACACGTTCAAAGGAAGATCATTAATCTCTAGTTAAGGAAATCTATCAATCTAAAAAATGAAAAGACTAAACAGAAAAAGGATTGATTCTAGATCATTGATTTGGATCTAGAACGTTCACCCAATCATCTATTTTATGGTCTATAACCTAATTCAATGTAATGAGATGTATATATGTGTGTGAATTAATGAAGAGAAAATTTTTGTACATCAATTAGAGTGTAGAGACTTAGTAGTACAATGAAGATTTTTAGGAGAGATAGAGGAGATCTATCACAATTAGGTGATATTATATTGCATAGAGGATATATGTTATCAAACATGGAAGTGCTAACCTAAGGATCGAATATTGAACATTCTAACAAGTGTTTCAAGGTCTAAATATCTTAATATATTATCTTTAAGGCACAAGGAGAGGGGTAAGCTTAAGTAGAGTTAGCTCAAATTAAGCTTGCAAACATACCTGGCTTAGAGTTACACATAGAAGAAACATACAAAACAATGTACTTAAATTTTTTTTTAGACTTTTACTTAGGTATAATTAATAAGTAACACATTGAGCATAAGGCTCAACAACTCGTTGTCACACTATTGTAATAATTAGTAGAAATCAAGCAACATGTCTAGATGTGAGGGCTTCCAGGTTAAGGGAATATACAATAAAATTAGGAAATAAGAATCCAAACTCGCATTCCTATCTTCTTCTTAAATATCCTCTTATTTTCATTTCCATCTCCCCATTGAACTACCTCTAACCAACCTTCTTATATAGATAGCTAAGCTATAGGTCGGCAAGTTAGACATTTAATTACATTAGAGGTCTGACCTTGGAAGAGTAAACCAAACCAAAGAAAATATAAATATGAAGCAATGTGCACTTGAAGGTGGATCCACACATATCCAAGGAGCTGACTCCTAACTTTGCAATATGCCAATATGACTTAGAAAATTGTGCCAAAAGAAACAACATGCCTCATAGAGAGAAAAAAAATAGATACAAAGACCGCAAAGAATGACACACCACTCAAGACATGAGAATGATCAAGGCTTGCACACGTAGGATGAAAATCCAAAATATGTCCTCAAAAAGATGCTAACTTTGCACATGATGAAACTACAAACAATAACTACTACTTCATGAACAACAGATTGGTACAAAAATAATATATATATAGGTTGATGCAATATTTCTCCAAGACCCAAGATGCTCTTGCATCAGACACCTGGGGTTAATAAAGAACTAATGTCCACATCAAGCACTGCTCATTTTCTAACATGAATTATAAAGATCCAACTCAGCTTGTTTAATCCATGAACTATCTTTAATTTCTTTCCATTGAACTAAATAATCCATGTAGTATTTTCCTCTGGTACTCTTTCTTACTCTATTATTCAAAATCTTCTCAATGATGTCTTTCTACTTTCTGGGATAATCTGGGTTATTGTCATTCTCATAATCAAATTCAAAGTACTTAAAGATATCTACAATGTTGAATATAGGTGATATATCCATATCTTTTGGGATTTCTATTTCATAGACATATCCACTATCAAATGTCTTCAAAATCTTACAAGGTCCAAACTTCTTCATTTTCAACTTAGTATAGGTACCAACTAGAAATACATTCTTCTTCAAGTGAATCATGGCCTCATCACCAACTACAAAGTATTTGTGTCTCTTTCTTTTATCAGCTCATTTTTTATACTTCTAATTGTAGTCTTCCAAATTCCTTTTACCTTCCTCATGACAATTGCAAAGTCCTCGGCTTTAGTACTCCTTTTCTCAGTAGGAAATTCTCTCAACTCTATGATTCCCTTAGGATGAAATCCATAACAATCTTGAAAGTTGTCCTTGTACTGCTTCTATTCATAGAATTATTGTATGCAAACTCTACTTGTGCTAAAACTAAATCCCAATTAGCAAGCTTATCTCCAACTAAAAATCTCAGCAAGTTACCCAAACTCATGTTTTCTACTTTAGTTAGTCCATATTTTTTAGGATAAAATGTAGAACTAAACTTTAATTCAGTATTGAACTTCTTCCAAAATGTTCATAAAAAATAACCAATAAATTTAGTATCTCTATGTAAAATAATAGTCTTAGGAAAACCATGCAATCTTGCTAGTTTCTTGAAAAATAGCTCAGCTACATGCTATGCATCTGAGATCCTCTTACAAGCTATAAAATGAGCCATCTTTAAAAATATGTCAACTACTACCAAAATAGAATCATTACCTCTTTGAGTTCTAGACAATCCAAGATCAAAATCCATACATCTTCCCAAGATCTAATAGGTACATGTAAAGGTGAACACAAGCCCACATTATGACTATTTCCTTTTGCTACTTGACAAATTCTAAAATCTTTAACCATTCCTTGCACATCTTTGTAAACTTGTGGCCAAAAGTATCTCTCAAAAATCAATTTCACCATCTTATCAATTCAAAATGTCCAACAAGTACACCACTATGTTTCCCCTTCATTGTATTATCTCTCATAGATCCTCTGGGTATGCATAACTGGATTCCTTTGAATAACATGTCCTCTTGGATGAAATAATCAGCCCACTTGTCACTCACTATTTGTTCCTTACAAAATTTCCAAGGTTCTACAAAATCCAAATCAGTCTCATACAAACACTTCAAATCATCAAAACCAAGAACCTCAACTCTCATCTCTCTCAACAAATTTCTTCTTCTGCTCAATACGTCAGAAACTTTGTTCAAGTATCCACTTTTATTCTTCAATGAAAAGGAGGAATTTTGTAAGAACTCAACTCACTTCACATGTCTCTAATTCAACTTATTCTAACTTCCCAAATACTGCAAATCTTTATGGTTGGTGTATAATACAAAATTCTTAGGAATCAAATAATGTGTCCACTTCTTCAAAGCTTGAACAATAGCATGGAATTCCTTATCATAAACTGAATATTTTCTCATAGAATCATTCAATTTCTCACTAAAGAAAGCTACAATTCTTCCTTCTTGACTCAAAATAGCTCCAATTGCACTCCCACTAGCATCACATTCAACTTGAAAAACTTTACTAAATTCAATCAAGGGAAGTGTAGGAAACTCTACAATCTTTTGTTTTAATGTTTAAAAATTCTTTTGTGCTCCATGTATCCATTTTAAATTCACTTTATCTCCTCTCATAGTCTTAATCATAGCATTACAAATAGAACTAAGATTTCTAATAAACTTCCTCTACAAACTAGCCAATCCATGAAATGATCTTACTTCTCCAACATTCTCAAGTGTAGGCCAACCAACTATCTTTCATTTATTTTTAGGATCCATATTCAAACCATCATCTTAAGTGAAAAAACCAAGATATGCAATTTCTTCCTCCATGAATGAATATTTCTTTAGGTTAATTAGCAATTTCTCCTCCTTCAATTTCTGCAATACTTGTCTAATATGCTCAAGGTGTTCTTCTTAAGTTTTACTAAATATCAAAATGTCATCAAGATATACAACAATAATCTTACCCAAGAATCTATTTGAAACCTCATAAAAGTACTAGTTGCATTAGTTAGACCAAAAGACATAACCAAATAAATTATCTTCCATCAAATTATTTTCCATTAACCAAACATACTCTAACTTGGGTACAATGATTCTCCTCAATCTTTTCACCCAAAGGAAATAATATCTTTTTCTTCCCATTTACCCAAATAGAATACCAATTCAATATACCATCATGAAAAGCTTGTCTATCATTCTGCCAAGGTCAACCCAAAAGAATATGACAAAAATCCATAGGCATAATATCATGCAAGACTTCATCTTAATAGTTCCCAATTTTAAATTTGACAAGGCATTGTTCACTTACAAGTAGTTTATGCTCCTTTTGGATCCAAGCAACATGGTAAGGCTTAGGATGTCTTAATCTCTACAACTATAATTTTTTAACCAACTCTTCAAATGCTAAATTATCAAAACTTCAAATGCTAAATTATCAAAACTTCTATTGTTAATTATTACTTTGCAACATTTTCCAGTGATCTTATGTCTAGTTTTGAATAAACTTCTCCTTAGAATAGGTTATTCATCACTTTCTTCATCCCACAAGACCCTTCTTACCATCAAGTTTTCACCATTCTTGGGTTCATTATATGTTTCATCATCTTCTTCAAAAGCCAAAATATTTATACTATTACCTCCAATCTTCTTTCCTGAGTTAGTACATCCAAAATCTTTGTGACCTTCTTCTCCACATTTGTAACAAGTACCCTTAAACCAAGATCTTTCTTCCCTTTTTCCATTATTTTTATTCCTAGAGTAACCAATATAGCTACCTCTAGAGTAATTACCTCTTTTACTAGTAAGTTAATCCTTTCATCCTTTATCTTGCATTGTATTGTCAGATCTACTACTTTCTCCATAAGTTTAGCTTGTGCTTCTCTAAAATCTACCACCTCTTCCTCTTTGTCTTTGATCATGTTTCTTTGTCAATCTTTCTTTAGACCTCAAAGAAAATTGGTATGCTTCCTCCACACTATCTATCTTGGCATAATTGATCACATCTTAAATTGGTATCCTCAAACCATTTAGGTATCTAGCCACCTTTTCAAATTCATCATCAACATGTCTAGATCTAGTATCCAATTTGTAAAATTCCTCAATATATTCCTTCACACTCATATCTTTTTTCCTTAAATTTTGAATCTTCCTCAACAAGATAAATTGGTAATTTGTAGGGAGAAACTTCTTCATCTTTCCAAGTATCTTCATGCATGTCTTGATCTTTTCTTTTCATTTCTTTTGTCTATCATCTTGCAAATGATCCCACCAAAGAGATGCATGACCTTTCAATTTTGTAACTATTATCTTGGCCTTTTTATTATTAGGAGTTCCTTCATACTCAAAATATTTTTCCATTTCAGACGTCTGACATAATGCAATGTAGGAGAACCCCCAAAGGAGATATCCTATCCCCCAACAAACAACCACATAGTGGAAACAATACAACAAAGCAACAACAAGACAAGATCTGATACCAAATCACAACTCTTTATTCATGTAATAACTAATTACATGCAATATGCCTATTTGTAAGGCATTCTAGGTTAGGGCCAAATACAAACAACAATTACAATATGAATTATGCAAGGTCCCACAAGATCTAATTACCACACACCAATTCCAACAAGTCCAAATCCATAACTAGATAAGAACACCAATAAGAATTAACACATGTACCCTCAGGTCCACCAAGCAATCCTCTGGTTCCTAAGCTACAACCCTAGCTCTTCAAAATTTGCATCTACACTTCATCCCCTTCTCCAAGATGGAATGAATCATAATGCCAAAAAGACTTTACAAGACCCCTTCTTATACCCAACTAAGCCACAAGTTGGCTAAAACATTAAATTAAATACCCATACATTAATTAAATGCAAAATGTTAGCTCATAGATAACTTGGCACTAATAGAAACCAAGATTAAACTGAGTGTCAACAAAACCAAGTCGAGCACTAGTAGATTCCCAAGCATTGTTGAGTTCCAGAAACCATGTCGAGTTCCAAAAACCATGTCTAGTTCAACAAACCATGTTGAGTTCCACAGTCCATGTCGAGTTCCTAGGTATAAACTGTGCCCAAAAGTGATCGAGTCCACAACCAACAACTAGAATTCCTCCAACATGCAAGATTGCAAAAAAGACTAGGATGCTCCTGCATCAAACACCCCAAGGTTCAAAAAGATGTTCTAGAAGGTAGAAGAATATCTTTTGGGATTCAACACATAAATCCCAAATTGGTTCTTTACAAACATATCCCCCAAGTCTTCAACTTGTACACTCTTTCCCTTGTTCTTCTTCCACTTCTTCATATCCATCCTCAGTGTGTTACAAGTCTAATTTTTGTACAAATCTCCAACCTTCCCAAAGTCTTCCAACTCAACTTGGCTACCAATACTTAGGTTTCTCCTACTGAAATCTTCATTATGTAAAGGAATTAGGAAAAAATTCCTACCACCTTTCTCAATAGTAAACGCATTCTTGACACAATCATGCACAACCCTACAGTCATACTACAAAGGTCTAACAAGCAATACATGACAACTATTCATGTCCACAATATCACACAACACTTGATCCTTATACTACCCAATCTAGAAATCAACAAAGTATTTATCCCTCACTTCCAAAGCATGCTCACCTTTCAACTAGCCAATCCTATAAGGATAAGGATGCCTTACTCTCTTCAAACCAATTTTTTGAACCATCTCCCCAGCAACAAGGTTATCTATACTACCACCATCCACAATCACCTTGTGGGCTTTATCGCTAAACTTACAACAAGTCTTGAACAAACTAGTCCTCTGACAATTATCTAGTGTCCTCTAACCAACTAGTACTCGTCAAGCCAACAAACTCTCTCCTTGCTCAGGCTGACTATCTTGGACATTAACCTCATTCACAATAGGAATTTTCCTACCAATTAGACATTCAAAATATCTATGCCCTTCTTTACCACATTTGAAAAAATTACCTTTGAACCCACCTCCAACAATCCTCTTTTTTTGATCAACAAGTTTTGATTCACCTTTTGTTTTTAGTTTAGTTTGTGTTATGCTATCCTACTTCTCCTTCCCTCTAGCATTACCTTGACTTTTCCTCCTCGACTTATCTTTTTCCTTCAAAGAATATTGATAATAATCCTTAACTAAATAAATATTCAGCATACCAACCTCATCCTAAATATTGAATCTCAAACCATTAATGTACTGAGCTACTGTTTCCTTTGACAATTCTCTATGTCTAGACCGAATAGTCAACTTAAAGAATTCCTTGGTATAATCCTTCATAGACATATCTTTTTGATTTATATTTTGCAACCTCTTAAACAACTTGAGTTCATAATTAGTAGGAATGAACTTAGCCTTCAACTTAGTCACCATCAACCTCTATCTAGTGATCTTCATTTCACCTTCTTCTTCTCTATCTCTTTCTAATTCTTTCCACCAAAGAGCAGCATATCCTTTAAACTTAGTTTGTGCCAACCTCACTCTAAGTAGATCCTTAATATCCTCAAGCTCAAAGTAGTCTACCAATTCACCAATCTAATCAATCAAGTCTTCAAGAGTCAAAGTACCTAAGAAAATAGAAACCTCCATCTTTAGCTTCAACTAAGATCCAGGTCTAACAAACTGAATATCCCTAGTTCCAATAGGTCTCTCCACACAATCAGTCTTGTCCTCACCACTATATCTAGCAACTTAAAAATCTTTAGCAACTTCCTCATAACTACCTTTATTACCCATATGCCTAGGTACACCACCTAAACCACTCACAATTTTAGCAATCATGTCACTCTTCATCAGTGTAATTTCATATCTGAACTCTGCTCTAATCTTCTCTAAGAACCTTTCTTCCACAGCATTACTAAGATCATTAATTTCCCTAGGGTCCAATCTTCTTGGAGGCATCTTCCAAATTTTTCATAAATTCTAAGCAATATTTCCACAAACCCAAAAGATCAACTAGCCACTAGATCACCCTTCTCTACAAATCCTAGTGTAAACTACCTCACCTTTGACAATCTATCTACATACTCAAAAAAAACCTTCACTTTGATACCACCTGATGCAGTGCAATGTAGGAGAACCCCCAAAGGAGATATCCTAGCCCCCAGAAAACAACCACATAGTAAAAATTATACAGCAAAGAAACAACAAGACAAGATCTGATACCAAATCACAACTCTTTATTCATGTAATAATTGATTACATGCAATATGCTCAGCTATAAGGCCTTTCAAGTTAGGGCCAAATATAAACAAAAATTGCAATATTAGTTCTACAATATCCCACAAGATCCAATTACCACACCAATTCTAGCTAGTCTAGATCCACTACTAGATAAGAACACCAAGAAGAATCCACACTTGTACCCTTAGGTCCACTAAGCAATCCTTTGATTCCTAAGCTACAACCCTAGCTCTTTAAACTTTGTATCTACACTTCATCCCGTTCCCTAAGATGGAATGAATCATTATTCCAACAAGACTACAAGAACCCTTCTTATACCCAATTAAGCCACAAGTCAGCCTAGCTCATTACAAACTAAATTAAATCCCTTACATTAAGTATAGATCAAGCCACAAGTCAACCATAACACTAAATTAAATACCCATACATAAATTAAATGCAAAAATTCAACTCATAGACAACTCGACATCAAAAGAAACCAAGACCAAACCGAGTTTTAGCAAAACCAAACCAAGTACTAGTAAGTTTCCAAGCATTGCCAAGTTTCAAAGACTATGTCAAGTTCTAGAGACCACACTGAGTTCCATGGACCATACCGATTTCCATAGTCCATGCCAATTTCTAGGCATAAACTATGCACAAAAGTGACCAAGTCCACAACCACCAACCAAAATTCCTCCAACATGCAAGATTGCAAGAAAGCCTAGGATTCTCCCGCATTAAGATCTAATCCAAATACCACATTAGTTTCAATTCTTCCATGATAACAAGAAACTTGAGCAACAAGTTTAGCATTCGCTCTAGACAAAACTCTCAGAAGCCTTTCTTTATCTTGTTAAACTTTAGGTTCAGGATTAGGGTTAGGTGTTACCTCTTCTTCATCACTAACATCTTCAAGATGTACAACTCTTCTCTAGGTTGTCTCCATAGCTTCAAGCCTGGTTTCAATCTTCCTCAATGTGTCTATTATATCATTGTCTACATTTCCTCTACCATGAACCATCTTGACAGTAAGTCTTGCAATATCATAACCTTCTGCAAGTTATAGGTCAAATTTCAGATCTATCCCGCTACAACCAATCTAGTAAGGCTCTCCACAATCCAATCCACAAAAAAGAGCCCACTATGGCACCACCTGATGCAAAGAGAAGGGCACACTTAAGTAGAATTAGCTCAACTTAAGTGTACAAACATCCCCTATTCATAGTTACACATGGAAGAAATATAGAAAATAATTTACTTAAGGCAAGATTCTAAAATTTTACTCAGTTGTAACTAATAAGTAACACATTGAATATAAGGCTCGATGATTGGCTACCATGCTGTTGTAATAATTAGAAGAAATCAAGAAACATGCTCGGTTATGAGGCCTTAAAAGTTAAGGCTATATATAATGGAATTAAGAAATAAGTATCGAAACTCACATTCCTAGTATCTTCTTCTTCAATATCCTCCTATTGCCATTGACATCCCCCCTTGAACTACCTCTAACCAAGCTTCTTATATAGCCAGGTAAGCTATAGGTTGGTTAATTAAATATTTAATTACATTATACCTCTAACCATGGAAGAGTAAACCAAAGCAAAGTAAATATACACATGAAGCAATGCACACTCAAAGGAAGATCCACATGTGTCTAAGGAGTCAGCTCCTAACTTTACAATATGCCAACATGGCTTAGAAAATTGTGCCAAAAGAAACAACACACCTCAAAGGAAAAGAAATGTGGGAAATATAGACTACAAAGAATTGTAGACACCTAATTTTGATTACACCACTTTGGTAATCTTATTTAGTTATCTCTAAAGGCATCATTAATTAAATTCCTATTTAATTAATCCTTTGCCATCCCCTAGCTGATTAATTTAATTAATCATCTATAGTCCTAATTGATAAATCAAATAACCTATTATTTATCAATTAATCCTATTCTTCTATCTAATTCCAAAATCCTCATTTATTAAATAAATCTGTTTGATAAATAAAACCCTCAAATCTAATAACCCCTAAACTATCCTAAACCCCCTTTTTAGCCTAATCCACCCTCCACCCATACTAAACTAGCTTAGCCACTAACTCACCCACCCACATGAATGTCATCCACTTGCATATCTCTAACAAGCTTAGTCTAATCCTAAATCACCTCTAATCCCCCCCCCCAACCTTGTCACATTCCCTAAGCAAGATTAAGACTTTCCTAAGCCAAACAAAGTCAACAATCTCAACTCCCTCCAAAATATCCCAACCACTAAGCCATGAATGCTCTTACAAAGGCCATAAAGACTCTAACAAGCCCATTCATTGCTCTTACAAGCTATTTATGAACAGTCTTTATGAAGATATTATCCCTTGAGCCTCCTTTGTTGACTCATCCATCCCCTTGCCTCCATCCACTCACCCTGTGACATGTGTCACTCCCTAGTTGGTGCTAAACAAGCACAATCCATGTGCTCCCCTTTGAGTGCATCCTAGCCCTCCTTAAGCTTTCATCTCTCCTTGCATCTTAACCCTCCATCCCTCAAGCCCTTAGCCTATAAATTGAATCCCCTCCCAAGCCATTTCATCATAACCTTTAAGCCAAAGTTATAATGCTAGTTTGAGAAACAAAGCCTTTAAACCATACCCTTATAATGCCAAATTGAGAGCTCACAAGGCTACCAATTTGTCATTACCCATCCATCTCCATTGAAGCTAGTTTTGAGAACCTTGAGCATACATACCAAATCTAAGCAAATAGACTCATCCCTAAATCAAGTGACCATCCTCATTGGGAGAGCCATTCTATGGCTCATATTCTCATTTGAGGGTTTCACTTTGTCTCTCATATATGTTATGATTTGTATGCTAGTTAATGCTTTGTTCTCTTAATAGATTAGTATTTCTTGCTAACATATTTCTCATATACAAGAATGCCACACCACTTGAGACATATGAATGATCAAGGCTTGTGCACTTAGGATGAAGATCCCAAATAGGTCCTTAACAAGAAGTTAACTTTGTATGCCACAGAACTACAAGTAACAACAACTACTTCATGAGCATCAGACTAGTACAAAAAATAAGAAATATTTTGGTTGATGCAAGATTGCTCCAAGACCCAAGATGCTCCTACATCACTTTATAAGGCTTATGTAAATCTCCTAACAGAGTACTCACTCCATTGTGATGTAAAAATCCTTTAACCAAAGTAGAACTAGTAGTTCTTTTAGCCTTTAATGGGGTAGACCCTTCATAGGGTGGATCATTAGAAGTGATCAAAACATTATAGCCTTAATAGGCACAACTTTACTATTGTAGTTGTGAATATTTTGTGGGTGTCATCCCCACTTCAATAGTTTTACATTCATCTTGGAGGGTTTCTGCATTACCAAATCTATGTGTTAATGTGTTATGTATTTATGAGTTTACATTTATGAAGTTAGAAGTTAGATTTAATAATATATTGATGTAAATTTTTTCATTGATATGAGATGAATGTTTAAATGAATGTTTTATGTGGTGATATCAAATATGTTTCATGTTGAAGTTGAAGAAGTTTTATAAATCCTAAAGTGCCCGCCCCCCCCCCCCCCCCCCCCCCCCAGTATCGCACTTTCCATCTTAGATTTCCAACTATTAGCATCAGAGCAATGTACTCTTGACAGGAGTCTAACCACTTGGGAGTGAAAGATGGTGTTGGAAATAACAATAGGAAAGTGAGTTCTGAGAGAGGAGGTGAATTAGTACTTAAAAATTCTACCACTAAAACATTTCACCATTCATCCATCTCATAACTTAGCATATAAACTAGAATATATAAGCATGCATCACATCCATAGCATAAAGTAAATCAACACATAACACAAAAGATTTTGGTTACCTAGAAACCCTCCAAGGAGAAGGTGAAACTAGGGTAGGGATGACACCCACAAATCTTCACTACTGTAGCAATAAATTGTGGTAAATTCTAGCTACAAAGTTTTGATCATAATCTATGATCTATCCTATGAGAGGTCTACCTTTTTAAAGGCCTACAAGACTATTAGGTCTCACCTTGACTAAATGATTTAAACTCACAATTAAGTAAGCATTATGTTAGGAGATTTACAAAAGTCTGTTGGGACTACTCTATTAAGAGATGTACCCCATATCACCTATCAAAATGATTCAGTACTTGATCCTTTAGTTAGCACCCTTCTATTATATGTCAGATCTCCTCTTTATAGTTTGTTTCTTGATCCTTTTGATCGAATGTATCTTCTCTGACCTTTCACTACTTATCTTCACAATTAATTTTATTCTCATCAACTAGTTCTTCAATGCTTAACCTTCACTTAAGCATCTTCTCCATACCTCTTTCACACATGATACTCTCCTTCATATCACTCTTTGGACTCTTACTCCCCCTTAGGGTTTACCTCTTTAAGTAGGCATCTAGAGACGATCTTAGGTGATAATCAACAACTCTGGTTGATTTCTATTATCACTTAATACTTCTCTTTTTCTGATTGGTTGCATGTATTACATAGGGATGTGTGACATGTCTTGATCCTTATCTCTTCATATTAAAAATTTGAGATTATGTCGACCAAAAATGGTTTACATAGAACTTTTCCATTACGAACATCTATGTCATTGACTAGTTACTTGGCATTGATAGGCTTTTGATGCTTAGCTTTAATTGTGCTCGTACGTTGTTTCCTTAGCTCCTAAATCACTCAGCATGCACTAAAATTTTGGCATACATTGTCTGCTCAGCACTTGAGTGACTCGACACATACTGACTGCTTGGAACTAACTATCATATCACTCGACATGTATTGTCTAGAGACTTATGTTCAGTGTGGCCTAATCACTCAGCTTGCACTAATCACTTGACTCACTCTATTCACTTGGCATGCATTATGCACTCAGCCTAAGTAATGCCTCAATCGTAGTGATGACCAACCAACTATGCTAGATGATGACTAAGTGTTTTGTCACTACTTTGTCAAAACCATAGTGAGATTAATAGATGGAAGCGTAAAAACTAGGAAAGATTATTGAGAACCAGAAGATAGATATTCAAATTACATATGAATAATTGAAGGATGCAAATAAAACATTGAGGTGATCCTTGAAGAGAAGGAAAGATATGGCCATACAACAAAATGACACCCAATACAAAGAAAAGATTGTAGAAGAACTATTTGATGACAACACGTCCAGTACATCTAATGCAGTAATCACATATCTGTTGGAGAGGAACAATACCTTGAATGAAGAAGTTAGAGCATTCAAAAGAGAAAATGAAATCCAAGTAATAAGGCTATGTGAAGTGACTAAACAAAAGGAAAAGATTGAGGAAGAAAAAGAAAAAGTTGAAGATGACAAGGCATTGGCTTATGAAGACAAGATATAGTTAGTTACAAGACTTGATGAAAGAATCAAAGAAGTACAAAAGCTAACACATAATCAGTTTGATATGCTTAATTAGTTTCTTAGTGCAAATCATGAGATTACAAGAAAGGGGTTGGAGATTACAAATTTGAGATCTGAGAATGAAAAACTAACAAATGAGTTAAAATATGAACATTAATTTGTTGAGAGGTTGAATAAACCTAAAGAGGCTATGAGAATTTTGAAGGAATAGATAGATGCACCAAGGAGACCCCATGAAACCTATGGACTAGGCTATGTTGAGTTCCTATCAGGTGTCAAGCAAGGAAAATCATCAAAGCAATGAGAAAAATTAAGGGATGCAAATACAAAGCCAAAGAAAAAGAAGCCTACATGATATCAATATGGAAAACCAAGTCATACAAAAAACATTTACATGAGCAAGATTGGTAAGTTAAACCCTAAACCCAAATTCAATGGTGATGACTTTACTTGCAAAAAAAGGTTATCAAGCACATGAATGTAGATCAAAGGTCAATAAAGAACTAAATGCTACTAGACTTGAATGTTAGTATTATGCATGTCAAATGTATGAAATCACAAGATTGAAGATCAATGGAAAAGAAAAATTGGACACCTAAAGGTCAAGGCAATGCACCTAAGCAAGGTAGTACCATAAATTGGGATTAAAACACTTGGGTAAATTGTCAAAATTGTGGAAAGTATGGACATATTATAGAAAATTATGCTAGGATACATCTTAGAGAAAGATATGGTAACTAGATACATTTTGGACCAATATGTTTCAATTATCAAAAGGTCGTCATCTAAGAAAGGACTGTATGAACTAAGCATCAACATCAAATGTTGAGGTAAACAATGAAAAAGAAAAGGTCAATGTTGAAGAAGCAAAGAGTTACATGAATCAAACATGAAGAAATAAGTCAAATGAAGGCATTAGTGCAAATAGAGAAGTTGTGATCACTGAATTCAATGGATTAGGTGATTCTCCCACCTCAAACTAAATGATAAGGTATGTATGGAACTATGTTTCAAAATTCTATAATATACATTAGTTCCTAATATCCTATGCATGAAAGTCCAAATCAACATGATTGAAGATGCATAAGGACATATGTTAATATTTGAGTTGAAGATGAATTATGGTACCAAGTTGAAAATTTTGTAGAGATCAAGTGCCAGTATTATATGTCAGTATGAACCTATTGGGTTGTCATTTTGTATGATGTTGAATGATAGGGATCCTTATGAATCTCTCCATTGAAAAGATAATTGAGGATCAACTCCAAGGTTATGGGCAATCTTGCAACCTACTAGAATCTGATCAATTGAAGATAAATGTGTATGTTCACAAGGAGGCCTTTGCTGGTTTGAAACAATTTTGGAGAATCTATTTGATATGTCATTATTTGAAGAAGTAACCATAAAAGAAAATATAATTTTGTTATTTTTTGTTTCTATAATGAATACAAATTATCAATGCAACTATATGAATTCCTATTTTTTTAACAAAGTGTTAGCAAAGAAAATAAAAAAAACAAGGTAATGAGAGATCAAAGAAAATATTTTTAAAGGGAAATTCCTAACAAACATAAACCATGATAATAAAATGTCTATGAATTAAATCATCAAAAATATCGAGTAGGAAACTAATGAAATTAGGAGTAGTGCTTCCTCAACTCCACTAATGCAATTGTCAATGGGAACTCAATAATAACTTAAAGATGTTTCATGTTTCACCAAATCATAAGGCTATAGAAAGTGCATTAATGTGAGACAAGACATGAAATAACAATATGTGATTTTTTCTCCAATATGTTACATTAGAAAAATTCATTAACATGAGACAAACACTAGAACTAAAAGGTCACACAATCATAACAATGCATTAAAACCATTGGCTCCATTAATATTCATGAACATGCATTCACAAAAATAACAAACTTTGACAAGAATAACTACACTCAGAAGGAAAGCACCAATAACGTATATTATTGCATCAAAATAATGACCTAGAGTACATATTACATCCATGTATTTATAAGAAATCATATCCCCCCTTTGTGTTAGGAGAGAGAGTTCTTAAAATGTAACTCATGTTAAAAAATAATAAAACAAATCTAATTATATACAAACTGACTCTTTAAGTGGTCCTAAGTAGGTCTCCCCCCTTTTTATATCAATTAATGGGTGCATGAGCCTTTACATGACACAAAAAAAAAGAGAGAGAAGATAAGAAGAATTCAAATACAAGATGATCTAGGAGTCCTTAGAAGCTCTAAAAATGGAAGCTTAACCTTCTCTAGGCATTTCTAGGAGTTGAATTGCCGTCAAAATTTGTTTATGGTGCATGGAAGGCTCTAAATTAGGAACTGAAAATTAACTGTCGACACAGTAATTCTTCTTCAAAAATATTGGTACACCTCTAAGAAAAGTTCACCTACACACCACGATGATAGGTTCCAAAAAAAAATCCCAAGTGCTAAAATTGAATTTCTAGCATCTAGGTTTTCTTCCCCTTTATACCAAAATGATTTCTAGAAGTTTACTCTTGAATTTCTCTATGATTTCAACCACTTGAGTAGCTTCCAGTAAATTGAGATCTTCATACTTTTTTTTGACTAATTCTCAATAGTTACCTACTTCAATCCTAGTCACCACAAAATCTTCAAGCTTGGTGTCCAACAATAGCAGTGCTTCCTTGGTCTTAAAGGCTTTATTGATGTCATCTTCTAATGAAGCTACTTCAAATATTCCTCTAAACTATTGAACAAATACTTGCACCACAAAAAATTTGGTCTTCAACCTAGCTTCAAAAACCTCAAGGCTAGTAGCATTGTAGTACCTTTTCCCTTCCAAAATTTTCTCTTGAGTCTAGTCTCTTATCTTCTAAATTTATTTGTGTATAGTCCCTCCATGACTTTATTGTTCACCGATATCTTCTCTATCCAGTCATCCAACTTATCAAGTTCTTCCATAGTATATACTTCCATGAGTGTATGATACCTTTGACCTTTTATTGATGTCAATGCCTATAGGTCTTTAGCCCAGGTATGTACCTCATCCATTAACCCAATATCCTGGTTCACAATGGATACCAATTTATCAACACTCAACTAAATATGGTGCAATAGGTTCAAGTTACCTCGTATTATTTGCACACCTTTATCTTCAAAATTGTCACACCATTGCTAACATGCTTCCAAAAATGGATCCAATAGTGTTGTTCCCATGTCTTTCCTCTCTAATTTCATAGCAAGAGTAATCTCTAGATTATCTAGGTTTGTAGGGCCCATAATTTTATGAAGATGGCCTTTTAATATCTCATTTTGCTTCCTTTATCTAGGTCTATAGGGCCCATAATTTTATGAAGATAGCCTCTTAATATCTCATTTTTCTTCCTAAGTGTTATCAACTCGGACTCATCTCGGTCCATATGTTTGAACACCTCCTTCATGCCCATAGTGATCATTACTTTTGTTGTATCTATCATGGACCTTCCCAACATGATCTCGTTGATTTGGTAAACCTTAGGAGTCAATTCCTCAGTGTTAACATGTGGAGGAGGAATGGCTATATGTGCAAGTAAGTCCTAATCTTGGTTCTTCATTATGAAGGGCAATGTTCATGCATCACATGTAGGTGGCTCAAGATTCTTGAGTGCTTTTACTAATTCCTTCATTCCCTCCTCAACTGTCAGAACCTCTTTCCTTTTCTAGTGGAACATGACTTCTCTCTTCAACCATTTCAGTGTGGTGCCCATGGAAGACGTGCATTTTGCTAATGAAGTTGTTTCCATTGCAGGTCCCTTCCCCTTATCAGTCCTCTCTAGAGTCTTTCCTTGTTGAGAAAGATCTATAGTTGAATCTCTATATTTGGTTGGGCTAAGGTCCTAGCCTCTATATCATGAGGAATTTGTTGAGGCTTGTTAGGCATTTTCCCTTCCTTTGATACTTCATCAACATGCAGTTGTTGGGGCTCTCTTTCCTCTTTTATATGTTCTATTTTAGTGGCCTGAGGAAGTAGAGTTACTGAGCCTTTATCCAAAAAATTGAAGTCCTAAGATGGTGGTGGCAAAATGCCTAGAGGTCCTTGAGGTAGAGGCAGCATTTGATTCTAGTCCTCTCCTAAGGATTTACTCATGGTAGTATCTCTTAACTTTTCTCCCTCCATCTCGATCCTCACTGGCATGAAGTCAAAATTAAAGAGATCAAAGACATTAGTTTCTTAACCCTCTATGTCTACTATCCACTATTGTTGCTTATCTTTTTATGTAGATATCTAAATAGGTTCTTTTGGAGTAGATGGAAGTGCCAATGTTGAACTTCTCTATTTCTCCTCCTCTATTGTCCTTGCTAAGAGGATCCTTTGGTTCACAAGAACATATTCAATCTTCTCCCCTTCTTCTTCTTCTTCCTCCACTTCTGGGATTGTCTCAGGCACTTGTGGGGGTGGAGTGTTCTTTTTCTTTAATCTTCTCCTTCGTGTTCCCACCAAAATTGATTCAATCCTTGCCCATTTTGGAGCCAAGGGGGAGGCTTCTTCCTCTTGTGTAGCCATTGGTGCTCCCCTATACTCTTCTAGCTACTCTTCCTCTACCACTTCTTCCTATACCTATTTTGGTTGGAGAAGTACTTATGGCTCTTGTTTAGGCTCTTGAGTTGGATCTTGAGTCACTGGCTCAACTTGTTCAGGTTTTTTTTGTTCCCATTGAGGTGCTTGGGTTATTTGTTTCCTAGCCTTTGAAGGAACACTTTTCCTTTTATTGCTCTTATCGGCTTCAAAGTATTCAACCTCCCTCTCATTCTAGTGTACCATTTATGGCCTTACTATAGATTGAGTAGGGAAGGTTGACACTGTGACTTTAGCCCCTTTTCCTTTGATTGGTCTTGCAGTAGCTAGTAGGGGTATATCCTAAGGAACTAGATCCAATATGAAATGTTTCTTGATCCATTCCTTCATCAATTGGATTATATGCATAGCTTGATGAATTATGTCAACATTCTCATCCTTCCCTATTTTTGCATTCATTATAGGTCAATCATAGATCTTGTCCCTATTGTATAAAGGATCCAAGACATCTTTTGAATCCTTTTCCATTGCCTTTAGAGGGATCTTTATTTTCAACACCTTTTTTGCTATGTATAGAGTCATCCTACAATAATCCCTTATCCAGATATCATAGTCATCTACTACATTCATCCATTGGTCTTCTAAAACATCCTCATGTACACATTGCTTCCCTACTAGATGTTGTACCATCTTGCTATTGTCAAAGTAGGGGTGGGGGAGTTGTACTCTTCCAAGCGATATTGATCCCATTCAAAATCAAAAGTAACAATGTCTTGCTTTTGTTTGACCTCAAAAGCACCAATTATGATGGGTCAGACCCACGTCTTCTTGTGTTGTCTTCTCACTCTTTCATATGTGGTAGTGAGTTGGTGTACAATCTCTACCAAGATTAGCCTATTAGATGGATATCTTGGGAGCTTCTTCAAATTTTTGAGAGTACCAGCAACCCTAAGATATGTTAATGTTTTAAACTGAATGTAGTAAGCATTGATCTCTATGATCCTATTAGTTTCTTCTATTGTCATTCTATTGGCATAATCCCCTTCTATGAGCCTGATAATTGTGAAGATGAAGCCATCATTCACCATCCTATATTCTAATTGTGGCTATACCACATAGGGCCAAGCATTTTCATCTTACATGCTTTCCTTTTTGTAGAGGTTGGGGTAATATGTGGTTATAGCCACCAATAGATACACTATATATGATTTCATATAGAATTGTGGATCGGCTTTCATGGCTACAAGTTTCACATTCAACCTATCACTTAGGATGGTAGCCCAATCAATTGGCATCCTTTTTGTCCTAATGGTTTCTATAAAATGGACCATCTAGGTTTGAAGGTGTCCTGTTGTAGGAAGCCCCATGACTCTAATTAGAAGTACAATTTCATATCCAATGTCATCCTTCATATACTCCCAAGACATGTCTACTTTTTTGACTCTATGACCCACTAGTGTTTTATCAATTGGGAAGAAGGGTTGAATTGATTCTCTAGCTTCTTTTTCATTCTCTTGATACCACCTTTCTAATCCATGATAATAAACCTATAAATATTGATCCACCTTGGGGAGATAGAATACTTTCTCAATGTTCCTTGGTTTGAGGTCCAGTACTATCTCTCATGTAACACTCTTGATGACCCTCTCTTCGGTCACATAGTTTTCTGCTAGTCATTATGGGTTTTGAAGACTAGATAAATGTTGGATGTGATGTCACATTAACTAGGCCAAACCGGATAAGTGTGTTGATACCTTGCAGATAGTTCTTTTAGGTTGTTACAAATTTTGAGGAAGGCATTCTAGTCTATATGCCCAAGTTTTGTGTCCCTGATCTCAACATGCACATCTGGAAAATGGGATTTCCTTGGTGCACCTTGGTACTTGAATACAATGGGTCTCAGAGCTATCTTTTCATCCATCAAAGAGGACGATGATGCCATTTTATCTACACAAGAAAAACAACATTAGTTTAGAAAGCTAAACTTTGACCTAAAACAACCCATAATTTACTCCAACATTAGTTAGAATCAAGAAAAATGCAAGAAAAATCATTAAATCCCCTCCAAATGCCCCAAAATACACTTTAGTACACCTAGCACACCCTTGAAAGTGCATTGATGCACTAATTGGTCCCTACTTGGCCTTTTGTGCATAGTTGCACACGTGTGCAGCTAGGTAAGGTGCGCACATGAGTAGTGCATGTGTAACTTGGGGGGGGGAGCGGGGGCACTTAGGTTTTATTTTTCATTTTGAACCCAAACGTACATATATGCACACCTTGTAGAGGTGTGCATTGTTAGAGAAATAGGTTAATTTAATTTTTTTAATTAAATTACCTTTTTTCCCTTCTTAAGATTTTGCTTTATGCACCTTTTGCATTCTCTATTTAATAATTAATTAGTAATTATTAAATATCTTTTACCTTTTAGGTTACCCTTTGTAACTTTTTAGGTTACCCTTTCGAGTTTCGATCTCCTTTTATAAGGATTGAACTTTTGTAAATAATCTACATCTTTTCTTTTTATGAGAATACAATTTGCATAATTTCAAAGCAAACATTTGCCTCTTCTTGTCTTTTTGTTCTTTGTGACAAGTTTTCTACATGCAAGTATCCGAGGGCTTCATAGATTTGTTTTGTGTAATTGTTCAAATCTTTCATTGTATCAGAGCCACATCTATTATAGCTTGTTCAATATTTGGAGAAAAAGGAGAACAAGGGTTTAATAGATTAGATCTAGAGTTTTTTTGGGTTTTTGATATCCTTTTATAAGAATTGATCTTTTGTAATAATCTACATCTCTTTTTTTTTTTTGAGAATACAATTTGCATATTTTTAAAGAAAACCCTTGCCTCTTCTTGTCTTTTTCTTCTTTGTGACAGGTTTTCTACATATAGGTATTTGAGGGCTTCATGGATTTGTTTTGCATATTTTCTCAAATCCTTCGTGGTATCAGAGCTAGATTTGTTATAGATTGTGATATTGCTATCAGGATTTAACTTTGTCATTTTTAGTCAAACTCATTGACCCATGTTTCATGAGTAGTGATTCAACACGAGTCCATCTCTCATCAGAACAAATGGAACACTTAGCATTCATTAGATCTAGGTGATGCTCATAGGGTTGAAGCACCAGGAGTTCCCGGGAGGTCACCCATTCCAATACTACTCCAACTTAAGTGTGCTTAACTACAGAGTTTCCTCCATGGTTAAGCCCAAAGCTTGCAACCCCATTTGTAAAACCTTCATCAAGTCTTGTTCCTTATGAACTATTCATTAGAAATCCACTTAATCTCATCAATTGATAAGTAAGAGATAATTTCCATAGCAATTCAAATTGTGATATTGCTATCAGGATTTAACTATGTGATTTTGAGTCAAACTCATTGACCCATGTTTCATGAGTAGTAATTAAACATGAGTCCATATTTTATGAGAATAAATGGAACACTTAGCACTCATTGGATCTAGGTGATGTTTACAAGGGTGAAGCATCGGGAGTTCCTGGGAGGTCACCCATCCTAGTACTACCCATCCCAGTACTACTCCAACTTGAAGTCCTATTGCTTCACCCCTGTGAGCATCACCTAGATCCAATGAGTGCTAAGTGTTCCATTTATTCTCATGAGATATGGACTCATTTTGAATCACTACTCATGAAACATGGGTCAGTGATTTTGACTCAAAATCACACAGTTAAATCTTGATAGCAATATCACAATTTGACTTGCTGTGGAAATTATCTCCTACTTATAAATTGATGAGCTTAAGGGGCTTTCTAATGAATGGTTCATAAGGCACAACACTTGGTGAAGGTTTTTCAAATGGGGTTGCAAGCTTTGGGTTTAACCATGGAGGAAACTCCGTAGTTAAGTGTGCTCAAGATGGAGTAGTACTATGATGGGTGACCTCCCAAGAAACATGGGTCAATGAGTTTGACTCAAAATCACACGGTTAAATCCTGATAGCAATATCACAAGTTGACTTGCTGTAGAAATTATCTCCTACTTATCATTTGTTGTAGATTGGTCAGTATTTGGAGAAAAAGGAGAATGAGGGTTTACCAAATCAAATTTGGAGTTTTTCGAGTATTTCTTATGAAATAGAGGGGTCTCTTAAATTTGGAGCACTTTGATGCCAAACTAACCTCATGGTTGGATTTAGAAGGTGTCAAAACCCTTTTTTCCATATAAAGTTCCTTCATTTTGGAAAAATTGATCCATGAGGCAAAAAAAATTTCCCAGAAGGTCGTATGACCCTCTACACACATTATGAGGCAATTATAAAAAAATAAAATTAAAAAAATTGGCAGCAAGCCATTTTCAAGCTTGCAGACCCAATTCTAGTGCTACAAAAGGGAAATCCAGCCTGTAGAGCCATTTTCCAACCATCGTTAATGGGCATCTCTAACAAAGATTCTAGCACTTCCAGAGTTTTTGATGTCGTCCTCTAATTCCAACACCTTCCTCCAACTCCGATAAAGATTTTGTTGACATCACTGAAGATTCTATCACTGACTGTTAGAACTTTTGCTGCTATTGATGTTGGAACTCCCATGATTCCTACTCCGCTTGACTGCCACTCTGCAAACCTCTACCACCTCTTCCTTCATGTGGCCTCCAATGTCCACAGGGCATAAGCTACAACAACCACATGTTAGGTGCCACATCAACATCTGGCCCCACACTACCATGCGGTAATATTTTTTTTACGATGGTCGGCAGGACATAAATTTTAAAGTAGTAAAATGCTAATGTTAGCATGACATCAACATTGCATCATCCCTCCTGCTTGCCTCTTAGATCCTCTTTTGACATACTATTGGTTTTTTGGTCGTATCTTAAGCATACATAAGTGTTTTTTGATCCAAAAGAAGTGCTAGAAAGCTAGTTCTGAGACGGAGAAAATGGCATACGAATTTATTGGTTTTGATGTAGTTTGGTTGTCTATTTGGGCAGTCAAAGCTAGATATTCTATTTTTCACTCTAGAGGGCATATCTTGAGCATCCCAACTCTATTTTTCAAAAACGTTATATTTTTGAAAAGCTAGTTCAGTTTTCTTTCTAGAAATGCTAGTTTGTCTTCTAGATTTTGCTCCAAGCTCTTTCTATTATGGTTTTTTCTTTATTGCACTATGGTGGATATCTTGAGTGTTTCAGGTCCAGGGATCATTTTTGTGGCATGAGATTTCTTCTTTTGGGTTGTACTATCTGTTGTAATAGCTCTTTTCCCTTTTTGATCATTGTTGATATCATTTGTATGCATTATTGCAAATGCGCTGAGATAAAGTGTCATATTGCATCTATATTTTTGTTTTAGTAGTTTCACCTTGTTTTGCATTTTGATTCAAGCAGTGTCATCTAATGATACTAATGTAGATTATTATATTCTTGGGATTCACCATATCTTGTGCCTTATTATACATGCACTACTCATGATTCAAGTGTCATGGGGGTTGATGTGTTGCCTTTGTTTGCCATCTTCTTTTGTCTAGTGAGCTTCCCTTCTAAGACATTAGCCTCATGATGTGTCTAAGATTGATCATCTCAGCACACACATATGTACTCTTTTTTGCATCTTGATCGTGGTTCCTTGACTTGTAGTTCTTTTAGCCCACTTTTCTAGTTGCCTATCACCTCACCTCTGTCTAGATTAGGGGGGATTCTTTTGTTGTTTCTCATGTTTCCTTGGTTTGATGGAGTGAGCTATGTATTTAGTTTTTGTTACTATGTACTAGGTGGATGTAGTGGTTGGGTACTTGTGCATTTTGGTGAGATGGGTCATTTACCATATAGACAGTCCTCTTTTCGTTTCTACTTTGGTTGCAGCCTTCCATATTTGATTGATCAGCTCTTCAGGCTTTGGTGTTTCATGTCATCTGTATCTTCAAGTTCAGTTGTTTTCCTTTCTATGCCTCATGATTCAATGTAGATTATAGTCTTCTCTACCTAGTTAGGTTTTATTTCAATGGAGGTTTTTCATATAAGAAGTTACTTTTAATAGAGCTTTGCAGCTTCTACATGATTTAGTGGTTTTCTCCATGATTTCTCTTTGTTCCCATTTTCTGGAACAATCCTCTAGTTGGAGGCTTCTATAGTCCTTCACTAGGTTTTCAGCTATCCCTTTTTGGAGTAGAGCTTTTCCCATTGGGTTTTCTCTATTTCTTTATTTCATAAATATTTAGTTGTGATTGGGTACCTCATCAGGCCTTGTTGCCAAGACCCAAGTTTTCTTTCAGCATTGCATTGTAGTTTCCTTTCTCTTTATGCATTGCGTGTAACTACATTGTTGCTCATCTTAAGGGGGGGTGTTAGAGAAAAAGGTTTTTTTTAATTTAATTAATTAAATTAAAATTTGTCCCTTCTTAATATTTTTCTTTATGCACCTTTTGTATTCTTCATTTAATAATTAATTAGTAATTATTAAATAGATTTTACCTTTTAGGTTACCCTTTGTAACTTTTTAGGTTACCTTTTTGGGTTTCAATCTCCTTTTATAAGGATTGATCTTTTGTAATAATCTACACCTTTTCTTTTTTTGAGAATGAAATTTGTATATTTTTAGAGCAAACCCTTGCCTCTTCTTGTCTTTTCTCTTCTCTGTGATAGGTTTTCTACATCCAAGTATTCGAGGGCTTCGTAGATTTTTTTGGTGTATTTTCTCAAATCCTTCATGCATGTGCACACCTTTATAGTGTTAGTTTTTACATTAGTTTTTAAGTTGTTCTTTTTAGGGAAGGTGTACACATGTGCACCTTGTGGAGGTGTGCATGTGTGCATCTTCATGGTGTTTAGGTCTTTTTAGATTTTTTTAGGCTCTTTCTTTTTGTGAGGAGGTGCAGACATGTACACTTCATTGAGGTGGGTACATGGGTTCCTTTGTGAAGGGCTAACCTTTTTTGTTTGTGCTTGCAAGTTGGGCAACTGCAAAGTAGCATAGTGTAAAGGGTGTGGGGTTATGGTGATCAGCTAGAGAGAAGAGTGAATGAGGGGAAGAATTGGAGTCTAGGGTCTTATATAGACCCTAGATCCTTAGTGCACATCTGCGTGGGTGCACACCTTTGCAAGCGTGCACCATCTAGAGGTGTGCACATGTGCAAGCATGCATAAGCACATCTTCAGAAGGAGATGGAGTGCACACTTGCACACTCCACGCACATGTGCATGTGTGCTAGTGCATACTTAAGCACATGAAAACTTTAAAATCTTCATTCTTTTCAATATTCTAGCTCTTCAAAATTCCCTAGTCAAAGAATGGGTATTGACCTAGACTCCTGGGGGAGTCCAAAAGTGACCTAGACTCTAGACTAGGAGTCCGGTAGACAAACAATTTACTAGGGGGGCCCCATTTCTAGGAGAAATGGAGCATGCATTGTGAGACCATAACAAAATTGAGTCTTGATACTGACTGAGCAAAGTTGAAAGATGTGTGTGTGTGTGTGTGTGTGTGTGTGTGTGTGTGTGTGTGAAGTTTCATTGAGTAAGATGAGACAATTGTTATGCACCCAATGTTCACCTAATAATTGTACAGAGCATTTAATAGAAACTAAATTCAACCATTTGAAGCTATATTGTGAAATTTGAAGTTCCTTTTGATACACCAGGTTTTCAAGATTACAGAGTGAAGAATTCAAGTAATTTGTAGAGCGATTTGTGTTAAGTTGTACACAGATTCAAGTGTGTGCCATTGGCTTAGCAAGTAAGTTGTGCAAAGTTAGTTTAACTTAGTTGTGAAGTTATTTGTTTTAAAACCCTAGATTACAAAAATGGCATCATCTACATTTGCAAGTGATAAGGAGGCATTAAGGGATAAAAATACATAAATTGTTCAAAATGATGCATGCCCTCCACCAAAGTTTAGAGCATATCCTAATATTGCATTGATAGGAGAGTCTTTAGGGGGGCTTTATTTACAATTTGACCTAGAGTAATTATGGTGCATGATGTCAGATCATGTTATATGTGCAAGATCAGAGAGATAGGAAATTTCAAGCAAAGGAATGCTTATGACAAGTTCTATAACAATGAGATATTGAAAAAAGAGAATAAGGTTGTGGCTAAGAAAGGGTTAACTTGTTCCCTAGAATTTCCAAAAGTTTTTAAAGTTGAATGGATAAATATCGTGTAGAGAAGAATACATGACATGAAATTATGGTTGGAGAATGGACTAGTTAGAATCACAAAGTTCAATCTTCATCATGTGACTAGTTACCCTATTTTAGACTAAATGAAGACTATTCAATATCAATCAAGGGATGTGATTGAAAACCTAATGAAGGAAAAATGGAATGGTCAAGGTATGTCAATCAATACTATTAAGGACCATGTGATCGAGTTTGCAATTTGGGTGATCACTCATAAGTTTTACCAATTGATTTTACTTAACGGTGTACCATGTGTAGCTATAAACTTGTGAAGGACCATAGTTATGATTTTTCTGAGTTACATCTCATACAACTTATAGAGAACCTTGGAGCCATAAGGAAGGCAAAGAATACAACTTGTAAGTTTGGTTCTCTTATTCTATGCATATTCTTCTATATACATAATTCATTTCCCTTTGTTGGAGACATTTTTTGGAATAAGTCCAAACTAGTGACCAAGAAAATAAATGATTTAATCAATCAGATAGGTGAGAGTTTTGAAACTATAATGGATATATACTTTGAGGACTTAAATAGGAAGATGAAAAACATGTTCAAAATATCTAAGTCAGTTGTGGAAATATATTACGATCACATATGTTTTCTTGTGGATACAGATTATACATATGTGCAAGTCATCATACCTAGGTTGGCATGGCTAAGACCTATGCATTATGACATTAATGTTGATGAAGTGTCAATTGCTATCACAACTTTTTTAGTTGAGGAGATTGATAAGAATGTTGAACCCTTCAACACATCTCAGACTACTAAAATCAAAATGATGATGCAAACCAAGGTCCCCAAGATGGAAAGGAAAAGAAAGAAGATGATCCAAGACTTGGAAGGAAAACGTGGAGAGGCACCACTATAGATTACTGAAGGAAAAGTCAAAGATCTAAGTAGTGATGAAGGTGATGACGAAGGAAAAAATGAAGGAAAAGGAAAACAACTTGTTATTGTTGAGCCTAAGGAAATTAAAGGAAAAGAAGTTGTTGTGGTTGAGCCTAAGGTGAAGAAGAGTTTGAAGAAAGTGGAAGCCCACCCCACTACCACGCCATTGAGGGTGACTAGCCGAAGATCTAAGGTAGCAAGTTGTGCAACTGTCAAACAAGTTACAAAATGTATTGTGAAGATCACGGTCGATTAATGGCAAAATTCCTAGAAAGAGGACATTAGATGCAAAAGGGGTCAAGCAAGGGCAACAAAAGAAGAAGCCAGGGAGAAAATTGGTTGATAAGCCTGATGATGTTGAGGAAAATGAGTTTGAACAAACCGAGTTAGATGACCTGAGTCAATTTCAAATTGTACCAAGGAAGGAACCTCAAAACATTGGTAAGGTATATGAGAATTTGAGGAGTTCATTAGGATTAGTTGGTTTTAAATATATTGAATATGATACTTTAGAAAAGATTGAAAAAGAAAAAGTGGAGCAATTAGTTATAGATATGATGGTAAAATTCAAGTACACACCAACCTAGTTAGGCAAGGAATTACTAGAAGAGTTGGACAACAAGATAGATTAAAAATGTAAATGGGATTTGAGTATTGAAAGAAAAATGAGAGAGGCTACATTAGCCCAAGTTATGCCTAATTTAGGCAAGCATCATATGCCAATATCCATAAAGGACTATGAAAGAAGTTTGTAACAAAGAGAAGAGCATACAAAATTTTGAAAAATATAATTGAATAGGTTGTATAGGAAAGAAGAACAACATGGAAGAAATGTTTTGGTCTCATGCTTGCAAATGAAGAAAAATATAAGGAAGAGGAAGATGTAGGAGAAGTGGAGTTAGATAATAAAGAAAACATTTATGATGATGTCGAGAAATCAGTTGAGGAAGTTCATAGATGGCTAAGGAGAGTATGAAGTACACTAAGGTAGTCACCGTTGAGGATGAGACTCTAGATATTGCATTTCCTAATGTGACTACTATCAATCAAGAGCTAGAGAATATTGTGTTTGTTGAGCCAGAAAAGAATAAACAAGCTCCTATATCTAGTAAGGATGCATTGATGGACACCAATCTAGTGATTGTACGGATCAAGGAATAATCAAAGATTGGTGATCGAAAATAATCTCAATAGGTAACAATAAATCTAATTGATACATCTAAAGTTATTATTGAAACTAATGTCTGACTATCAGATGACGCAAAAGGTGATGTTGTTGTTTCTAAGCAATAGAGTGGGCCAAAAAATTAGAAGAAAGGTCAAAGTCAAAAAATACAAGTAGAGCAATCTACTACTAGTAGTGAAAGGCCAAACATCTTAAGACCTTTGATTGAGGGTGAAAAGGAGATAGTGCAACTGAGTTCAATTAGTGAACTCATAGTGACCGAGGAGAAGAATCAAGGTGTCGACACACAGGCAATTGTTCAAAAACTAAGTCTGGAGCTCCAAACACAAACCATGCAAGTATATATGCCAAGCTCCAACACTCCAAGCAAAAGGACTTAAAGGAAGAAAGTCCAATCCCCTAGTTCATTTCAAGCTAAACCTATTATGCTTGATGAAGATATTGTTATACCGGATTGGGACAAGTCAACATTGATTGAAGAACGGATGCAAATTTTGAGAGAGCTATTTCCACACAAGGAAAAACAAGCCAAGTTAAGGAGAGAGCACCAGTAGAAGCAAGCACAAAATTAGGTGTTATATGATATAAAATATTTATTTGTTGATTCTTTTGTTATTGATAATTTGGATGAGAATGCTCATATTGTTGAGCAATTGATTAAAATTATAGCAAAAATAAATGACCATGATGTAGATGCTAATGAAAAATTGATGCAATGATAAGAGGAGAAATCTAAAAATAAAGTAATAGAAAAGTTTATAGCTAATATTGTTGTAAGACAGGTTGAGCTATCAAAACTTCTGACCAATTTGGAAAAAGTTTTAAACAATGTAAATATTATGTTTAGAAAATGATGTGACAACTCTACCTATATAAAGGATATTATAGAGAGGATAGATCAACTCGAAGTTGGATTGTAGTACAGTGCAAATACATTAACATCATATGCAAGTTCTAGTGTTGCACATTAATCCAAGATAAATTTTCAAAAGGAAAGACTTACATAATTGACTATTGAATGTAGAAGAATAAGACAAAAGTTGATCTTAATGAAAACATTATGACACCTCACCTTGAGGTTATGTAGTTGCATTTGAAGAATGTAAAGGAATTAGTCCACATTGATCCAAATTATTCATTTGTTGACAATCTAGTGGATCTTGCTATAAAATTGGAGCTAGAAATTAAGTCTATTGAATCCATTTGGATTAATTGGGACAATGCTTTGAGTAATAGTTTGCAAATACACAAACCATTTTTGGATAAGTTTGGTTTGACATTCCCACCCCAGAAGACATAAGTGACACAAATAAGGGGGAAATGTGGAGATATAAAAGGGGACTTGAGAAGAGAACATAACAGTTTTAAAAATTTGAAGTTTAGAACATATATATACCAAATGTAGAGTTAGACCATGTACAGTGTAAACCAAGTAAATCTATGGATTATATTATAAGGGGGAGTACTTGTGTTTCAATTTTGTATTGAAAATTTTTGAAATTTGATGACAAGGTGTTTTTGCCACTAATGTCAAAGGGGGAGATTGTTGATCCCAAAGCCATGTTGTCTATTAGTGACAAACACTTAGTCATTCACAAGGAAGGATTATTTGGTCATCATTACAACCAAGTCATTCTATATAGGTCAAGAAAGGAAGTGAAGATGTGTAAAATTTACTAAGTCATGTGTCGATCAGTAGTTACTATCGAGCAAGCTAATGGTCATTGAGTACTCCAATGATTGTCGAGATTATCAGAGATAATAATATATGTTGAATTAGTTAGAGATAATAGTGGGAGTCAAGTGATATAGAGGCTAAGTTATTTAGTTCATGCTGAGCATAGTTAAGGCCGAGGGACAATGTGAAGAAATAACTTATGTCAAGCACCAATGTGATGTAAGTGTCGAGTAACATAGTTTCACATTTTTGTTTGGAATGACACTAAATCCTATGTTAACCATTTTTATCAAGCTTGAAGTCTATTTTGAATATTGAGGAGGTGATTAGGAATTCAAAGGAAGATAATTGATCCTTGACAAGGAAATCTACCAATTAGAGAAATGCAAAGACTAAATGAGAAAAGGATTGATTCTAGATCATTGATTTGGATCTAGAATGTTCGCCCAATCATCTATTTAAGGAGGGTCTATGATCTAATTCAATGTAATGAGATGTATGCATGTGTATTAATGAAGAACAAAGCTTTGGAGGTGAATAAGATTGTAGAGGTTGAGCAGTGTAGTGAAGAGTTTTGAGCAGATATAGAGGAGATCTATCACAATCATGTGATATTATGTTGTAAAGAGGAGATCTATTATCAAGCATTGAAGTGATAACCAAAGGATCAGGTACTGCACATTCTAACTTGTGTTTCAAGGTTTAAATATCTTAACATAGTAGTTTTAACATGCTTATGTAAATCTCCTAAGAGAGTACTCACTTCATTGTGATGTAAAAATCCTTTAACCAAGGTACCTAGAAATTTTGTTAGACTTTAATAGCACATAACCTTCATAAGGTAGATCATCATAACTGATCAAATCATTGTAGCCTTAAGAGGCACAACTTTATTGCTGTAGTAGTGAACATTTTATAGATGTCATCCCAATAGTAGTTCTACCTTCACCTTGGAGGGTTTCTACATTACCAAATATGTGTGGTAAGGTGTTATGTGTTAATGAGTTTACATTTATGAAGTTAGAAGGTAGATATGATATTATATTGATGTGAATGGTTTCATTGATATGCAATGAATGTTTAAATGAGGATTTTATGTGGTGATGTCAAATATGTTTCATGTTGAAGTTGAAGAATTTTTATAGATCCTAATTCACTCCCTGCCACCACCCCCCCCCCCCCCCCTACCTCTTAGTATCACACTTTCCCTATTAAATTTCCAACACCTACAACAAATGTTTAGAAGAGGTCAAATACCAACTTATGCACCTATAAGAAGGTGATACAATAGATATTATTTAGATAAAAAATCTATTTAAATTTTAAGTTTGATGTGTATCAAAATATACCTTGTATTGTTTATTGTTATTTTCTTTGGATCAACAACTTATTATAATAATAATTTATTTTCTATGTGTACTTGTTATAGCTTATTGTACCTTTGGATAAACATTTTGTTCTAGTTTCTCTTAGTGGGTAATTGGAATTCTTAATTTTCTTCTTTTGCAATTCATTCATTGAAAAACTATTATTCCTTTATAATCAACTTTGTTTAATAAAAAAATCTAGATTTTTTTAATTAAATACCTATAGGATTTTATTTGTACTTGCATATTTGAAGTCAAAGAATGTACACATTTATCTAATACATCCAAATAATTAAACCACGAAATCAAGTATTCAATACACAAGATCCATAAATAATCCTATGAAATCAAGAAACCAACATATACAATCCACTAATATTTATATTTTAGCGAAATAATTTTCCAAAACAAGCATAAGAATAAAATCAACTCAACTAGAAATTATTTTAAAATGAAGATAGAAAAGTTGAAAGAACCATATAATACCAATATTCAAATAATAATAGCATGAAAGATTGGAATTTTTCTTGGAGAGTTCTACAACTTTCTCATGACTTCTCGCTCATTTGGCATTTGAATTTTGATGGACAATGATAGCCCTTCAGAGACAAGTGATATCCCAATGATCTGCCCATATCTACAGCTTGTCTTGAATTTGATGAGAATTTTCTAGGGAGGTGTAGATCACGAACGTCCCTCTACTGGGGTCATGGTGGAATCTATTGTGTTTCCTATAGATGGCCTTGAAAGTGAAGTGAGTTCTATAGTGACTCACGATTGTAAGGATGTAGTCTTAGGTGAGAAGATGACTCATGTCTCTCTGGAAGCCCTCAAGGTGATTAGTGGTGAGGAGGGGTTAGAAGTTGTTATACCGAACAACTTGGTCGATAGTGTGTTGGCTAACCTAAAACTATGCCTAGTTTGTAGGTTTGTGGCCTTTCACCCATCGATTGAGATGGTTAGGAAGTGGGTAAGTCAGAAGTGGAAGGTGAAAGGGAGTGTGACTATTTCTATGATGTTAGGTGGTCTCTTCTGCTTTAAATTTATGGAAATGGAAGACATGAAAATGGTTCTGGCTAGGTCTTGGTACTATGGTAAACACAACCTGATAGTAGCTAAATGACACCCTATTCTAGACCTAGCGAAAGAACTAAATAGGCTGGCTCCTATCTAGGTCAGACTCCTAGGTCTTCTCCTTGAGTTTGGTGATGAAAGAGTCATTAGGTCTATTGGGAACTCCTTTTGACACTTTTTTACAACAGACATGGTTACCCTCCAAAAATCTAGATTGGTTTTATAAGGTTTAATGTGAACATTGCAATTGGTGTTACTTTGCCTGAGTCCATTATTCTAAGCTTTAAGTGGGGGAAGAAGGTGCAACCCATTTTTTATGAGAATGTGGGGTTGTTTTGCCAAATTTTCTCAACATTTGGACATTTGGTTGTTGACTGCAAGAGGAATATTAAGCCTTTTAGGAAGGAAGTTGAGGAAGAGAAGGATAAGGATTCAGAGGGAGTTGGAAAAAGGGAGGGGGAAAGACGAGGGGCTTAGGACGTGATCCCTCTGGAAGGGGTTAAGGAGTTGGAGGTGGTGGCCTTTGAAGGGGACAATGAAATGATTATTCCAGTCATGGCCTTTGAGAGAATACTGAAACTAGGTAGGTCTTCAGGTATGGTGGAGGAAGGTGAGATTATTGATATTGAGGGTGGTGATCCTCTCCCTTTCCTACAAGGAATTAATGATCTCCTTAGAATACCTATGAGAAATATGGTGATTAAGGAGGTGTGTGGGGGCTTGGAGAACAAAGAAATTTTGTTGGACAAACTTGAAAGAAAAAGAGGTGGGTTGGTGTGAGGACACTCTCCCTGACACCAAACTAATAATTATAACCACTACTCATATGCCCTCTCTTGAAGAAGGGGAGAGGAAATGGAAAACCCAGAGGAGGAAGACCAAAGCCTCACAGATACCAAAAGAGGAAAAGGAATTGAAGTTAGATGTGGGGAAATTAGGGAAATAGAATAGCCGAAGAATGAAATAGATGGTAAGGGAAGTGGCTAGTAGCCGACAACTTACCATGGATTCTATGACTAAAGGTAGAAAATCATTATTCTATCATGGAATATGAGGGGACTAAACAACCCCCAAAAATAGTTTGCACTGAAGTAGTAGTTGTCCAATACAAGGATTGATATTCTACTGATTCAAGAAGTTAAAATGACAATGGCCAACTGTAAAAGTGTTGTGGGTTTTATTTGGCTAGGCGCTAGTTTTTGTTACAGTGAGGCAGAGGGAGCATCTAAGGGTGTTGCTATCTTTTAGAACCCTAGTATTGGTAAATGGAAGTTCATACATTGTTCTAAAAATTACCTTATTATTGAGTATAGGAAAGATGAAAAGATCTGGAATGTAATTAATGTTTATGCACCAAACTCAAAACAATGAAGAGGCTAGCTATGGGAGGAATTGTCTAACTTCCTATCCCATTTTAAGAGTGCTTTCTACAAGGGAGATTTTAATTCCCCATTGCACCCCTCTGAGAAGGCTGGAATTGTGGATTTTACTAATAGTATGAAGGATTTGACCGAATTCATAAGTAAGAATGACCTAATGGATATGGAGATGTGTGGTGTCAAGTTTACTTGGTTGAATAATAGGAAGGTAGTTGACCTTATCCAAGTCAAACTAGATAGACTCCTTGTCCAGTAGGCTAGGATGGGTTGACTTCTTCTACTCTCATGGGTTTACCTAGAACGATCTCAAATCATGCCCCTATCATTTTTAATTGGAAGGAGATGTTTTAGGGGGGGCCAAGATTGTTAAGATATGAGATTATGTGGCAATCTCATCCTAACTTTCATTCTCAGGTGGAGGAGTGGTGGAATATGAGAGTAGAAGGAACTGCTATGTTTAGGCTATCCGCTAAACTTGATAATGTGAGAAGGAATGTTTGACCATAGAAAAAGGATCACTTTGGAGATATTTTTAAGACTAAGAAGGAGGTGGAAGGAAAGTTGGAGGAGCTTCAAAAGGTGTTGGGAGAGGGTTCTTCCCTAGAGGATATAACTCTGGAAGAGGAAAACTATAGGAGGGTGTGGAAGGACACAATGATTAGAGAAGAGACCTTCTAGAAGCAAAAATTGAGATTTTTATGGCTAAAGTTAGGAAATGGGAACACATCATTTTCCCATAGATCAACCTTTATCCATAAGAGGAGGAACACGATTGATGAGGTGACGGATGACAATAATACCAAACTAACAAAAATTGAGGAGATTAGAACTTGGGCTAGCGACTATTTTAAACATTCTTATAAGGAGCACAGGGCCTACAATAGGGGGGATAAGAAATGGTTGATTGACTCCATGCCCAATGTGCTTATGCAATAAGTCTCTGAGGAGGAAGTTAGAAAAGTTTTTTTCTCTATGAAATCCTATAAGGCTTCAGGTCCTGATGGCTTCCCCCTAGCCTTCTTTCAACACTTCTTGGAGCTTATAAAGGTTGACCTGATAAGAGTTGTGCATGATTTGTTCAGAACTGGAAAGTTACTCAAGAGATTGAATAAAATGCTTATTGTCCTAGTTCCAAAAATTAAGGACTCGGGGGCTCTCTTAGACTTCAGACCTATTAGCCTATGCAATACCACTCATAAGATCCTCTCTAAGATTATTGTGAATTGCCTAAAGCTATTACTACATAAATTTATTGGGAAAACTCAGATTGGGTTTGTCCCGGGCCACCAAATTCTTGATGTTGCTAAAAAAACACATGAGGTGCTACACTCTATGGAGAAAAGTGGTAATCCAGGTATGGATTTAAAGTTAGAAATTTCCAAAGCTTATGGCAAGATTAATTGGACTTTTATGTATGAGGTCACGACAAAAATTGGTTTTAGTTAGGAGGTCATAAAATTAGTTAGATCAGTGGTTAAGACTGTTAATTACGCAATGTTGGTGAATGGGTCACCTTGGGGAAACTTCAATGGGGGGAGAGGTCTAAGACAGGGGGACCCTATCTCTCCTTACCTATTCATCATGGTGGCTAAAGTTTTTAGAAGAGAATTCCTAAGGAACATGGAGGAAGGGGAGATTAAAGGCATTAAACTTGCTACCTCGCTTTTGGTGGAGGTTATACAATAGTTTGTGGATGATACATTCCTAAGTGGGGTCCCTTCACTTGTAGAAGTTAAAGCTTGGAAACATGTATTAGAGATATATATTGTTAATGCGGGGCAAAAAATCAACTTGTATAAAAGTATGATTTTCTTCTTCAACATTGAGCTAGATATCTGGAGAAGGGTATTAAATATACTAGGGTGCAATATTGTTGCTCTCCCAAACACATATTTGAGGCTTCCTTTGATTGTCAAAGATGGTAGCAATCACTTTTTGAATAACATTCTAGAGAAAATGTAGAAAAGTTGATTGGGTGGAAAGGTAAAATCTTGAGTAGTGTTGGTAAGCTTCAACTCTTGACTTCTTCCCTCCAAGGGATCACAATCTATTTTATGTCATTGTTGAAAATTACTTAGGTTATGACAGAGAATTTGAATAAGATCTAAATAAACTTCCTATGTTGGGGGGGGAGGAAGAGAAGAATAGACAATCCTAGTAAGTTGGGACATTGTGTGTAAACCAAAAGATAGAGGGGGGTTAGGTATCAAAAAGATTATTGACTTGAACAATGCTCTCCTCACTAAGGTTGGTTGGGAACTACTGAAGGATGAGGCTAATTGGTGTAAGATCTTGTGAACAAAGTATCTAGGAAATTTGAATTTTATACAATGTATTTGGAGAAATGACCTTCCTATGGGATTTGAGATTTGGGTTAATATAGTAAAAAGTAAAAGTTTACTTAGGGAAGGTGTTAGATGGTTGGTGGGAGATGGAAATCTGATTAATTTTTGGAAGGACACTTGGCTTCTTGAGAAACCCCTGATCATAATGAAGTATGGTCGTCTTAGAAACTGCCTTCAGTTGTAGGAGGGATATAAGGTGGGGCATTTTATGGAACCAAGTAGGAGATGGAAAATGTTACAATTACAAAAAGGTTTCTTAGATGGTGGAAATCTGGTGGAGTAATTTGTAATGGGCACCCCTGGATGTCCCAAAAAACTAAACCAAATTGCTGAAAGGAATTATGTCAAACAGTTTGCATTCAACTTCTTAAAACCCCTTATAACTCCGAAAATCAAACGTTTATTTGTTTGTTGTGTTTCATGCATGGAATTGGTATCATACAACATAAACAAGAAAGGAACTACAATAATATGCAAAGTGGAAATGAACTGCTGCTAATAAAATGTTATTTTCAGAATTCATAAAACCAAATACATGGTAGATTTATCAACTCACTAATTACTTCAGCAATATTGTCATAATACTCCAGCCCATGCTTACGAACTTGCTGCTACAATACTTTGTCCTTCAATCAGTCCACTACCTTCGTAATACCATTCCCTCAAAGCGGCATAAGCGTCGGACAAGTAGTGAAGAAGATATGAGCAAAATACCAAATCTGCCTGTAGCCGGAAATGCAACTAAACTGCCTGATAATGAAGCCAAAAACAAAGAATTCCAAAGGCCAAACCCCAAGGGAATGACGTCTAGAATGTTACAAGAGAGGATAGACGTCCTCAAATGCCAAGAACTGAGCTGTAACTCACATACCAATTTCTTCTCATATTCAACCTGTCTAATGAAGCCACAAATGCTTCCTTTTCTTCTATTTCCAAGGGTCCACTCAACTCATATGGGCAATGTGGGATAAAAGATGTGTAATATATAAAACATATATTAAAATACCCCTTATGTCTCCCTTGGGTACACATCACCATAAAATAAATATTAAAGTAGCACTTTAATATTTTACAATTAAATTAGACATTACTTTAATAAAACTTCAGGCATTAAAATGTATTAGCAATCGAACTCCGAATAATGTGAGTGATAGCTCATCGGAAAGCTCTCACCGAGGAGTATCGAATCCAATCGCCAAAATTGACCTGCACTGTGTCCTGCCGACTTACTAAAAATAGTAAGTATGCCTGAAACTAAGTAAATCAACTTCGTTTTGGCCCTAATTTTTTCTTATCCTCCACTTAGACTTTGGAGAACGTGAAGGCCAAAAGATGGGATCATTACATAATTGGAAGACCTCCTCAAAGGATATAGAATATAGGGGGTGGTTTAGACTAACTCCTTTATTTGGAAGACAACCACGTTTGGGGATTTTCCTATCGTTTCTTCCTATAGGATGATGTTTGAGAAAGATATGGAGCCTAAATGCTAGCGGAGAATATGGCTTAGCCATTTGATACCAAAGTTCAATATTTTTCGGTGGGTCTCCATGCATGGGAAGATCCTTACCATTGATAATTTAAGGAAACAAGGATTCCAATTACCCAATAGATGCTACCTTTGCAAAGGTGAGGAAGAAAGTATTCCCCATCTTTTCTTAGACTATAGATATGTTAGTAATATATGGGGTAGGTTGTTACAAATTTTAGAATTGATTTGGACGTTTAATAAGGGAATTGAGTAATTTGTTGTCAATTGGCATTGCCCATTCCTCCACCTCCTCCTTACCCTATTGTGGAAGGTGATTCCTCCCCATGTCTGTTAGGGCAGCTGGAAGGAGAGAAACAATAGGGCTTTTATAAATGAAGAGAGAAGTGAGGAGATTACAACAAGAATTATTTTCAACCTAATTGTGGAAAATATGAAGATTTCTAAATAGAAGAAACCAGTATTCCAACCCAATACAACTGAAGAAAGGATTTCTAGGAACTGGAACATTGAGGAAGGCTTCATGGAGATTGACAATTCAAAAGATCTTGCTAGGAAGTTGACGAGATGGAGACCTCTGGGTTAAACTTAATTTTGACAGCGTTGCAAGAAAGGAGGGTTTGACTAGTGGAGGGATGCTTAGAGATAATGAGGGTATAATGCTTTTGGCCTATGTTGGTAATCTTGGGAAAGTCTCCAATAATGTTGTTGAAGCCGTGGTGCTCTTGTGGGGTTTGAAATTGGTAATAAATGTGGGTTGGGAGAATGTGGAGATTGAAGGAGATTTGAAAATGATTATAGAAATTGTTAAAGGTAATATGAAAGAGGGATTGCCGATCAAAGGAGTGGTAGAAGAGATAAGGCATTTATTGATCATCCTAAAACGTTTGAGCTACAACATTTTTTTTTGGAAGGTAATGGGGTGGCAAATGAGATGGTGATGTTAGGGCTAATGGTGCATGGCTTACGGCTAGACAAAATTTAGAGTGTTACCAAATTTGGTAAGACTTTTGGTGAATAAAGAAACTATCTAATGATTATGCATTGTTGGAAAGATTTTTTGGATCTTAGTGATAACTTGACATTGAGTGGTTTGATGGGACTAGGTCACCATGGAAAGATGACAAGAAAGGATTTATTGGGTAGTTTTAATAATAAGTTTGCATGGTTCAAAAGAGAAAGTATATTGAAGTATGATATGGGCGTAATTTTTATGATTTTCTTGTGCATTTCTTCATACTTAGTGATGAGTAGAAATTCAAATTTTAAAAGGGTTCAGATCATTGGGAATAATGGAAAGGTAAGGATTTTGGGTAAAGGTTGTTGGTACATGATAGCTAAGCCAAGATGTGACATGGGCAGTTATGACAGTAAAAGCCTTTATGAACACTTAAGGAAACCCATTTTTTCACTTAAGTGTGTCTAATTTCTGAATTTTCATCGTTGGGGAAAAGGTTTGAAAGAAGGTAAAATTCTATGGAAGATTGTTGATATCGAGGGGGGGATCTTCTTCGTATTGAGCCTTCGAAAATTAAGGATAGTGCTCGTAAATCTCTAGTCTAGTATATGCTTAAGGAATGGGGGTTTGGTCTCACTCATGGAGGCTCTTGATGACTTTGATGAGAGCTATTCTTAGCAATTTGTTAACTCCTAGGAGGATTAAAAGGTCACTGTGATTAGTATTACATTTTAGATATCGAAGGAGATTATCTCATTGGAGACGGGCCTTGTGATGAAAGGGAGAAAGTTGCAAAAGGTGACTAGGGTTAATAATGAAGCTAGCTCAAGTCATTTTATTCAAGAAGGCAAGGAATCAATTAGGCATCATGGGGGGTTTTGTAGGAGAAACTTCCTAAACCCTAGAATGAAGTTTGCTTGGTGCTGATGAAGTATTTAACTCTAGAAGGGAGGCATGGTGTTTGTTACTACTATCATTTTCCTCTCTTGAATCACTTCCATCATCGTGACTATATCTCTATCTCTTTTTTCTTGCTTAATGAATTAGTTGATATGGTTTTTGATGTTAAGGAGAAAATGAGGAAGGGAGTCAATTATATTATCCCCCATTAGGGATTGATGTTCCATCTCTACTAGTTTCACCTGGCCTTGTTACCCCCCAGGATTGTGGAGGTTGACATCCTTGCTATCCATGACCCCCACCCCCACCATATCCCACTTAGAATTACTGGTCCTAGAGTACCCACCCCTCAACCTTCACCAAGTGGGTCCCTTGAAGAAAGGAAAATCCCCCCCATGGTAAAGTTTTGAAAATAGAGAAAGGGAAGGAGAAGGAGATGGAGGACTCAAATGATGAGACAAGAAGAGTAAGGAGGAGATCTAGAAGAATTACAAAAACCAATACTAAAAGGAAGCCGAGAACCACGACTTCACAAGAGGAGGATTCAGAGTTGGAGGAGGTGGCCCACCATAAACAAAGAATTAAATAGAAGACTTTGAATTTTGGCTTGGGGGAGGAGGTGGAAGTCTCAAACTCTTCGATGTTTGGCTTGGGAAGTGCTACTAAGGGAATCAAAGAGATGACCCATATCTCGGCTTCAATTATTGTTGGGTGTGTGGAACTCACCCAGGACCAGTTCGCTGACATGATGGAAAGAGCCCCCTGCCTCATGATAGTGTCTTCGCCTATCAAGGTCTCACCTAAGGAAATGTTTACTTCTAATCCCCTAGCTTCCCAAGTAATTGACAAGGGCATGGTGGATGGTAATCCGAGTGGTAAGTAGGAGGTCCCTAAGGAGAGTTTCAAGGTTGCTGATAGTGAGTTGAGGGAGAGAGTGCATGCCCTAGAGGAAAGAGTGAGACTCTTGGCTAAATTCACTATCAAAGTGACACACATTGTGGCCACTACTCTACACCTGCTAAAAGAGAACTAGGATGGGGACTTGACTAATGAAAACTCCAAGATGTTCGATTTCCTAGTTGTTGATTGGGCTAAAATTCTCCTTAAGGGGAAGGATGACAAGCAGCCCAATTAGGGCCCATCCCTCTTGTTTTCCTTTCTTTTATGTTTTGTTGGTTATGGAACTTAGTTTGGTTTAAGGCTCTACCTTTGTTGATAAACTTTTTTAGTATAAGCAAAATTGTTATAGGCAATATTAGTTTTATGTCTCGTAAAACTTTTATTATGTTACTTCGTATGTTGTTTTTGGATTGACAATAGTAGGGGGAATTTTTGTGTGGTGGTAATATGCTAGTTGTTACTAGTTTGTTTGTAAGGGTCAACACCCTTGTTTGGATGCTTTTTATTCAAAAATATGAATTTATGTCTATAATCTAACAACACAAAATGAAAATCTAAGAAACAATATGAAAGATCATCAAATAACATATAAATATCCTCTTCATTATATATCCTCATTTTTTATCACTTGTTTTGTTAGAGGTTCAAGACCTTTTCAAGTAAGAGACAAAGATTGAGAGGTGTCCATTCCACCAAAATCCACTCAGGACATGATCTTGATCTCATCCCCTATGATGTTGGAGCATTTGCACTCAACAAGACTTGATAGCGGTCTTATTTGGAAGCATTAAACTTCACCAATATACCAAGGGTCTATTGACACAATCTTTATCACTTTTGTGGCAATAGTTTCTTATTTTTGGTGGATATTATCACCATAATGTTCATTTTTTTTTTTCTAAATTTTATTTTGAACGAGAGACAATTAATAGGGGTAACCCATTGACTTGGAGCTTCACTTGTATTTTACTCTTGCATCATTGGGAAGGAAAATCAGGTTTCAAAGAATCCTCTTGTTTATGTTGTATGCAACCTAAGGGGAAATATGGGTTGGGTTTATTAGATGCAAAGTCACAAGGGGCTTATTTATTAGCATAACAGATAGTTAGAGTAGACTAGTGAAAACCCTTGGAGAATTTTGGTTTTGACACCACATTACTTTTTGCTTCTAATAACAAATGGAAATATGTTGGATAGATTGACAATATTTTAAGGCCCCCCTTCTTTTGTTTAAAGGAATAATTTCCCTTACAACCTAATTGGAAGGATTGTCAACAAGTTGGTATCTTGTTGGCATAAAACTAGTGCCCAAAATTAACAACTAATGCAATTGTACTTTAAAGAGAATTGGAGCAATCTAGGCATTCAAATTTGGAGGTCTAGAGCCAAGGCTACTGTTTAAATACTGATATGAAAAATCTTACACTTCAATTGAGTTTCATGTTGGGGATAGATTAAAATATTTTAAGATTCAATCAACTAAGTGTCCATTTGACCAAGGAACTTTAAAAAAAACATTTTGTTGGGAATTTTTTGGGAAAATGATAAATGGAGAGATATAATTTTTTTTATCTTCCTTCTATTTTTATCATGTTTTGAGCTAGAAAAAAGTTGTTTTGAGTCTTGGGTGTCATGAGAACATGGTTGTTGATTGTATGAGAAATTGTTTTGTTGCATATTTATAAATACAAATATTTAGCTATATTTTCTAATCATATTACTCATTACAAACTAGAAATGCTACAAGTTTATTGTAACATCGTGTTACAACTTGCCTCATTATATTTTCAGCTAAAGAAGTATGCTACCTACAACAAATGTTTAGAAGATATCAAATACCAACTTATGCACTTATAAGAAGTTGATGTTATAGGTATTATTTAGATCCAAAATCTATTTAAATTTTAAGTTTGATGTTTATCACAATATACCTTGTATAGTTTATTGTTGTTTTCTTTGGATCAACATCTTATTATAATAGTAATTTATTTTCTATACGTACTTGCTATAGCTTATAGCTACATCTGGATCAACATCCTATTATAATAGTAATTTATTTTCTACATGTACTTGTTGTAGCTTATTGCTACCTTTGGATCAACATTTTGTTCTAGTTTCTCTTGGTGGGTAATTGCAGTTCTTAATTTCCTTCTAGGTTGCAATTCATTCATTGAAAAATTATTATTCCTTTATAATTTACTTTGTTCAATAAAAAATCTAGGTTTTTAAAAATTGAATACCTATATACACATTTATCTCATACATCTAAACAATTAAACCATGAAATCAAGTAGTCAATACATGAGATCCATAAATAATCCTATGAAATCAATAAACCAACATATACAATCCACTAATATTTATATTTTAGCAAAATAATTTTCCAAACCAAGCATAAGCATAAAATCAACTCAGCTAGCAAATTATTTAAAAATGAAGATAGAAAAGTTGAAAGAACAGATATAATACCAAATATTCAAATAAGAATAACATGAATTTATGTTTGTAATCTAACTACACAAAGTGAAAGTCTAAGAAACAATATGAAACATCATCAAATAACATATAAATATCTAGTATAAATTATCTCATATTTTAAAAGATGCACTCAATTGATTAAGAAAATTTTTATTGTTTCATTTCAGCTCTTCATTATAAATTCTCAGATTTTATCACTTGTTTTATTGGAGGTTCAAGACCTCTTTGGTTAAAAGCCAAAGACTGAGAGGTATCCATTTCACCAAAAACCACTCAAGGCATGATCTTGATCTCATCCCCTATGATATTGGAGTCTTTGTACTCAACAAGACTTGATCTGTAGTGACCTCATTTGGAACCATTCAATTTCGCCAGTAGACCAAGGGTCTATTGACACAATCTTTATCACTTTTTGTGCCAGGAGTTTCTTATTTATGGTGGATATTATCATCATGACATTCAATTTCTTTTTTCTAAATGTTATTTTGAACAAGAGATAATTAATATGGGTAACCCATTGACTTGAGCTTCACTTGCTTTTTCACTCTTGCATCATTGCTCAAGACAAGTTGAGTAACCCTATAAATCTTTCAAATGATGCCAACAATATTAAAGTCATTGAGATTAGGCCAACTTGACAAGGCTTGACCCTTAAACTTCCCTAAAAAGAACTAAAATCCTCAACACAACCTTACCAGTCAAACTTAAAAGTTTACCCATCATAACCTTCACCACTATTCTTCACCTAAATAATATTTCATTCTTGAATAACTAAATCATAATGACTAAAATTAACAATTAAAATATGAACACCATATAGTGAAACCATATACATTTTTCCATTAGTACACCGTAAGCCTTCTTCCATACTAAAATTTATTTAAAATCATTAAATGTGCTCTACTTTGCAAAGCATAATTTATACTCATGTTACCCCTGAATGCATTAAGAATCATCAACTTATTTTGACCATTCCTTCCCATCAAATATTAATTATTATTTTAACTAATATCTATTGTGCCCATCTTTCTTTCTTGCACCACAAACGCACTCAATGTAAGTGTTTGATTTCCTTGTCACTACTCTTGTCCATTATTCTTAAAGTAAGCCTAACTCAACCTAATGGCCACCTATTTTGACCTCATACCAAGGTTCTAGAATGATTATCTATATTAACACACCAATTCTCTCTTGTTTTACCCACATAAAGTCCTCCAAACTTTCATGCCCTCTACAACCTAGATGGCTCATTTGATCTGAGCCATTGAAATGGAATTGCATCTTAAAGCACTTATATTATTTAATTTTTTCTTTCCAATAAGTGTTATTCTTTTGATTTCCATATATGTATTTCCACAAAGGTTATACAAAACACAACAAAGACAAAGATCTCAATGAATTAAGATCTCAATATATAATTAAGTACGTCATTTATGTTGTTTGTTAGCTAGCCACATAGGCCCATATAATAAGCATTAACTCATGAATTCTATAAGTGGTGTCACCACCAAAGCTTTTACAAATCAAGCTCTTGAAAACAACTTATCATAACAAGGTGAAATAAAGAAATAAATGCAAAGTAAATCATGAGCACTAGCTTGTGCCACTTTTATGACTTATCATATCAAGTAATGAATGGAGAATGTCACCATCCCCCATAATATACCATTTATTATTTCTCCTTACAAATTTTGATGAGCGAGTAATAATCAACTATGACATAACCCAAATAGAATATATTCAAAAGATTTATTCCCTTATTCTAGAATTATTTGCTCTTTCTAAATTATGCTCCAAATCCAATTAAAGTTAAGGAGTTTACGTTTTGTTCTCAAAAATGATTGAGATGACTCTTATTTGCCCATTGAGTAATTATAAAATATTTATAATTTAAATAAAAAATGGGTTTTCACGATTTAATGTTCGAACTTAAATCAAGAAGAAGAGGATTCGTATAGATTTAAGCAACAAAAATTAAGATTATCCATATGTTTAAGCAACCAAAATTAGGATTGTAATAAATTATATTTTTATAAATCAAAATCTTTTTATTTGTTATTTTTTAATGTTTATTTTGAACAATTAACAATATTTCATTTGTAATTTATTGTGAAAAATAGATCTGATTTATAATTTATTTATTACTTTGCAAGTTTAGATTTATAATATTTAGATATAAATTTTATTTTTCATAATTGTGATTAATTCAATTTTTCTTATTAAAGATAGACGTGAAACATTTTGTTAACTATTTTTGAATTTGTATTCGATGACTATTAATCTATTTTAAAGAAACTACAAATTATCTCTTATACATACTTGTCTTATGTGTCAAGGTTATTTATAACTCACATTCTTGCATTGTCCTCTACAATTATTCATACTTGCTTTATCCTTCAAGATAATTCATAACACCCTTACATATTTGGGTTGTCCTTCACAACTACAAATATCATAACATTTAATATTTGTTTCATTATTCTCCAAGGTTGATAAAAATAGACTAATTACAAGAAACATACATTTAAGTAGATTTAGTTACTTAACCTTGAATTAATTATTATTTCTAATTTCAAATAAAAGAAATAAACTAGACCATGAAATATTATTGTTTTTATATATTTTCCTAAGAGGAGCTTGCAAATTCATGGAGGTGGGATCAAATTACTTCCATATTATTTGACATTTAATAATGATTGTTTTTTTTGCAAGGTTATGACAAATATTATGACAAAATGTAATTGAGGAGTTACAATTGACACTTTTAATAAATAAAAGAAATTAATCATGAGTTACAACAAGCTAATTTGGGTAGAGAATATTGCCTATGAATTTTTTCGTAAATAGCTCTAATATGAGAATTTTTGAATAGCTAAACATGGTGGAGGGAAATAAGAAGTTAAGTCTCTTTTTAGTAGGCTTAATATATAGAAGAATATTGAAATATATCATTATTTTTAATGCTTTTGAGCATACTAGGATGTTGGAATAGACATATGAATTACATTCAAAGCTATGAAGTGCACAAATAAAGATAAATAATATGAATTACATCAAAAATCTATGGAACACTAAACAAGACAAAGTGTTCCTAAACAAAAGGTTTAAAATTCAAATCTTGCTAAGATATCTATAAATCATTTATCTAACCAAATACAAATTTTGGATCCTTCTCTAGATGGAAAAATAATGTCTTGGAGAGCTTTGGCAGCAAGAAATCCATTTAAAGTAAGAATGCCTCGCTATGATAGCCATATCCACTAATAATAAGGAGGAAGAGGAAAGTAAGAATGCCACCCCTATGATAACCATCTCCTCTCCCCACACTTTACTAAATTAAGGTAAATAGATATCGAAAGGTTACAAGACTACTAGTGAAGGTGGTTGTAGATTATGTGAGCTAAATGGTTTGGAAATCCATTGAATTAAACAGGAGCTTGAAATTTTGGATGAAAGTTTTTCGCAGTTGGGTTATTTTCCTTTAAAAGTTATGCAATGACCCTTTGCCTTCTTCAACAAGAAAATGAGAACAACAAAGACATGGGTGTCAACGCCACTAAGGAGCTCTTCAAGTTTCTTATAGATGATTGGATGGAGTTGATGTTGTCTAAACCTCGGGGAACAACAATATAAATAGTCTCATAGGGTTTCTTATTTTTGAGCAATTCTTGTGGGGCATGTCCATTTATGTTTTGGGGCATGGTTCAATTTCATTTTGATTTGCATATTTTGGACGATGCATAAGGATCTTTTCCATTGGTTCATCCCTTGTTAGGATTAACAAGACAAAAATGACAATTACACGCAAATATAACTAATATTAGAAAATAAATCGTACATAAGAGAACACAAGACACAAAGATCATGGTTCACCCAATCCCTAGGCTACATCCATCAACAGTGAGTCCAATATTCTTATTATCTAGTGATTACAACTCGATTACAATTTGTAACCCCTTACAACTCAATACCATCGCAAGAAGCTACAATCTCATCATACACAATGAAATCCCTAACCCTAAGCCATTTTATACAAGCTTTTTGTTGCTTACAAAATTAGGGCTAGATAATTTTGACAAGTGAACCTAAAAACATTTGATGAGTCAACCTTGGGAAATGGTTGGCGAGTCAACTAAAAAATCCTTGACGAGTCAACCAATTTTTTTTTAGGGTGATGCCTTCAACCTCACATAATTTATAAAAAGTGTACACTACTTCCCTAATTAGTCACCACATATCAACAACCCTATTAGGCACTTAGATTTTTTACTACATCATACTCATACTCTTCTTACGTTTACTGCACAATTGTTGGTTATTTTGATGGTTTAAGGACTTTGGTTGATACAATTAGTTTCGTGTTGTTAGGAATTATCTTTAAGATTTGTAATTCATATATGTGGGTTGCTAATGGGTTAACATTGAATTTACCTGTGTTGTTTACACTCAACCCTTAAGCTTTGTTTTTGATATCATGCGGTGTTGGTTGACTAAGTGTTGTTTAATAGTTTTTGTCATGCTTTTTACTGCCATTGTATTGTTAGTGAAGGTCAATGGCATTTGGTGTTGCTAGATGATGTAATTAAGGGCCAACCCTCTAGTTTTTTGGTTGCTTTAACATAAAAACATCTATATGTAAAACCCACCCAATGTACCACAACCACCTAACAAAATAAAGAAATAAAACCTTAAAGTGTTTATAAAGGAGAAAAGTGACTACCTTACAATATTCTCCTTTCATTTCACACTAACTTTAAACCCATATTTCGACTCTTAAGTCTATTCTAGATTTAATTAATTTGCACAAATATTTATGTTCTTAAGTGGTTTGATTCTAAAAGTCCTCAAATGATGTGTCTAGGTTCGTGTATTCAAAGCCACCATCCTAATTAATTTTTATCATCATACATTGACAAGTAAACCAAATATCAAGAAAACATTTAATATGAACAAGACTAACTCATCAATGGGCACTTGGTCTATTGGTGAAGTTAGACAATTTTGAAACAAGGATCAAGTCTTGTTGAGTGCAAGCCTTCAACACCATATGAGATGAGATCAATATTGTGCCTTGGATGAGTTTGACATGGCTCTCAACCAAACAATTTTTTCCACAGGACTTATGCTCTCATTTTATATAGGAAAATAAAAATCTTGTAAATGATATGAAATTCTCAATAAGAAGTGGATGATACAAAATTCTCTATATAAAAGATAGCCCCCAATATATAACCCTTAGAGACCTAGCTATCAATTACCATGTCAATATCAAGATCTAACACCTTTATTTTTCTTTATTAGATATACATCAAAGAAACATCTTGTGCAAGTATAAGACACCAAATTTCACATATAACCAAAAAAACAACAAAGTTGTGCCATCAAGACCAAAATCGCACATGATTGCGTCCCTTCATAAAATTATGAGAATGACCCAATTTAAATTTTATAACCGTCATTTAGTTTTAAACATGATCCTAAGTTATAATTAGAATGTATCAACTCTCTCTCAAGTGTAAAAACCAAAGAAACCTTAATCCCTTTTACTTTCATTTCAACACATTTATTTAGTCCTCAATTATTTATTATTTATAAAGTCACACTCAACTCGTAATTAATTGAAATTTAGATTAGTTTATTGACCTTAAATAACCCCGCAAGTTGTTTTTATTGTATAATCCTATATACAAGGTACAAACATATCCTCCCTAAGCAATGTAGATGATCTCCTCTTCCATCATATGATTAGAAAAACCAAAAATAAGGGTGATAAAATATTGTGATATGGTCCCACAATACCATTATCAAGAAAGCTTTTCATACAATTAGGACACTTACAAAAACACACTTGCCAATGAGAACCACCATACCTAACATTTTATGTCAACATCATCTTAAAAAAAACAAATGAAAAATGGGAAAAAATTGAAAAAGTGAAAAATAGAAATTAAAAAAAGAAAACCACCCTTGATAAAACCGCCATGCCAAGCCCAATGTCTACAAAACCAGTTTTCTTCTTTGCATTTTGCTTCCTTCAATAAAAATCTGATATTTCGTTCTATCAGGTTCAGGGTACGAATCCTCGCAAGGGATTTGTTCTTCAAATGGCCGAATCCGCCACTCACGAATTCTCAATCGATTTGAATCCTCTTCAGGTGGGCAATGCTTATCCTTCAAACAAATGCAATTTTGTGCGCTTGGGGTTTTTCATTTTGGGTTCCTTAGATCTCTCTGCAATTTAATGTTTTGCTTAAATAGTATTTTATGTCGTGGTTCTGGAAGCTTTGTCTTTGTGTTTGTTAGTTTTATTTGTTTTTGATATTTAGACGTTTGTTTGGTCTCTGCTGCCCTCTGTAATGCGGCTGTTATGTGCTCTAAATTTCTTTCTGCAGAAATGCTGATGCAGGGTTGATAGAAGTAGTGGCAATTCAGGCTTGGAAGAAGAGGGAATCGAGTTTCAGGCATTTTATTGAGGTAAGCTCATGGTTTTTTGGTTGGAATCTCAGTATTTACATGTGCTTTGTTTTCGGTTTTGTGATATTTAAGGCATTTGAGTAGTATCATAATGTTATTTTATGATTTCTCTGATGTGCATTTGATTGTTTTGCAACGTGTTTTGATGTGGGTTTTTGTTCATTACAAGCAAATTTTGCTTCTGTTTTAACGCAAATTTTTAGGTATTATGGTGCGGGTTTTGTGTATTTGTGCGTTCATTAAGTGGCAATTTTTGTTGAATTCATGTGTGCGGGTTTTGATTGTTCGAGATGTTTTTTGTTCTTTTCATTTAAAATTTTGCATCTTTTCAGCATCGTTTGTATAACAAACTTGAATGGCTTGTAGGGTTTGGTCTTACGTGTTCCTGGTTTTTCTTTAGGTTTAGGAGGGTTGGAGAAACACACAATGTTCCTGTTCATTTTATGTCAGGTTGTGTTCTTTTTTTGTAAGATAGACTCTTAGCACAAACAAGGCACAGATGCTAGAAATCTATACAACAGTTTACATATATGGACGTTTAGGTTTGTTATATGTTTTTGGAGATGTTAAGGGTTTCTGGGAATCTGTTTCTTGTATTTTAAGTTTCGTTTTTAGTTTTTTGAAGGTACAATATCAATGGAAGGGACAACATCATGGGAGACTTTCACCACACGGTTAAAAGAAATAGGTAGAGAAGTGCAAGTGGGACATCGACCACAGCCAAAATCCACACGGTTGAAAGACATCCGTAGAGAAGTGCAAGTGAGACATCGAGATCTAAGACAAGAGCTAATGTATGATTTTTTGGATTCTGAAACCCATTCAGACAATGAAGATTGCAGAAAAGATGATACTTTGTTGTGTATTGATTCTATTCTTCCGGATGATTTATTGGAAAGAATTCTTGCATTTTTGCCCATTGCAAGTGTTTTTCGAGCAGGAATGGTTTGCAAGAGATGGAGATCCATCACACTTTCGGAGAAGTTTGTGTGGCAGTGCTCTAGAATGCCAGCACAAAAGCCCTGGTACTTCATGTTTACGAATTCAGAAGATTCCTCTGGATTTGCATTTGATCCTGTTTTGAAGAAATGGTACAATTTTAGTCTTCCCTGCATAGATACATCAAGTTGGTTTGTGGCTTCATCATCTGGATTAGTTTGTTCAATGGATAATGCCCACATGAATCATGTCTATGTTTGTAATCCTATAACTAGGAACTGGAAGAGGCTTCCTGAGCCTCCAGAACCAAAAGTTGCAGACTATAGTGCTCTGGCTATTACTGTGAACAAGGATACTAACACGTATATTATTGTTGTGGCAAGATCCAAACAAGTTCCTCATGATTACTTGCAGTGGAATCTCTCAATTGATGTTTATGATTCATTTGTTGGGACCTGGAACAGTTCTGTTAGTCAGGTATTGAATGGATGGAGAGGTGGTGACGAAGGTGTAATTTGTAATGGGATTTTGTATTGCCTTATTTATTCCACTGCTATGGCGGGCAACTCAGAAAACAGACACGGACTGATAATTTATGACACTTCCAATGCCTTGTTACAAGTTTTGCCAATCTCCATGCCTTGCTCTCTTACTTGTGGCCGCCTGATGAATCTCAAGGAGAGGTTAGTGATGGTGGGTGGCATTGGTAGGGTTGATAGGCCTGATATAATCAAAGGAATTGGTATTTGGGAGCTTGATAATGTTGAATGGCGAGAAATTTCACGTATGCCTCACAGATTCTTTCAAGGGTTTGGAGAATTTGATGACGTTTTCTCCAGTAGTGGTACTGGTGATCTTATATACATTCAGAGCTATGGAGCACCGGCACTGCTTGTTTTTGATATGAATCAGAGGTCTTGGCGATGGTCTCAAAAATGCCCTGTTACCAAGAGGTTCCCCCTTCAACTCTTCACTGGATTTTGCTTTGAACCAAGGTTTGAAGTTGCAGCCTCTGATTGATCCAGCAGGCCCGCATTTGCACTGGTTTTAAATTTTTGGTTAGATAGTTTGTATTAATCTGATGCATAATGTGTTGTTTTCCTCTATTTCTTGGGATTTTGGAGTGCATGCACCAAGAATTTCTTACCCTCAACGCTCTATCCTACCTGATATTTTGGATCCCATTCGGAAGGATGGAAAGACAAATTTATGGAAATCTATCTAGATGTAATTTCTGCTGTATGGTCTAAGAAGTGGTACTATTTATTTGCAAAACTTGCAGTATACGTTGCACCATCTATCACATGTGCAAGGTTGATAATTCTTTTCAGGACATATGCATGGGCTGCTGCATTTCACAGCAACAGGTAGGAATTTTTTTAGGCAATTTGTTGAATCTAATGAGTGGGCATTTTGATGAGGGGAATGGGATGACTTCTAGCTGTAGTCATCAGTGTTGTATGTGTGGTTTTTGTAGCTCTAGTATGGTGGACAAATAGTAGAAATGTTCTGAACATCTGTTATCTGTGGCTCATGAGAATCATGAGATAATTATATCCACTTTGTTTGCAATAGATGCAGATACAAATATAGCAGATGCTGTATTGTTACTCATGTTTATAAAGTACATTTTGGGAGGAAGCATTTGAAATGAGGATGCACATGGGGCACTTGGCATTAAAATCATATAAATATGATGCAAGTTTCATGGAAGCTGCATAAGGTTTGATGGCAATATCATGTTTCCATATTTGTTAAGAAATTTATTATATGAAATGATTCATTTTTTAAATATAGTTGTTCCACAATGGATTCAATTTTGATGATTAGATCTTACATTTTTAATGAGGGACGTGATTCCTTTCAAAATATTACCAGGCCTATAAAATCTCACAAGAAATACTTAAATATTTTCTCAATCATGTTTCTTTTGTTGTACACAAGGTGACCTAGATTATAACTAAGCAATTTTTCTTGGCAAGATAACGAGTCCTTCAGATTTGGACCACTGTTTGTAGAAGTGGAATTTGATGATATCTCTTTCTCAGTTTGTGCATACACTAGTTAAAACTTAAAACTCAAATCGAACAAATTTGAGCGATTATTAGCCAGTGATTTGAATTTCATACAGCTGTGCATTGATTGATTTGAGTAGTTACAGGAGTTTTATGTTTTTGCATGGAGATCAGATGGATCAACTAAGTAAATCAATGGTAATGGGTTGAATGCATATGGAGTGTAAATGACATAGTTAGGGTTTATTGTGTGCTGCTTTTATTGTGCATAGGTTGAAACTTGAGCAAACTCAAAACTGTAAATAGCATGCGCAAAACAAAAATGGCAATTCAATCTGAAGACTTGAATCCATCCATAGGGGGAACGAAAGGTTACCTAGATTATTACTTGACAATTTTTCTTGGCAAGATAATGAGGCCTTTAGATTTGAACCACTGTTTGAAGAACTGGAATTCGAGGATATCTTTTTCTCAGTTTCTGAATATACTTGTAAAAATTAAAAACGGAGCAAATTTGAGTGATTGTTAGCCAGTGATTTGAATTTCATTCAAATGTACTTTGATTGATGTGAGTAGCTACAGGATGTTTAATGTTTTTTGCATGGAGGATCAGATGGATCAACAAAGTAAATCGATGATAGTGGGTTGAATGCATATGGAGTGTAGATGACATAATTAGGGTTTATTATGTGCTGCTTTTATTGTGCATAGATTGAAAGTTGACCAAACTCAAAACTGTAAATAGCATGCGCAAAACAAAAATGGCAATTCAATCTGAAGACTTGAATCCATCCATAGGGGGAACGAAAGGTTACCTAGATTATTACTTGACAATTTTTCTTGGCAAGATAATGAGGCCTTTAGATTTGAACCACTGTTTGAAGAACTGGAATTCGAGGATATCTTTTTCTCAGTTTCTGAATATACTTGTAAAAATTAAAAACGGAGCAAATTTGAGTGATTGTTAGCCAGTGATTTGAATTTCATTCAAATGTACTTTGATTGATGTGAGTAGCTACAGGATGTTTAATGTTTTTTGCATGGAGGATCAGATGGATCAACAAAGTAAATTGATGATAGTGGGTTGAATGCATATGGAGTGTAGATGACATAATTAGGGTTTATTATGTGCTGCTTTTATTGTGCATAGATTGAAAGTTGACCAAACTCAAAACTGTAAATAGCATGCGCAAACCAAAAATGGCAAGTCAATGTCAAGTCTTCAATGTATCCATAGGAGAAACAAAAGGTTACCTAGATTATTACTTGGCAAATATTCTTGGCAAGATAATGAGGCCTTTAGATTTGGACCACTGTTTGAAGAAGTGGAATTTGATGATATCTCTTTCTTAGTTTGTGAATAAACTTGTTAAAACTAAAAAAGGAGCAAATTTGAGTGATTGTTAGCCAGTGATTTGAATCTCATACGAATGTGCTTTGATTAATGTAAGTAGCTACACGATGTTTTATGTTTTTGCATGATGGATCAGATAGATCAACGAAGTACATCAATGATAATGGTTTGAGTGCATATGGAGTGTAAATGACATAGGGTTTATTGTGTGCTGCTTTTATTGTGCATAGATTGAAAGTTGAGCAAACTCAAAACTGTAAATAGCATGAGCAAAACAAAAATGGCAAGTCAATCCCAAGACTTTAATCCATCAATGGGAGAAACGGGGAGTTTATTAATCTTTAAACACTACTGTTAAAATAATCATATCAAGGTAAATCTCAATGAGAATTTTTAGGTCATTGCCGGCTTAACCTGTAGATCAACTTTGTTTTTCAAATATGTGGAGGATACCAAGATGGAGGATTGTTTCTTTTTCCATTCAAAGCAATATTTTTTCCTTTTTCTATTCAAAAAAACGTTGTTTCCTTTTCCGAATATTTCTACTTTTATCCATTTCAATGTGATATTGTTTCGTTTTCCTATTCAAAACAATATTGTAGTTTTCTCTAAATAGTTCAACTTTTCCATTTCAAATTTCTTGTTATTGTGTACTACTCACATGTCAAGTTCCATGTGCAACCTCTTTTTCCTCACTCCTTTTCCCCTCTTGTCTCAGTCTTACTGGGTTGGCAACTAACTATTTTTCTTCTCATTCATTCTTTTTTTCCAATGATGGATCATTAAGTGTGATTTGAAATGTCAACAATAAAAATCCAGAATCAGCAACATTAGATATTGCTATTACTGGCCCTTATCTCACTTTTGTATGTGACTATGACTAAACTACAAGCTGGAAACATATATCTTGAAAAGTTAGCATTGTGCCAACCAAATTTCCTGTAAGAACAAAATGACTGACTTAATTGCGTTGGAAATTCTTGAGATATTATTTTCCCGTGTCAATATTATTCTTATTGCTGTGACACAGCATAAGAGCGTCAGATTTTTTAGGCATCTTTGGCCTGTTTGTTGAAACCAAGGCAGACAATGTGGGAAGTCTTTTATTGGATTTCCGGAAATCTTATTTGGTGATAGTAAAGGTTCTATTACATCACTTCCTATTGATGTCGTGTTTAGAAATTGACTGAGAAGTAGGTGTCAGACCCCACTTTAAAATTGCTATTTCTTTATAAATCGGATTAGCTCTTATACTTGAATCTGTCATGGGGTCACATTTACTAACTGTTGATTTCCACTAGGAGTGCTCCCAAAGTGAATTTGCATTTACGTATAATTGAGGAGAAACAACTCTACAGGATATGCTTTGGGAGGAAAGGTTCTTTTGCACAATCTGGTAGACTTCTAGTTGCTTTCAGGACTCTTGCTCTGTGATAGGAAAGGTTCTTTTGCACAATTTCTCGTACTACACCCTGCTTAGAAATTCTAAACATGATTTTTAGGCCTTAGACCTCCTTTAAAATGGACATTTCTTCTGCACCAATTCCTCGTAATACCCTCTTCAGAATTCAAAACGTGAATTTTAGACCTGAAACCACCTTTAGAATGGGCATTTCCTTTGATGAACGGGAGCACAAATCTTCCCACCTAGAGCTGCCAAGGGGACAAGTATAGTGCACTTATTAACTATAGATTTGCACTTGAAAACTACTTCCAAAGTATATTTGGGATGCATATAATTGCAGAGGACGACGTGCACAGGCTTGGCGTTGATGTCTTTAATATGGGCAGTCCTATACAGCAGACAAAACTTATTGTCAGCAAATTACAAATAGTAAACCTTAAATAGGTACAAAATAGTGGAAGAACAAATCACCACAAAAATAGTAAAGTTGAAAAACAAGATGGTAAAGGTACGAATCTCGCTTAAATTTGTCTATTGCCCAGTGGCATAAATGACAGTAACTACATCCACTGGTATAATTTACAGTAATTACGTTAAGTGCCTCTCCTTAAACTGATAGGAGGGAGAAGCGTTTAATAAATAAAAGACCAAAGAAACACATTAATATACATAAAGATAGGGAAGATAACTTTCAAGTAAAATAAACTGTAGCAAATTAGAAATATCTAAAGAGTATGGGAGCACGATAACACCACAAAAATAATGAAGTTGAGAAACAAGATGCTAAAGATTCCTCAGAGTAATTTGTTTATATATCATTGATTGTGTCCAGTGGTAGTAATTATGTCCACAAGCATAACTTCCAGTAATTTAGTTAAGTGGCATAACTTACACAGTAATTATATTAACTGGAATAATCTATGGTAATTACATGTAATGATACTATTAGAAAAATAGATCATCAGAAACAAAGAAGATAGAAAAGAGAAATATTTTGTTATTCTAGTTTGTTATTTTTTGAATAATAGATGCATATTTATACAATAGATTTACTCACCAATATTCTAAAATTATTGTTAAATAAATTGACAAGAAATTGTGTCATGATTGACAACACACATGAACTTGACACCTAACTCGATATGACACACATCTAGAATATCTACAACTAGTCAGTGTTTACAACTCAAACTCTTTGCCACATATTCAGCACACTTAACCAGATGTAATTTATTCACTATAGTTGGAACATTACACATCTACAATAACTACAACTAGTCATTATTTACAACTCAATCTCTTTGCCACATATTCAGCACACTTAATCAGTTATAATTTATTCACTATAGTTGGAACATCAAATCTAACGTCGTCACTTAAACGTGACAATTGAAAAACATTATGTAGAAATTTGTTCTTTGAGAGATAGTTCATAGACTGGGAGGACTTCCTTAAGTTGCTCCTAATTGCTGGTATAGTCATGCAAGTATCATCCAACTTTGAAATGACATTCAACACCATTTCCACATAAAATGCCTCATAACCATCATAAATGTATGATGCTAGGCTTTCAGATATTTAGATCTCTTTGAACTATTTGACACCAATCCACACTTGTGTCTTACAACCCCAATGAGGTATAGTTTTTCCGATTCTATAGAACCTCATACTATTGAGCATTCATCTAGCCTCTACTAGATCATTAAATATTTTTCAAAATATGACAAGACCTTCATCTTCAATGAAATCATCATCACCATCAAGATCTGTGTCCTTAATAACTTATTATTCTCTAACACACATAATATAATAGGAAGACGACTCTGATACCATATTAGTAAAATAGAAAAATAGAAACAAAGAAGACATAAAAGTGAAATAATATGCTATTCTAGTTTGTTATTCTTGAATAATAGATGCACATTTATCCAATAGATCGACTCACCAATATTCCTATATTATTGCTAAATAGATTGACAACAAACCACTTCATGAACATGAACTTGACACCTAACTGGATATGGGAGATACATTTACAATTAGTCATTATTTACAACTCACTACAGTTGGAACATTAATATAAAAATATTAAAAGGTAACATATAATAAATCTATAGTAAATAAAATTAGAAACATAATAAAATAATTACAAAAATAATAAATAAATACATTTTACGAAATAAATTCTAAATTACATTTCAAATGACAAGAAGAAGAAGCATTTGGTGTCATGAGCACCAAATACAAGATTCATGAAAAACATTGATGTGAAACTATTCAAAGATCACATAAAGAAAAAATATATAACTTTTAAAGTAGATAAGATCACAAAAAATGTAGATGAATTACAAAATTAATAAATGATAAATTTTCCACAAATGAAATAATAAAAAGTTATTTATTAATTTTATTATTATTATTAAAAATTAACTTTTGAAACAAAAATAAAGTAAATAATGTAGAAAAAATAAAGTAAATAATTGAAGTATTTATGAATTAATGTAGTAAAAATAATAAAAGGTCCTACAACTAAAAAACTTTTATCAAGTAAATAAAATAGCGTTAATGCTATTTTAAAGAATGATATATCTCTATATACAAGTCAAGTGTTATTAGAAACTTGTGATTTGGAAGAGTTGCATTGCATGGTTAGAGTTGTATTGTATGGTTAGAGCTTCAACATAGGGGTAGGGAACAATTGTTAGGGCAAACTTAAACAACACATTCTTCGCTTTGACTTGTTCAAGTGACATATTTGAAATCACAAAAGCACAATTCCAGTTTTAACTTGCCAACTCATTAGGAATCACAAAACCACACTCCAAACTTCAGGTTGCTTAGGAGGCTAATTTTAAATCATAAAAGCCCACTTCAAATTTTGATTTACTTGAGAGGCTCATTTGATTTCAAATGAACTACCTAAGAGCTTGGATTGAGTTGTTTTAAGCTTGTCCCTAACATATAACTTTACTACCTTATTGGACATTACAAGTCTCTATCTCAAAGCACAAACACTTAGGTCAAAATGTTTGTTAGTAGGGGCAAGAGCCTTGAACATAGGTATATGTACAAAATGACGTAGAATGTCGAATATAGTAAGACAAACTTTGTGACTTCAAATGAACCACCTAAGCAAGCTAAATCTTATATTTAGTTGTTTAAGCTTTTCCCTTAACAAGCAACTTTACCCTACTTTATTTTTAACATCATGAGTCCCATTTTGAAGCACTATCACTTAACCAAAATATTTCGTAGTAAAGTCATCACCTTTGATAATGGGCATACCTACCTATTTGAGATTATGATGAACTCCCAATGCGCAAAAGAATAAAGTAAACTTGCCTTATCAATAGCTAGAAATATGATTTCAGAATTGGCATTCAAAAGCCTTGATTTGGGATTCTGGAACTTGAAATCCAGATTACTATTTTGGGAATTTTAGTAGGGACTGTTTCGTTCACCAAGAATTCATATTTTGGGAATTTTAGTAGGGACCATTTGGTTCACCAAGAATTCATTATAACAATACTCATTTCCTCCGTTTGGTTGCAAATTTCTAAAATTGGAATATTGACATGAGTAAGGTTTTTTAATTTTAAAATTTAAAGATGAATGGAATGCATCATTTTAAGGTGATCAAAACTTGATATAGCGCAGGTGTAAATCAATTTAAAATTTGAATTTTGGGGGTATTGGCCTACAATAACACTACTGAAAACCTTCCCCTATCATGATCTCCATCTCCATCTGTAGCTTCTTGTTAAAAATGTCTACTGTCATTGGGAAGAAGGAGAAGAGAAGGCCAAGCAAGGCGGATGCAGAGACAGACAGAAAGAGAAAGAGAATCCTCCTCCCCTTCACACGGCAAGGAATGTTGTAATCGAGGGTCGTAGTGGCAGGGGACTAGACGTGAGGAATAATAATCCCTTTGCTTATAAACACAACACCTCTGCAATGCCTTTGGAGCACACGATTAGGTCAAGGGTTCGAAATTTAGGCAGATCAAAGGAGCCTAGGCAACCAATATTACCAACGGTGAGATCAGTAACAGGTGGCCTACTTCTTCTCTACCCTCCTCCACCAATAATACCAATGGTAAGTCGTCTTCCTCTATGGCATGCATAATCTCTGATTTGCAACGACAACGACAACAAAGAGAAAGAGACCGAGAATGCAGAAGAGATGAACGGTAATGGCAGCAATTACGACATATTTTCGAGTGTGAAACCAAATAGGGTTGTGGCGGATACCAAAAATTATTGGTTTCAATAAATTTCGAATGCTCATTTTCTTCCAAATTGGAATTAAAATGGGTATGTCACCAATTCCAAGTATTTGGATGGAAGACGAAATCCTTGTGTGCAAAACAGTGGATTGAAATTTTTTTAGAATTCCAAATCCTAATTCCCACTCAAATCCACCATCCAAATGGGCCCTAGAGGTGTGAACCTTTACCTATTAAGAATTGAAAGCCACGTATACATCTAGTTCATTCTTAGAGAATGAGAGAGATTCTTAAACACCATCAACTCAATAGTACCAAAATCAAGAAATTAAAACTGCCTTATAAATCTAGTTGGTTGAGATTGGAAGATAGATACCTAAAATCGAAATTGAAAGGGACTTATACACTAGTTCTAAGAGCTTGAGAAAGAGATCTACTTAAGCCCTATAGATGTGAATGGTTCCACAAATAACAATAATTTTATATCCTATTTGATCTTATAGTCAACAACAATTTTACAGCCTATCAAATTTTTTTTTTTTTAAAATAAATAATTGCATTATTTTTATTGATCCTAACTTTGCACACCCTATTTCCATCAACGTTTCGGATGAGAGGTTTGTGGGGGCAAGCAACCGTGTATCTACCTGCTAAGGCAGTGCAAGTACTGGCTACAATCATCGATAAACCTGTTGGAGATTGCAAGCGACTGACACGTGTCCTTTTATTTTAAAAAATGTGACCTACTGACGTCTATCCATCTATGACAGATATAGAATTGGAAATAAGTCCACACCGGTGATATCATTTGAGCCCTCTTCTATTGAAAAAATATGTCATTGGGCACAAAATTCCTATGGTTTGCAAACAAAATGTTAGATAAAGACAACATATTTGTTGAATTCAAGGCGTCATGGGAATAAAGGCGTAGCAATGTCTTTATTGGAGAAAGACTTGTTATTTTTTTCTCAAACTTATGATGATAATAATTGTAGCATTCCTTTATTTGTAGCAATAATTTATGATAATATTTGTAGCATTCCTTTATTTGTAGCCTTTTTATGCAACAATGATCTCATTGATTTCACATTAACAAATTTTCTATGAAGATATAATGTTCATCAATGACTACAGATTACTGCAAGCCAAAAACAATTTGAAAGGCCAAGAGAGATTATGGTAATTACCTTTTTTAAATAATTAAGATAGGGCGAAAAAGAGACTATAATAGAAAAAATCACAAAGGTGAAGGAATATTGTAATTTAAAAAGGGAGTAAAAGAGACTATATTTGATCATTGCTGACTGTATAAAGTAGATGAGCCGTCGTATGATCATGCAAAATATTATAGAAGTACGTAAGTTATTTTGGAAGAGTAATATATATGCACTTTATAATGAATGATTATCAAAATATTTAAATCTAAGATAAATACAAGAGAGTCTAGTTAGTAATAAACATTTTAATTTTAAATTGAGTGGAAGAAGTTAGACAAATTTAAATTTAATTCTTTTAATGTGGTTGAAGTATACGTATGATGTCATTTAGTTGAGTATTTTTTCAAAATTTATATTTTAAGTGTATCTTCTATAACAAATACATTATTAAGAACTACTTAATTGAATGAGAAAATCAAAGTCTTATTAATATTAACACATTTTAATTGCATAACTACAGAGATTAGGGTGAGAATAGCAAAGACAACAAATAAGGTGAGAATAGCAAAGACAACAAATGAAGTTCCCCACATTTTAATTGCATAACTACAGAGACTAGGGTGAGAGTAGAAAAGACAACAAATGAAGTTCCTCAAACCTTAACTACAACGGGAAATGATCAACAAAAAAATAGTTGAAGGAAATGGAGCCCACTTAGTTTAGTTTGAGAGTGAGAAATAATTTTTTGATTTTAATTTCTTTTTAATTAATTTATTATTTGGTTTGATTCTTTCCTATTAAGCTGTTTTAAACAATTTATTCAAATTGAAAAATAAATTATTTTATTTTAAAAATGTATTATTTTATTTGATGTAACTAGTGTACACTTTTAAGTGTATTAAACTTCAGGCTATTTTTAAAACGATTTCTATCAATATTTATATGCCAACTTAGAATATAATTTTAAATTAATATAAAATTGTAGATGATATTGATTTATTTCATTAACTACCCATTTTTAATGTTCATTTCATTATACTACCCATTTTTAACTAGTGAATGTTAGTTTTTTTAAAAATTTAATTTATTTTATGATTAATTATGTCACTAAATAACTTTTTTTTTTAATACTATACAATCAACTAAGTTGCAACAATAACATTAGTCAACAATCTTATTATACTAAAAATCTTTACCGTGTTCTAAATTTATTGATTCTAGATAGTATAAAATTAGAAAAATAAATTATTTTACTAAATATTATTGTTTAAGACTCATTGATAAAAATCATAATTTTTTAAATTTAAATTTAGGTTTTTGAGGAAATTTTTTTACTAGAACTAAAATTCAATAAGAAAACTTTGTATATTTGATTTTTTAAATAAAAATATCTAAAGAGCACAATTTAAATAAAATAATAATATATTTTTCAATTTGAATTAAACTATTTAAAAATAAATCATAAATTAAACATAATTTAACTATAAATAACTAAATTAAATATGTTCAAGAAATAAAATAAAATAATAATATATTTTTCACTTTGAATCAAACTATTTAATATTACTTGAAAGTAAATAATTATTAAATAATAATTTAAGTAAAAGCATTAATTAAAAATATTCAAGAAATTTTTTTGTTTAAATTGTTTCGTCAGCTTAAAAGCTACATTTCCAAGGTGGTAAGTTAATTATATTTTTTCAAGAAGCAACTGCAAAGGTGAGGTGCAAGGGGTTCAAAGAACATTCTTTTAGCCACTTTTAGCGGGTTCAAGGTAATCTTTCACAACTATCTCCAATTTATTTTTCCTACAGTTGTTCCTTTGCATGAATACTGGATAATTATTATTGCCCTCTTGCAAAGGAATCATGAGCTCATCTTTCCATTTCTTTGTTAATAATAGCATTGTTTTGAATTGCAAAGGGCTGTTAATTACTGGCACAAACTTAAGGGGTGTGGATGTAGATGCTATACATGATAGACTATATGAGCATCTAGAGGAACTCTTTGTTGGTGAAATCCTTGATAGCAACCTATTAATGGCTACATCTTTTCCTCTTGCAGCTATGAGCCCTAGACTGATACACGAATATGTAAAGCCATTATGATATTAGGTCCGAGTGTATAAGGAAAAATTATGGAGGGAGTTTAATTTCTACAGACTATGAAACCATGATGCTCGTCTTTAAAATCCTCAAACAATCTTTTGCATACTTCAGTCCCACATAGTCTCTTGCCAAGTTCAATGAAGCACCTGACACATATCACAGTGTCATAGCAAGAGATTGGATTTTGAAATTCTATAGAGGTGGTTTACGTCTACCTGTAATTTTGAACAAAGGTCATATAAAACCTCACATACATGATTTAATGGTCCCTCTACACAGGTTAAGAGGTTCTTCCGATGCCTATCTTTTTGAGGAATAGATATATTTCTTCATAGAAATCATATTACAAGGGAAACAATATTTAGATCGGGGAGAATTGATTGTAGTTCATTAAGGGAACAATTAAAGTTGACCCAAATAATAAAAAATAATTTCTTTATGTCCACATTTGATGTATTGTTTGGCATGCACACAAAATCTTACAAATATTCCACATGAACCATGGGATGAGAACATCACCATTTACCGATACTACCCCTTATTATAGAAGAATCAAATCCTTGCTAACTATAGAAGGCTTCGTGAAATATTTATGGGTAAACTCTATTTTGAACTAGTTGGTGTGTTTGAATAGAGAATCTCACCTAAAGCTCAAAAATTGGTTTAGACCTATGGAAGCTTTTACATCAAAATTCCTAGGTTCACTTATATTAGAGGGGGAAGATTTGAAGAGGAACCCATGAGATTCCCCAGATTTTCTATAGATTATTTTTTGTTAGCTGAAGTGTGCAGATGATTGCAGGTTGTAGTCTAAAGATTCCTCCTTGAAGAGAAGTGGGATATGGTTTTTCCTATTAATCTTGGTAGGCTGTCTTATATAATAATGGAGGACGCTGCGAACATTGGCTATGACTTGAGTAGTTTTAATTTGAAGTTCTATCAAGAAAGGAGAGGTTTTGATAACAAGAGATTTGCAAGAGATGCAATATAACTAGAAGGTCTGATTGTATCATCCCCAACCTTGAAGATCATTAGGAACATCGCCCTAATGAATGTGAAGTTCATAAACATGATCATTCCAGGTTCTTATTGTCTCAAGTCACCTCATTTTAGTTGAACATGAAAATAAATGGAGTACAAGATGATGGTTCAAACTTTGTTGAACCAAGTTATTTGAAGCTAGATGGAATAACTCTACCTGCTATTGATTGGACTCAAGATGAAAAGGATGATATTCTTAAGATAACTAAAGATGTTGAATGTACCAAGGCTTGGTTAAAATAGAAAAGAAAGGAGAAGACATCCTTGAACTAGTCAAAATAAACTGATAAAAGCCCACAATACTCTTATTTCTAATATTATTATTTCCATTGACCATGTAGGTAAGACAAGAGGTTCAAGGGAACCAATTAAAAATCAAGCTGTGGTGCAAAGAACTAGATCTAGAACCAAATCCCAGAAGTAGGAAAAATGGAAACTTAAGAACCTATTAGGGTAGACTTGGTGAAATGCCCTGCCAGGGAACCCAAAAGAAATTAACCTCAAGTTTCACGAAGTTTGTTAAACATTTTTTTCTAAGATAACCACAACAAGAGATAAAATATCAGAAGTAATAACTCACCTACATACAACCATCATAAACAAATTACATCTCTTAAGGGTTCCATGATGTTGAATTACATATATAAGATTATTAATATTAAATCTAATGCACAACCAAAATCCACATCATAGAATAACCACAAGTACAAATTTAATTAAATAATATACAATTACATAGGATGCCATTTGGCTTAACTAGAATGCATGATCATCTGCTGTACAATTCATAGGGTATGGAAGAATATACATCATCAATAAAATACATCATATCATAAGCTCTTTGAAAATTAGGTACAATGCAACCGAATATTACTATCCAATAGAAATACAAGATTAGAAAGAAAGGAACAACTAAACAAGCACACCCAACATCAACATCTAGCTGTTGGATCTCAATGGTATATAAAAAACTACCACCCAACCTAGTGGAACCTAAATGGACCACTCCCACTGTGTTGAAGAGATAATTTCAAGTCCTATACGAATATCAATCCACAAGTCAAAACAACATCTAGGTCAAGGAAAACCTAATAGCAATCTATCTCAAAGGTACCAAGACACAAGTAACATCTAAACCTAGAGGCCAAAAAGACATGTAAGAAATCTACTGTGTAAGTAGGCAAGTGTTATCAAATGAGCCAACTCTAAGGTTACCCTTGTAGCCTCTCTGGACTTTGGCCCCTAGTGTCTCTATGTGACATCAACATCCTCTTGTACAAACAAGGCCTACTAATGAAGCAAGGTCGTAACCAAGCATCCTCTGTACTCTCATCCTACCCTGCACTAGCACTCAAGGCATGAGTGAGGAAAAAAAGCTGATTCTTATTAATTCATTTTACTCATTTAATGAAATGTTGTCACTTATTAAAATAACTGACAATGGGTTACCCAGGCACCCTCTTTAGGGCTCTGACCTCCATTTCAAGCCACTTCCCAACATACACATAGATTACCTACCCTAAACTCATGAAAATTACAACTCATAAAATCACAATTTTCACCTCAGTCATTTACAAGTGATTGGAAAGCACCTAAAGATAAAGCACAATATTCACCTCAATCCTATACAAGCAACTAGAAATTACCAATAGATAACTGATTGAAAAACTCAAAGGTTACAACAAAAAGTCACAATAATCACCTTAGTTCTATACAAGCAACTAGAAAGCATCAAAAAATAATTGATCAAAACTTAGTGGTTACACCAGGAAAATCACACTATTCACCTCAATTGTATAAAAGCAACTGGAAAGTACTAACAAATATATGATAAAAAATCCTCATAGAAATATGTGACTACATCACAATGGTCGAGTATAAAAGATCATATACATAACATCATCATAGAACAAAATCCTTCAAGCCTTTGGTAAACATTCTGACTGGTTAACGTACTAAGTCAAACCCGAAACCCCAACATTGAAAACAACAAACATCTCATCAAAATTTTAACCACTATTTTCATAGTTCAATTCGTTTTCAAAATACAAAGATTCGATATACAACCAGGGTTTCAATTTTCATTACCAAAGTGTCAAAATTACTAAGGTATTCAAATTATTTAAAAAGTAATAAAATTTCCCTAGTATTAGAAATCATTTTCTTATTACTAAATCCATTTTTCTTTTTAAACAAAATAACACAACTTACTGCTAACTTGTAAAACTAATTCTTTTGTTAAATATTATTAAAATTAAGTAATACTTATTAAATTATTTAAAGTAATAATTATCAAATTATTTATAAAATAATACTAATTTATTAATAACCATAATTATTAATTATTAATATAATAAATTTATTTATTTATTTTAATAATATTTAATATTAATTAAATTAATTTATAATACTTAAAAATTACATTAAATTTTTAAATAAATAATTTTTTTTTTAAAAAAAAAATTAACCAAATCACATGCATATATTATAAAAAGAAATCCCCAAACTATGGGGTGACCACTATGCGGCCCTAGGCATGCGTGCAATTAGACTACGCTAGTAGTAGAGGCTACCGCATGATAGCCTTGGTTGCTATTGCAGTCAACTATGATAAGTAACAAAAAACCCCAAATCCAAAATCCAAGAAAATGTATAACACGATTTCATTTTTTTCTTAAAAAATATTATTATTACCACAATAATATATTATTATTGTGGTATATATATATATAAAATTTAATTTAATAACAGATCAGGTAGGGAAATAATTGTAAAAGTATCAAACTTGATTAATTAGATTTGAGTCTTCCATTTCAAAACCTATTCCAAATTCTGTATTTTCCAAACAATCCAGTTTCAAATACAAGATTCTCAAACAAAGGTTTCCAATCTTTAATTCATTTATAGATGTTTTCCAAACGAAGAACAATAAATTCACAAACAAGGGTTTCAACCTAATTAATTCTGAATACAGATCCATAATCTCATAGAAGACAAAAATCTCAAAAGAAGAATTACTGGGCAAAACTTCAACAAGATCCTACCTAGATCTAATGCTAACAATCAAATACATAGAGCTCGAAAGCAAAATTCCCTTTATTTTGAAACCCTCTTCCCGGAAATTGGCTCCTCCAAATCTATGTGTGGAGAAATGAGCTCCCATTTCTTAATAAAGAACTTTCTCCAATTAGGGTTTGAGTTTTGCAATCACGTGAAACCTTTTTTTAAATTATTTTGTTTTATTTTAATTTCATGTGCAAACTTTTGCATTTTAATTAAAATAAACTTTATTAAATTTGTTCTTTCTCTCTTTTATTAAATCACAAGACGTCTATAATAAAATATTTATTAATTGAAGTAATAATAATATTTTGAGTTTATTATAAAAAATAAAACTCTTAAATAAATTATTATTAAATTAAATAAATATAATTACTAAAATGAGAACTTTAATTAAATCTTTTAAATTTAATTCTTTTATTTAATTAATTTCATAATTAATTAAATATAATTAATAATATTGATTTTTCATTATAATTTTTTTTATTAAATTAAATCATTTAATTTGATTTAATTATAACTGAAAATCAAAATAGACCCACAAAACTAAAAAATGACAAACCCATTATAACGTCCAGAATACTAAATCAAACTCAAGGGTTAAAATCATGAATTCACGTCGCTTGATGAATTCAAAATGGTAAATAACTCATATACTTGTCCTAATTTCTAGGACAATTGGCTTAAGGTAAGGATTTGGACTCAAGAATTATCTCCCCTCTTTTACCATTGAGATACTGCGATAGGGCAAGCTCATCCTGGTAATTTAGGGAAGTCGATGCCCAATACCTACAATCTGCATAAAATTCGAGCATGTTCATACACATATAATCTAAACTAAATAGGCAATGGCAGGGAGTGGTGCATTGTGTAGATCCTGACTAGCAAGTGACTATGACTCCCTCCCTCAACTACATTAGAAACATCAATCATAAAGTAAAACATACAAGTACACTATACACATGTAAGTATGGGATAAGTAACCATAGAAACTACATATAAATTATCCATCTAACTATAATCATGAAATAACTGAAATCATGATATGAACATACATATATCATCATTGAAATAATAAACATAAACACATGAAATAACTAAGTATTAAGTAGCTCAACAAATATATCAACTAAGTCTAAAATAACATCTAATCAAATCTGATAACCAAGTATCACTAATCATAAAACATAATCATAAAACTAGCCTAAAAGAATCTAAAAATCCAATATGAAAAGTAAACTAGGGATAGGCATTACATCCACCCCCCTACACTCAGGCTTACTCCTGGAAGCCTAGAGGAAAGATAAAAACTTTAGCACTCACTATATGGGTCCCATTGGACCCTTTCCCCCTGTAGAAGGATAAGACTCCACTAAAAAAACCCTCTAAGATCTACTCATATCTCCAACCACAAGTTTTGAAGCTGTAGGTCTCTGATCCAAGAACTGTCATTTCCATTGAGGACAATGGGATGACTTATTCCTGTGTTGTCCACATGAAAAACATTCTTCGTCAAAACTCCTCTGCACTCTAGGTGCACTGGACTACTAAAAAATACCCCCACTAGAATAAGGAGTACTCTATGCTAACTAGTCATATTGATTGCGCTTAGAGTACAAAGAATCTCTAGAGTGTGAACCTCTGCCACCACTCTGTGTTGGAGGATAAGATCCTCTCTCTTGTTATTGCTGATTGCCTCAAGAAGAAGAAGACTTCCTACTACTACTTGCTCCCTAATTACCTTTGGACCTTGATGCTACAGGTGCTCCCACAAAACTACCATGTCCCAAGGTGACATTTTTCTCTACAAGGATAGCCTGACGTACCTCATCCTTAAGGGTTTTAGGTTGGAAAAAACTTACACCCCCAATGAGACAGTTGTTTAGACCCCAAATGAAATGCTGAACCATCAATAGTGAACTATCACTAGTTCCTGCATAAGCCATGAGCTCATAAGATTTTCACTCATACTCTGCCACGACCATAATATACTACCTCAAACTATGGAACTCATCTACCCTCTTCTGGTGTCATTACTCTAATAGGAAGTGTTCATGGAAGTTTTCAAGGAACAACTCCCATGTAACAATATTCATGTTCAGACCCAATTTCTTTTCCTTAGTGTTCCACCACATAGCCCCAAAGAGCTCTAGATGGGTGATGGCATACCTCGCTTTGAAATTAGAGTCAAATTCCTACATCACAAAACATCAATCTAAAGCAATCAACCACTGCTCTGCTACATATCTTGTACCGACTGATGTAGGAGCTTCCGAGGGTCATAAATTTTGACTCGGATGTGGGTTTTAGCTGAAATTTTACAAGAAATTGTGAGGAGTTATTCAGATTTTTGATGAGCTCAACTCAATTGGTCGCCATTTAAACATTTTTTCAAGAGCCTGAAATATCATCTTAGCCTCCAAAATTGGACTTTTGTGTTTTTTTCTTTTTCCATTTTTTAGGAAGTTGTTTTTGTAATAAATTGAAAATCATATTGTTAATTTCATAGATTAGTTGGCAATTAATCTTTCCTTAGTTGGTGACTTTTCTTGGGAAAAATTAGGATTCATAGGATGGGTTTTGAAAATTACCAAAAATGGAAAAATCTATTTTCCCAAAAATCTGCCAAATATGATAATTTTTGAAATTGTAATAACTAGTGTTTTTTCTTTCATTGTAGGGTAGAGTAGAGTTGGAAAATGTTTAGTGAAGGATCCGACATTCTGAAAATTTTGTGTTATGTAATTTTTTGAGTTATTGTTTTGAAGGTTTGAGCTACATCACCAACCCCATTGAAAGGTTTGAACTTGGACCTCTATAGGTCCTTCATCTGAGTGGCCTTAGCTGACCTCTGTCTATCACCATGGAGGTCTCTCCGAGGACTCCTGGATCTTCACCTCTCCTCATTCCCAACATGATGTGATCCCTCTTGATCAAAATCCTTGGGAGGACATAGGCGCTCTAAGAACATCCTCATCATCTATCTCAAATTAGTCTCATCTGAGTTAGCATGCTCTTCTCTATGGCTCTCCTCTCTATTCTCCTCCTGAACAAGACTCTCTCTAGGAGTCAAAAAAGGACTATCATACCTACCTCTCCCATGACCTATATCTCTACCTGCACTATGACTTGTAACAGTGGATCTAGTCTTAGACACCATACTTGTACAACACCCAAGAAAGAACAACAAAATGCTCACAAAGTCAAACAATGCATACCACCTTAAAGCATAATCATAAGAACATATGTTTGAAATCCAACGAAAAAATAATTCAAAATTTTCCTTTTTCTATGTTTCAAGAAATCAAGTTTGAAGTTTCAAGTGTTCAAGTTGTAATAGATACATAACATTATTTAAGTTTTGTTTCAGTTTGAATAGTTGACAACTAGTAGCATTCCAATATACCTAGAGCTCCCAAAGTAGAAACTAGGGTTGATACCAAATGTAGTTCCCTACCAGGGAATCCAAAAGAAATTAACCTAAACTTTCACTAAGTTTGTCGATTTTTTTTTAAAGATAACAACAACAAGAGATAAAATAGTAGTTTCAATAAATCACATACATAGAACCATCATAAACAGATTACATCTCTTAAGGGTTCCATGATGTCGAATCACATGTATAAGTTTATTAATATTAAATCTAACACATAACCAAAATCCACATCATGGAATAACTACAAGTACAAATTCAATTAAATAATATACAATTACATAAGATGCCACTTGGCATAACTAGAATGCATGATCATCTATTGTACAAGTCACAGGGTATGAAAAGCTCAAAGAAAATACATCATCAATAAAATACATCATATTGTAAGTTCTTTGAAAATTAGGTACAATGAAACATAATATTACTATCCAATAGAAATACATGACTAGAAGGAAAGGAACATCTGCACAAGCACACCCAACATCGACATCCAGCTGTCAGATCTCAATGGTATAAGAAACACTACCACTCAACCTCATGGAACCTAAATGGCCCACTCCCACCATTTTTAGGAGATAATCTCAAGTCCCATATGGATATCAATCCATAAGTCAAAAAAAAATCTAGGTCAAGGAAAACCTAATAGCAATCTATCTTAAAAGTACCAAGACACAAGTAACATCTAAACCTAGAGGCAACAAAGACACATAGGAAATCTACTATGTAAGTGAGCAAGTGCCATCACATGAGCCAACTTTAAGGCTATCCTTGTAGCCTCTCTAGACTCTGACCCCCTAGTGTCTCTATGCGACATCAACATCCTCTCATATAGACAAGACATACTAACGAAGCCAGGTCACAACCGAGCATCCTCTCTACTCCCATCCTAGCCTATACTAGCACTCAAGGCATGGGCAAGGAAAAACACTGACTCTTATTAATTCATTTTACTCTCATTAAATGAAATGTTATCACTTATTAAAACAATTGGCAATGGGTTACCCAGGCAACTTCTTTAGGGCTCCAACCTCCATTGTAAGCCACTTCCCAACATACATATAGATTACCTACCCTAAGGTCACAAAAAGTACAACTCATAAAATTACAATTTTCACCCCAATCCTTTACTAGAAAATGGAAAGCACTTATAGATAAAACACTGTATTCACCTCAGTCCTATACAAGCAACTGGAAAGCACAAATAGACAACCGATCAAAAAAATAAATGGTTACAACAAAAAAGTCACAATAATCACCTCAGTTCTATACAAGCAAATGCAAAGCATCAAAAGACAACTGATCAAAACTCAGTGGTTACACAAAGAAAATCACACCATTCACCCTAGTTCTACACAAGCAACAAGAAAGCACTAACAAACATCTGATCAAAACTCTTCATAGAAATATATGACTACATCACAATGATCATGTATAAAAGATCATATACATAACATCATCACAAAACAAAATCCCCCACTCCTCTAGTAAACATCATGACTGGTCAATGTACAAAGTCCAACTTGAAATCCCAACATGTAAAGCCAAAAACATCTCATCAAAATTTTAACCACTATTTTTATAGTTCAATTCGTTTTCAAAACGCAAAGATTCGATATACAACCAAGGTTTTTGTTTTCATTACCAAACAATCAAAATTACTAAAGTTTTCAAATTATCAAAAATGTAATAAAATTCCCCTAGTAATAGAAACCATTTCCTTATAACTGAATCCATTTTCCCTTTTTGAACAAAATAACACAACTTAATGCTAACTTGTAAAATGAATTCTTTTGTTAAATATTATTAAAATTAAATAACTCTTATTAAATTATTTAAAGTAATAATCATCAAATTATTCATAAAATAATACTAATTTATTAACAATCATAACTATTAATTATTAATTTAATAAAAATTATTTAAAATTAATAATAATATTTAATATTAATTAAATTAATTTATATAAAAAATGGTGACTAAAATATACTGAGCAAAAAAAGGTCTTATAAAAAAAGTAGTCTTACCCTGAATGAATGAATTTTGCCCTCTTAACATTATCCCCATCTCCCTGCATCCCTTCCAAATAATCTTAACTATGATCGACAATAGGGTTCATATCTCCCAATCAATAACAAATTCGCTGTGCTGGCAAAAGAAAAGGATGAAGGTATAGTCCACTATGGATCCAAATTCAATACTTTAGTTAAGAAACATGAAGAAAGACCCAGAGAGATCAAACAAGGGTAAAGAAAAACACATTTAAATAACATGGAGGAAGAAGGATGGAAATGAGTAACAAGTAGAAGAAATAGGAGGGGCAAGATGGATACAAAACTGATGATTATGGACAAAACAAACAGAAGCGGGAGGATATGTTAGAAAACAAGAGGTTTTTTTCAATAAAACAGGATATGCTCAGGAACAAATTAGGGAATCCACAGTAGAATATGATAATAATAGTATAACAGGGAAGCAAAATCTAGTTATAGTCTCAATAGTAAATAGCATCCCGCTAGGTTATAGACAACAACAATCTTTATACAGTGCTAAAACTAGGGAAAATTCTATGAATTATCATAAACCTAGGTTATATATTCACCCTTATAAAAGATTATGTGATAGAAAGGACATTGCTGATTTTTTTTTGCCTCCATCTAAGGTAACGATATCTAATTGGTAAATCATTCTTTGATATACTAATGTATCATCTTAAAATGGAAGCACTTCCATGTTAAGAGTGTTTAACCCTCTGAGTAACTAGTCTAGGGTCATGTCAAGTGCCTTGAATAGGTCTTTGCATGGATCTAGCTATTTCCCCCCTATTATGCTTCTCTCTCTCTCTCTCTCTCTCTCTCTCTCTCTCTCTCTCTCTCTCTCTCTCTCTCTCTCTCTCTCTCTCTCTATTTCCAACCTCTTTCTAATAACTTTCTCTATCAAATTAAGGACTTTGACTTTCTGGGTCAAGGATGACCTAAAGGGTCAAGGTCAACCTTGACCCTGACCTAGGGTAGGGTCGATCTCATCCCTAACCTAGGGCAGGGTTGATCTCTTCCCTAACCGAAGGTCCAATTTTCAAGTTCAACGAGTTTTGGGATATCGAGCTTCAAAAAGTTTCATTTTCTCGCTTCTAGGTTGTGTGCTTCAGGTTTCAAAATGGTACACTTTAAAATTGCATTTAATCTAGGTCCATTTCTTGGGGTTAAGGTTAATTAGGATTTAATGCTCCTATGTTAGCCTTCTCTAGAAGTTTATGCCCTAGATCTCTTTATAAAGAATCCTTCTTCCCTCATTTTATCTAATGATCATCTAGGAAATTTCAAGCAAGCATTCTGTTAAGTATTGTCAAGGAAGCATCCTCATTTTATCATTCAAGCATTGAAGTTTTCCATTGAAGATCAAGGATTCAAGAATTCAAGCCTTTGAAGGGATTTGGTTCAAGCATTCAAGATTCATCATTCAAAACCCTAGATCTATCCATTATGGTGGTGTGATCTTCCTTCAAGATCCTTTGTTCATCTTCTAGATCTATTCATTCTTCTCTCAAGGAAAATTCCAAGCATACAATCATGAGGTTTTGATTTACATTTGTTAATGTCATGTTCAAGCTTTCATCAATATACTTGTTTAGATTTCAAATATAATTGCATATCTATTGAATACCATAGCTTTGTTGTTAGATTTGATTCTACTACTTGCTAGCATTTTTCATTTCAATTCCATTATTAAGGTTGATTCCAAACTGGGGTTTGACCAAGTCAAATCCCTCATCCAAGCAACAAACCATTTTTCTTGCAGGCACAGGTAAAAGACAATGAATCAAAGTTCAAATTTGGACACCATTTTCACTGAGCTTGAAGGATCCGCAAACATAATTTTCATTAGAGCAATATAGGTCAAGGTCGACTTTTTTGGGGTACAATTGTACCTTGGGGAAATATTATGCCTCGCTATCTAGGTCAAGGTCGACCTAACCTTGAAAGTACAATTTTTTTTTGGGTTTTCTCCATTTCAACATTGCCAGTCAGAAATAAGTTGCAGAATTTACCAAAACTGTACATAGACATAAAAAATTAGCATTTTGTAGATTTACCCTACTTTGAGGTTAGTATTTGTCTTATTGATTTCAAGTGCTTATTTTCTATAGTAGATTATAGGATTTCCTCCTTTCTTCATATTCTCCATTGTTTGATTCATTTGTGCATTGATCACTTCTTTGTGATTGATCAATTTGGATCATTCCTTTTGGGAATTTGGGTTAGGGATAGATCCTATATTCCCCCTTCACACACATTTCTTTCTATCATCCATATTTTCCTTTATTAATTCAGATGAACACATTATTGACCTATTCATTTTTGGCGAACCTAACACACTTACCCCTATCTTTTGTGGAATTAGATGCCCTATTGTGTTTTATGGTGTTAAATTTAAATGGTCTTTTCTTGCATTCAGATTAGATTTAGTTTTTGCTCTTGCATTTTAAATTTATAAATACAAAAAAAATCTATATATTCAATAAAAATACTAAAACATTTCTTGCATTTTACTTACTATGAAGATCATTAAGATGCTTTAGTGTGTGGTTATGTTCCTTATCACTCTTCTTCTAGCATCTCTTTACCATAATTATGATTTTTATGAGAGTATCATTCATTTTATTATGTCTACAATCTTTCATTTTATTCTCACCCATGCTTTTGTGAATTTGACTGATACTAGTCTTCCTACATTCAAAACTTTCATTAAAGATTCATGTGGTAGACTTATTATTCTCTTGGATTATGTGAAGAATTTGGTAGATTATACACCATCTCCTAATCTTCCTGATCTTAATCTTATCATCCCTAATCCGATGCCTAATTATCCATCTATTAATCCTTGTTCTTCCCATACTTAAGATGCAATTCAAGCTATAGTTCAAGATGAAAATGTGCAAGACTTCTTTGATTTATCTTCTCCCTCAATTCATGATGATATCAAAGGAAAGGGAAAAGAAACTCCTTCAAAGCCTGCTATTCCATCTTATACAAATTTTTCTCATAAACATGATAAACAATTACCTCCTATAGACACTTTACATGATATGTACACTATAGGATATAATATGATAACTAAACAAGGTTATAAAGGGTTAGGGCTTGGAGCTAATGAGCATGGTATTACATATCTAGTTCATATATCCCCTAAACTAGATTTTCATGGTGTTGGTTTCTTGAAATCTCAGGATAAGGTGGGTGATTTTAAACATCATCCTCCTCTTCATAATCTTCTACCTACACTTACCTTGGATAACCCTAATATTCATTAAGAGGTGGCTATAAAGGTTATGTTGAATTTATAAATTCCAAAAAAGAAATCTTTAAACCTATACCAAAAGATGCCTTATCCAAGTACATATGTCCTTTTCATTATCATAATACACACTTACTTGCTGATTGTAAGCATTTCAAATTATATGTTTGTGAAAGAGCTTCTTTAGAAATTATATCTCACTCTTGTGTAGTTTTACAATTCCTTCATAATTTTGATATAGGGGATTCCCCTCATTATGATATAATATAGATCTCTTCTCTTCTTGTCTCTAGACTGGGGGGCAAGAGGTGTAATTTCATCTAGTCTCTTAGGATCCATTAGGCCTTTTATTAGGCTTAATTGGTACTCTTTCTTCCTATTTTTCTATGATTTTGTATTATACTCTACTCAAGATATATTTTCTATGAAATTCTTTTGTAAAGGTATCGCTTGTCTTCCTCCCTAGGGGGGAAAGGTTCCTCCTTCTTTCTCTTTGTCTAGGGATCTTCTTTCCTTAGCTTAGTGGTACTTATTTATATTGTAATATTATTTCATCATACTCATAGATGTTTTGATTATGGATAACCTTTTTATATGAGAGGTTTTTGTCCTAGCTCATCACCTCTTCTATATGTTGCAAATTATGTTTTTTATAAACTCTTAACCTTGCTTTGGTGTAAAAGTTGTTTTCCTCTATCCAAAGATTCCTTTTCCTCCTCTTTATAGGGGGCTTGATGATTGAATCTTTGTTCCCACTTGATTTATCTTTGAAAGATGATATTTTATCTAAACACACTTGTTATGGTGGGTGTCTTGTTGGTAAAATCTCTTTCTTTGAGGATCCTTTTTCCATAAGTGACATGTCCTTTTCATGATTATCTATATTCTTGGATGTAGGGGTCAATATCCCTTGTTAAAAATATGGTATACATTGTTGTCTAACAAGGTACCTCCTTGCATTGTGAAGTAGGTATTCACTTCCTCTTCCTTATCATGTCTAGTAGGTAGCCACGATAAGGAGGGGGGCATATATAGGGTCTCCCTTGTACTATTTAAAAAATAAATTTATATGCTAAATCCTTGAAAGGTATCACACATAAGTTGCTAAATCTTGAAGAGACACATTTTTCCAATTTTCAATATGCTAAATCCTCGGAAGGTAACACACATAAGATGTTAAATCTTGAAGAGACACACATTTTTCAATTTTAATATATGATAACTTTTTGAAGGTAACACACATAAGTTGCTAAATCCTGAGGAGACACACATTTCATATTCATAGTGATACAAGAAGTTGGATCTATGGGTGTGTTCTAGAAGCCGTTAGAAGACAAATTACAATTGCAAGCATAATTTATGGGTGAGTTATCAAGTTTTGCCACTTTTTGGGCTCTCCCTCTCCCATGATGATTCATGGTAAGGTGGGCATCTTATTGGGTGAGGTAATCACTTCTTTTCTTTCTTTTTTATTTCATGCTAATAGGACTAGATCATGAAGCTATATTATTTATAGTGTTTCTCTTGTCTTTCTTATGTAATCATTTGTGCTTTTATGATAGCTCTCCAAATATCATATTAGTATGAGAAATATTTCTTAGCAAGGTTTCTTGTGCTATTTGATTTGGGTTTGTTTAGTACTAACCCTTCTTTTGTGTTTTTTTCTTTTTGTTCTCTCATCCTCATGTATGTATGTTGAGTTAGAATCCTTAGCTTGGGGGCTTGTGTCCTTAGATAAGTGTTATTTTATCTTGTTGCAAATCCACTTTGATATTTTATTTCTTCTCCTTTACCAAGGGTTTGCATTGAATCCATACTCTTGCTAAAGTGGGGGCTTACTGTATCATCTTAAAATAGATGCACTTCCATGTTAATAGAGTTTATCCCTTTGAGTAAATGGTTTGGGGTCATGTCAAACACCTTGAATAAGTCTTTGCATGGATCTCTCTCTCTCTCTCTCTCTCTCTCTATATATATATATATATATATATATATATATATATATATATATATATATTTCTAGCCTCTTTCTGACAACTTCTCTGTGGAATTGAGGACTTTTAATTTCTAGGTCAAGGATGACCTAAAGACCTTGACCCCAACCTAGGTCAAGGATGACCTTGATCCTAACCTACATCAAGGATGACCTCAATCCTAACCTAGGGTAGGGTCAACCCCATCCTTGACCCGGGGTCCAATTTTCAAGTTCTGGAAGTTTTGAGATATTGAGCTTTAGAAAGTTTTATTTTCTCTCTTCTGGGTCGACTATTTTAGGTTCAAAATGGTACACTCTCAAATTACATTTAATTTAGGTCCATCTCTAGGGGTCAAGGTTAATTAGGATTTAATGCTCCTATGTCAGCCTTCTCTAGAAGTTTGTGCCCTATATCTCTATATAAGGAAGCCTTCTTCCCTCATTTTATCTAATGATCATCTAGAAAATTTCAAGCAAGCATTCCACAAAGAATTTTCAAGGAAGCATCCACATTTTATCATTCAAGCATTCAAGTTTTCCATTGAAGATCAAGGATTCATGCATTCAGGCCTTTGAGGGGTTTTGGTTCAAGCATTCAAGATTCCTCATTCAAAACCCTAAATCTATCCATCATGGTGGTGTGATCTTCCTTCAAGATCCTTTGTTCATCTTTTAGATCTATTCATTCTTCTCTCAAGGTGGATTCCAAGCATACAATCATGGAGGTTTTGATTTACATTTGTTAATGTTATGTTCAAGCTTTCATATCAATATACTTGTTTACATTTCAAATACAATGCATATCTATTGAATACAATAGCTTTGTTGTTAGATTTACTTCTACTACTTGCTAGAATTCTTTATTTCAATTCCATTATTAAGGTTGACTCCAAACTAGGGTTTGACCAAGGTAGACCCCTCATCCAAACAAATAAACCATTTTTCTTACAGGTACATGTACAAGACAATGAATTAAAGTGCATATTTGGATACCCTTTTCATGAACTTGCAAAATTTGTGAACATAATTCTTGTTGGAATAGTGTAGGTCAAGGTCAACTTTTTTGGGGTATAATTGTGCCTTGGGGTAAGATTGTGCCCCACTATCTAGATCAAGGTTGACCTATCCTCAGAAGGACAAAAGTTTTTTGGGTTTTCTCCATTTTGACATTTCTAGTCTGAAGCAAGTTGCAGAATTTCTTGAAACTATTCATAGACATCAAAAATCAACATTTTCTAGATCCACCCTACTTTGAGATTAGTATTTGTCTTATTGATTTCAAGTATTTATTTTCTATAGTAGATTATATGATTTCCTCCTTTCTCCATATTCTCCATAATTTGATTCATTTGTACATTAATCACTTCTTTGTGATTGATCAATTTGGATCATTCCTTTTCGAAATTTGGGTTAGGGATAGATCCTATATTCCCCCTTCACACAAATTTCTTTCTATCATCCATATTTTCCTCTATTCATTTAGGCAAACAAATTATCAATCTATTCAACTAATCATTAGTGATAGGCATGTAGAAGAAAGAACGAATGTTTAGAGCTAGGTGCTTGAGTGGACCAAGTACCAAGCAAACCTGACAAAGAATTTGGAAGATATTGCAAGCAACAATTATGTCTCAAAACCTTTTCAAAATTAGCAATGGATATACACTACAAAAATAAAGAAATTAGGAATAAATTAATCTTCATATCAAATTAGTTTTATAAAGGTTTCTTAGTTAAATTTAGAGCATGGAAATCTAACTAGAATAATGAGAAAGAAAATATAGCACCCACTTGGTTTGAATGCAAAAATTTTCCACTAGAAATTAAACATTTACAAACTCTTGTCAAAATTGGAAAATATCTTGGAAAATTATTAGGCATTGATTCAGATTATAATCAAATTAGCAACATCAAATTTATAATAGATAAAGAGTTAGATTAAGGAAAAGTAAAAATGAAAAATTTAATAACAAATAGATCCATCTATGAGCTAGAATTTGCAAAGTATGAAAGAAACATAAAAGGAATCATTAGGCCTAATCTGAGCATAGATTACAATATATCTAATATAAAAGAAGCACTAAGTAATATCAGAAACAAGGATTCTAAAGATCAAAGGGAAAAGAAAGAAAATGATAATAAGGGTAAAAGAAAGCAGGAAGGAAATATATCAGAAAGGAAAGCTAGTGGTCAGTATAGCCAGTCAATAGAAAAGGCATCAGAAAGGTAGAACACAGGACAAGGAAAATAGAGAAGCACAAAGGAAACAAAAAAGAGATTAGAAGATGTACATGAGATTCATCACAAACTCACAACTCTAAAGGAATGCAAAATTTGTCAAAAGGAGAATAGTATACTAGAGAAAATAGAAAGGAGTATACAGGATTTTCATAGAAAGACTAATGCTATCATGCTTCTATAGACTAATATTGAAGACCAAATTATGATAGGTGAATAATACCATATGGGAACATGAATCTAGATCACAACAAATAGAGAAAGAAATAAAAAAGAATATAACTAGAAAAACAATATTAGAGAGGAGGACAATCAGGGGTAATATCATAAAATATTCATAAGAAGAAGAAAGATCAAGAGAAATCCAAATTTAGATACCTAGTAGAGAGAACCTTATTGAAACATAAGAAGCAGTAGACGGTCAAGTAATCAAATGGATCTAGACTATGGATAAAATGCAATAGTCAAAACCAGAGTTAAAGAATTTAATAAACCAGAAGAAACAAGAGAGATCCAAGAATGAGAAAGTTCAATCCCAGTAGTTGAGTCAAAACATTGGAGAAACATGACAATTTAGAAGAAAGAAAAGAAATGGAGCTATAAATTTTGGTAGACACCGACATATGCTAAAGATATCTTTCAAAAAGAAACTAATAAAGAAATTAGCAACTCAGAGGAACACTTGATACCCCTAGAAGTAGAAGCTTTTATAGAATCCTAGGAACAAGAGTATAAATCAATACATACAAAGGACAATATAGATATAGAGCATATTGGTAATAGCCAGAATTGGGAAGAATTTGGGATACTTAATGAAATATCTATATCACAAGGAGAAGAAAATGCCAGCAAAGAAAAAGAACAAGAGATTGTTGAAGATGACAATGAAGAGTTTAATAGATCATTAAAGATTTAATAGTTGAGGATGAAGATAGGAGGAAGATATAATCCAAATCAATAATCAGATAATTATTGACAATTTGAGAATCTCCATAAATCAAGAAGGCTTCAATACTCCGAAATGTGGCAAAAAAAAAAAATGAAGAGAAAAAGGAAATCATTAAAGGAATTAAGAGAAGTATATGGTCAGGCTAAGGAATAGAAAAAAATATTTGAAGTTCTCAAAATAGGGAAGGGGAAGAGCCTTCCCAATGATCAACGAGGATCACAACATGAAATTCTAGGGGTTTGAATGCCCCTAGTAAGAAATGATTGCTAAAACACAATCTAAGCTAATTCGACTCAGATATAATATTGATACAAGAAACTAAGTTAAATAAAGAAGAATGAGACAAATTAGGGAAAAGATTAGGTAAATGGAAAGTAGAAATGAGAGTATCAAATGGAGCATCAGGAGGTATGGGAATCATATGGAAAACACAAACAATAGACATCAAAATTATAGAATCCAATAGCAATTGGATGGGGAACAAGGTATCCAACAATAGACATGGTCTCCAACTTATAGTTATTAATGTATATGGACTTATAGAAACAATAGATAAGAAGAAAATATGGGATGAAATTAGTACATTTATGAGATTATACCCGGATGTAAATATGATAATTGGTGGAGATTTTAATGTTATTCTAGATCTCAATGAGAAATTTGGAGGATCCCAAATGATTACCAGGGAAACTATAGAGTTTAGGGATTGGGTCAAGGACAAAAAGCTATTAGAAATTCCAACCAATAATATAATTTTTACATGGTATACTAGAAGGAAAGATTTCAATTATATAGCAGAGAAATTGGACAAGTTTTTCTTCAAAGGAGAATTAGTAGAGTTGGATTTAACTATCGCAACCATGATAAAATGGAAAACATCAAACAATAGTGGGAAGAAGGTAACTACATAGGTTCCAACATGTATTTCTTTGTATCAAAATAAAAAATGGTCAAGGAAAAAATAAAATGTAACAAAACATAATTCAACAATATTTTCAAAGAAAAAATGGATATTGAAGAAGAAATCAAAAATTTAAAGAATGAAGTTATTAAAGATGGCATGGATAATGAGAAATTTAATAAAGAAAAAGAATTGTTAGCTAAGCAAGAGGAAATTTTAGCAAAAGAAGAGGTTTTCCTGGAGGCAAAAATCTAGGGAAAAATGGTTTGTGGAAGGAGATAGAAACACAAAATTCTTTCATAACAACACTATCCATAACAAATCTATAAATACTATCACTCAATAAAAGACAATGAAGATAATGTGGTAGATGACCTGACAAAAATAGCTAAAAATTTCGTTTCATACTATGAAAACTTACAAATAATTATGATTCCTCTAATCTAACTGTACAAAAAAAAGTGCTTAAAAATATACCAAGAGTGGTAACAAAAGATGCTAATATAGATATGAATAGACCATTTACTAAAGAAGAAATCAAACTAGCCCTGTTTAATCTTAGTCCAAACAAATCCTCAGGGTCGGATGGATTCTAGGATTTTTTCTTTAAAAAATGCTAGGACATCTTAGGAGAAGAATTATGGAGGGAAATTGAGGCTTCTAGGAATGGAGGATCAATACTTATGGAAATTAGTCATACATTCCTAGCCTTAATTCCTAAAAAATTAGTAACAGATTCACCTTTTGATTTTTGTCCCATTACGTTATGTAACACTATCTATAAAATTTACTCAAAAACATTAGCAAATAGAACTAAATCTCTTCTCCCAAGGATAATCTTTGAAGAACAAACCAAATTTGTGCCAGGTAGATCAATCTTGGATGGGATATCCATAATTCAGGAAACTATCTATTCAATTGTTAGTAACAAGGAAACATGCATGTTTATGAAACTAGATATCCAAAAAGCTTATGATGTAGTGGACTAGAGGTTTCTATGCAAATGCCTATAAGCCTTTAGATTCTCTTGGCAATGGATTAATAGAATTTTTATTTGCATATCCACACCTAAGATATCTCTACTAATTAATGGTACCCTAGAAGGTTTCTTCAATATTTCAAGAGGCATCCAGCAAGGAGACCCCATCTTTCCATTCCTATTTATTATCATTGTTGAATCCTTTAGAAGATCAATTCAAAAGGCTCAAGAGAAAGATTAAATTAAATGAATCACGGTGGCAATAAATGAATCATGGTGGCAATAACATTTCCAATATCACTCATCAAAAATTTTATAATGATAGTATTCTCCTTGGTGTTAGTACTAGGGAAGAGATTCAAGCTTTCAAAAAAAATCATTTTGGATTAAAATGCAATCTTGAGTCAGAAGGTAAACACAGATAACTCAAAAATTTTCTTTATTAATACATCAAGAGATATGGAAGAATATATTTGTAATTAGATGGGATATAAGAAAGGTTCCTTTCCTTGTAAATACTTAGGGATTCATTTAGAAAAAGGGGTTAGGAACAAAAAAGGATGGGACAATATCTTACATAAAATTGAAAAACAAATAGAGACATGGAAAGGTAAACGGTTAACTAAAGCAAGAAGAGCAACTAAAATTAAATCTATTCTATTAGCTATCCCAACCTATCAACTCTCACATCTCCCTTTACCCAAAAAAATGACAAAAAATTGGAAGAAAAACTCAGAAACTTCTTTTGGAGTGGCATAAAAGAAAAAGAAGAAGAAAAAAGCATTAATAAAATGGGACAAGATTTGTTGTCCAAAAAATTGAGGTTTGCATATTAAGAATTTTAGCAAGCAAAATGAGGCCCTGGGAGAAAAAATAGAATGGATAATGTATAAAGAAAAATAAAATAAATGGGCAAAAATTGTATATAATATATATCTAAATCTAAATGATCTAACTCCTCTATTTAGAATTAGGAATCTTCCAATAGGTTCGAGAACATGAAATTTTACAATAAGATGCCAGTCAATGATTAATAAGTATGTAACTTGGGATCTGGGTAGAGGAGAAGAGGCTTTCTTCTAGGAAGATTCTTGGGATGGCCGGCCCCCTCTCATTGATTCAGACATTCCTAGAAGTGTCATAAATGAGCTTACCAACTTATGGGGTCCGAAGGTTTCAGACTATAAAACTCTTAAAATGATTGTTTGGGAAGATATGTGGGTATGGAAATCATTGGAGGATGTAGATATATCTACTGAAGATAAAACCAACCTAGAACATGTTCTCAAATAACGATTGGTGAATAATAAAAATTAGGAAGATAAACTCATCTAGGGAGCATCCAAAGATGGATTATATAAAGTTAAGTTAGGATACAATCTTATTATCAATTCACAAAGATGGGAAAAACTTTATCTCCCTCAGAATTATGTTGGAATGCAACTTTCCTACCTAAGGCTGGCATCTTCCTATGGCTAGCATTTCAAAATTGTATTCAAATAGAAGATCAATTTACCAAAATGGGATTCAAAGGTCCTTCTAGATGTAGCCTCTATAAGGCTAATTTTGAGACTTAAGAGAAACTCCTCTTCACTTCCCTTTTGCTCAAGAATGCTATTCCCTTTTGCTCAAGAATGCTATTATTGGATTAGAAATAAGTTTAATTGGAACTCTCCACTTCCTAAGGATATATATTGTCACCTATTGGGATGACCTATTAAGAACACAATTACTATATATGATAAACTTTGGAACATAACTCCATCCATCCTAATGTAGGAAATTTGGAAATAGAGGAATAGATGAATCTTTAACAATAAATAATTTAACATGAAATATTTTCTAAATAAGATTGAAGCATCTATCATTGAAGTTATGAACAACCACCTAAGGAAAATGACAAAAGTTGAAGGGACATTTCTGAATGGGATGGGATAATGAAAAAGAACTGGTATCACTTGATTAACCCCCCATTATTATATGAGAAAAATGATATTAAAGATAGGAAAGAGTGTAAATGGGAAGTACCCCCAAAAGGATGGAATAAATTAAACTTTGATGGAGCATTTAGAGGGAACTTAGGAAAAGTAGGAATAAGATGCATAATTAGGTCAAAAATTGGAGATTGGATCATAAAAAGAGCTAAACACATGGGTATTGTCACAAAAAAATAGAAGAATTAGAATACCTTCAGGAAGGTTTAAAATTATTAAAAAATAAGACAAATAAATTAATTATTGGAGGAAATTATCAAATTATTATAAATGCTATTAGAAAATGCCAGACATCGAACTGGGTGATGAATTCCAAAATTGAAAGTGTCTTATGCTTATTAGATCAATTTGAAGAGACTAGATTTCAACGTATTTTTCATGAAGGTAATGTATAGGTAGACAAGTTAGAAAATAAAGGAGTTGAGGGAGAAGATTTCATGCTTCAATCAACTACATATATCTCAGATTTTGGTTAGATTTAACATTATATATCCTAGGTTATGTTTAGATACACTAAGTCTTTTGGAAACCTTATGTTAGATCAACTTTTATCATTCCTTATCTCTTCATGATATGAATCATCATGTTAGCTACTCTCAAACAATGAAGTACTATTATATAATTATTCAAAGACATGGTAATTATTTTTTATCAATTCCCAAATCACGTCCAATCATGATTATCTATTAGGTGGAGTGTTTCACATTAATCATTTTTTGGTGTCTAGAGTCTTTTGATTTCCCCTATTTATGTCTCTATTTTTTTTTTCTGTAGTTGTGTGTTAATCCATTCCTTAGTTTTTGAGCATTAATGGAGCTTGCTATTTCCCTCTTTCACTCTTTGGAAGTATGAACTATGGATTTTAGAGGGTTAGTTAAATAGGAAAGATGGAATCATATCCTCAATCCTGCAAATGATGTGTCCAAGTTTACAATTTCTTGGGCTATAGGTGAAAAGGTGTTCAATCATGACTACACTTGGCACATTAGTAGTTTTTTTATAAGCTCATTTATAGGATGCCTGGCTAGGGAAAACATTGATAAGGGGGAACTTATACGACTATGATATAATATCTTCAATTTAACATGGCTAGCTAGTTTGGAAAACAAAATGCTTAGCATTGACCAAAAGCTGCGCATTCTGCTTCCTAAAGTATATATGGCATACCCTCTGGGGGGTCTCTTGCATGTCAGTGTATCTAGGTGGCCATCTCTTTACATTAGGGACAATATCTCTTTCTTTTCTACTTGGCCTAAAATGGAGGCAGGTATCACTATCAACTTCCTACTTTGCTGGAGAGGAATCAGAGAGGACTTGAGTAAGGAGTAGCTCATTAATTTTCTCCAAATATTTGAAGATTATGTTGAGCCAAACATCTCCTTTGAGGACCTTTATAGGTAGGAATTCATTCTTCCCAATATGATTAAATTCAATAGAGAACTTTTAGTTTATGTTTTGCCCCTTGGTTCAAAGGCAGATGACATGGACAAAAAGAAGACCTCCTCATGGTTTGCTAGAGGAAAGAGGAGGAAGCTCAATGCTAAACTCAAGTTGGTGTTCATTGGTCTTATGCTATTTATGTTTATTAGCTTCTATTATGTTCTTTAGTCTATCTCTTTTGGTTTTAGGTTTTAGGTTTGTCTTGGTTCGGTTGCTTGCCCTTCTTTGTGGTCCCTTTTTGGTTGTAGTCATCGTGGCTTCTTTATGGGTCTAAACCTGCTCTCTGTAATGTAAATAAATAGATTAATGAATATATTATGATGACTTTTAGCTTGTTTCTTTCTTCCGCCTCTATTACTTTTTTGTTGTATATTTTCTACAATTTATTATGATGGGGGAGAATTGACTCTAGATAATCTATCATACCCTCTTTAAGCTTAGATTGCTGATCTTAGTTAAGCTATTAGCTCTTATATGAAATTCAAATTATCTAGCCTCTTCCTGTGATAAAAGGTAGTGAAGCAACTGGTTGAACTTCGGGATATGTTTCCTTGTTTTTAGTTGTAGCCTGACTTTCAACAACTCATGTAAATTCATAAACCAAAAATTATCAATCGATCAAACAGAAAATCTGGATTTCTTCATGCGTTGACAAATTTAGCTTTTCTATTTAACAGTATATTCCCCTAGAATCTGATATCTGTTATATTCAATCTAGGAATTGGTCATTTGCTGTCAAGACATTTTCATACAAATTTTTATCATTTGGACTCATATGACAAATGAATAGTTGGATTCATATGAATTTCAGATAGACACATCAAGTTATGCCATCAAAAATATGGGATGATCGATTAAAAAACTTTAAAGACTGAGGATTACTAATCTAATAGACACTAGTTAGGAAATCAATATATTAATGAGTGAATCTTACTAAGATATTGCAATGAACTTTCTTTTGTTTAGATCTGACTTAGTTTAATTCACTATATAAAGCAAGAATTTTAGGAATATTATTAATGTTTATCAGTTTTCCCTTCTTTCTTTTATCTTATATCAAAATTGACTAGGAAATATTCCATCATAGATAGTTATCATTTTATTTATAGTCAATACTGATTTTCAAAACAAGTTTGAAGTGTTGGTGTTTGCAGAGAGACAAAACAATGTAATATGATCAAAGCATAAAGCATAATAGAGATGGGAATGGATGATCTTGAAATTGGTTATGAGACATTAACAATTGTAGAGGTCTTCTTTGCCTCCAAATAACTTTACATCAAGATTTAGAGATAAAAATAAATTAAGGTAATAACAGAAATATGTATAAAGATTGAGGTATGCCCCTTTTATATTGTAATTTGTAAAGGACTATGATCCCGAGCTAGACTAGAGATTTTGTTCTTCGTTATTTCCTACTAGTGCCTGTTTGAATGGAGATACTCACTATCTGTAATTTTTAAGTTTATCTATTTAATTAAAGGCTTAGGCCATTTATTGATAATTTTTAAAAAAAATTATAATAATTAAAAACTATATTAAAATTTATTAAAAAAATTTAACCAAACCACATGCATATATTATAAAAAGAAATCCCCAAACTATGGGGTGGCTGCCACGGGGCCCAAGGCCTGCCTGCAGTCAACGACTATACGATAGCCTTGGCTGCTATCACAGTCAATTGTGATAAGTAGCACAAGAAAGGGGGGTGGGTGGGAGTGGCCCTTGCCCACCCAAATTTATTTTTTGAAAATAAAAAACCCCAATCCAAAATCCATGAAAATGTACAACACAGTTTTATTTTTTTCTTAAAAAATATTACTATTACCATAGTAATATATTATTATTCTGGCACACACACACACACACACACACACACACACACACACACACACACACACACACACACACACACACACACACACACACACACGCACACACACACATTTAATTAATTTAATAACAGATCTAGTACAAAAATAATTGTAAGAATATTAAACTTGATTAATTAGTTTTGAGTCTTCCTTTTCAAAACCTATTCCAAATTCCATATTTTCCAAACAATCCAATTTCAAATACAAGATTACCAAACAAGGGTTTCCAATCTTCAATTCATTTATAGATGTTTTTCAAACAAAGAACAATAAATTCACAAACAAGGATTTCAATCCAATTAAATCTTGAATACAGATCCATAATCATGGAGAAGACAAAAATTTCAAAAGAAGAATTACTACACAAAAATTCAACAAGATCCTTCCTAGATTTGATGCTAACGATTGAATGCATAGAGCTCGCAAACAAAATCCCCTTTCTTTCAAAACCCTCTTCCCAGAAATTGGCTCCTATGAACCTGTGTGTGGAGAAATGAGCTCTAATTTCTTAATATAGAGCTTTTTCCAATTAGGGTTTCATTTTTGCAATCACATTTTTTCTTAATTATTTTATTTCATTTTAATTTCACATGCAAACTTTTGCATTTTAATTAAAATAAACTCTATTAAATTTATCCTTTCTCTCTTTTATTAAATTATAAGATGTCTTTAATAAAATATTTATTAATTTAACTAATAATAATATTTATAGTTTATTATAAAAATGAAACTCCTACATAAATTATTATTAAATTAAATAACTATAATTATGACAAAATTAGAACTTTATTTAAATATTTTAAATTTAATTAATTTCACAATTAATTAATATAATTAATTATTATTTTTCTTTATAAAATTTTAATTAAATTTGATCATTTAATTATATTTTAATTTGATTTAATTATAGCTAAAAATCACAACAGACCAACAAAACTAAAAAACAAAAATCGATTATAACGTCTAGAATGCTAAATTAAATTCAAGGGTCAAAATCACGAATTCACATTACTTGACGAATTAGGAAGGGTAAATAACTCATATACTTGTCCTACTTTCTAAGAAAATTGGCTTAAAGTTAGGATTTGGACTCAAGAATTATCTCCCCTCTTTTACCATTAAGATACTATGATAGGGCACACTCATCCTGGCAATTTATGGAAGTCGATGCCCAATACCTACAATCTGCATAAAATCTGAGCATGTACATACATATATAATTTAAACTAAACATGTAATGGTGTGGAGTGGTGCATCATGTAGATCCCAACTAGCTGGTGACTACGACTCTCTCCCTCAACCACATCAGAAATGTCAATCATAAAGTAAAACATACAAGTCCGCCATACACATGCAAGTATGGGGTAAGTAACCACATAAATTGCATATAAATCATCCATCTAGCTATCATCATGAAATAATTGAAATCACTATATGAACACACATATATCATCATCGAAATAATAAACATAACTACCTAAAATACCTAAGTATCAAGTAGCTCATCAAATATATCAACTGAGTCTGAAATAACATCTAATGAAATCTGGTAACCAAGTACCACTAATTATAAAACATAACCATAAAATTAGCCTAAAAGAATCTAGCAATCCAATATGAAAATTAAACTAGGGGTAGGCATTACACTTGGACAAAGATAAAGAGAAAAGTGCTATGTCCATGGATTGTGGACAACAATATCAAGGATTAATGGATAATGTTGTCCTGGTGGTAGACACATTAATGACCCCAACAAAGGATGTAGGGAAGAAAGAAGATACAAAGGCTATACCAAATTGGCTTACTAACTCAATAAGTAAGAAGCATACTCTAGTTCTAGTGTCAATACTAGTACATGATATGGTAAATACACAACAAGGACCCTCAAGCCAAAAAGAGTGAAGAACACAGTGAGGCTCATTACAAATCCAAAAATAGTGGAGGTTGTAGCTGAGGTTTCTCTCTATAAGAAAAATGAAGGATCTACTAAACAAGATGTCAATAAATTTGAGATGACCAAAGTAGACCTAGGAGTGTTGAATAGGGAAACTAAAGAACATTAGTTAGAACATTCAACCCAACATATGCTCATACAATTGCAGAAAGATGCTCATACCTTTGGTATAAGGACCACAAGATTTTGATTTGAATACCCCAAACAACAAGAAGCTCTTGAACTAGCTACAAAAAGGAAAGTTTGTAGTAGTTGTAATGGATAATTGGATTGATGATGCGATTAAAGAAGGAATATAATTCATTCAAGAGTCCAACACAATCTAAATGATGTGAAAGCTCTACTAGAAGAAGTTCAAACTCAGTTATCAATTTAGGAAGCCAATGAAGTTTAGTGGACTATGATAGTTATCTAGGTATTAGAGATAAAATAATATGGCCTATCTAGGTTTTTAATAGAAAACCCCTTGAAAATAGTGGATATGTCCATGTTGTTTATTATGAAAAATAACATGAATTGGAGATGTTCTATATATAAGTTTGCAATTGTAGTGACTCAAATCATTGAGAAAGAAATTAAAGAACTATTCAATAGCATTATGAAAGATATGAAGATCATAAATCTAACTAGTATAGAATACTATGAAGAGGGGAACTAGGATTAAAAAAATAATGGTGAAGATCTTCGAAGGGGACATGAAGGCCATGAAAGATGTAATGAAACCTACAACGATATATTTCCCAAGGGTCACTCAACTAAAACCTATGTTGTGCCACGAAAGATGTAATAAATCCTAAAATGATAGATTTCATAAGGGCCACTCAACTGGATTCTATGTTGTGCCTATGTATGGATCATCTCCCTAGTTATGCCAAAAAAATTGTGAGAGTAAAATAGGATGAAGATGAGATTGCTAAGTCTAAAGAACCCTAACTCTAATTTTGTGCAGCATCTTGTAGGAGCATATTGGAGCTGAAAATTGGCACATGATGCATTAGGTTATGATGACCAAGATGAAGAAACATGGCATGATACTCTCACTTATTTTTTTAATATTTCTTGATATAGTTTGAACCTTTGGGACAAGTGTCTTATAAACATTTATTTAGTTAATAAAACTATTTTGTTAATTATTAGGAGGTTGGGTTTTCAGTGAGGCCTCCTAGTAATCTAGAACTATATATATGGAACTTAAAGTAGATTACAGGTTAGAAAAACCAAGGGGAAAAAGATATCATAGCATTTTAGCAGTTAGTTAATTTTGATTTTTGGGTGACAATTGAACTGAGATAACATATATGCTTTGAACTAGTTTATCTTGAACTTTGAATTTTGATAATGCAAGATGATGTATGAGAATGATTTGAATCATTTGTGTTCAAATTTGTGAAATGAATGTAACACAGTGCAAGGTAGGAGAATCCCCAAGGGAGATGTCTTAGCCCCTAGAAAATAACCACAAAACAAAATATAACAATAACAAAGAGATTTATATCCAAAATAATACTAATTATCAAAATAGAATAATCAGATTTACATCCAACATGCCCAACTATAACACCTTCCATGTTATGACCAATACATAATCAATTACAATAATAGTTCTACAAGACCTCACAAGATTCAACCTCTAGAGCTCTATCCCTACTAGTAAATTTGGACCTATTTTTTCACGAGGATTGGTTGATTCCTCAACCACTAATGGTCAAAATATTTCATCAGTACAATTTCATCAAAATTTTGACGAAAGCTAGGTCTATCTATTTATCGATAGACAACCTTGTTGAAAATGAACTCGATCTCTGTCAGGAGGGTGCATCAAACATTAACACTACTACATTTGGGCCCAAATTGCAATGAAAAACCATCACAATTGCAATGAGTATATGTTGCCCAACTGATAGAAAGAGGAAATGACTCCCGTTGGATGAGCATCCAAAATTTTCCATTGCAATTTGCGACAAAAAGGGTGACTATCAAAAAAGTGATGGACACAGTTGTCATAGTTCAGGCCAAGTCACTGGAAAAGAGTTCATTTTGACTATCACAATTGTGATGAAAAGCTATTGAAGGCATCATCACAATCTTGATGTGGTTGTGTAAGAAATTCTATGGGACACACGACAAGTTTTCAGAAATGTCCATCCCAATTGCGATGGTCATGTGGTAAGAATTCTGCAAGATCAATGACTAGCCATCAAATGTGGGTGTCACAATAGCGACAATGTGGTATATTAATAAAAAATAAATTGGAAAAAAAATGTTGAGTAACTATGATGCTCTCATAGCTCACAATAGATTCACACAGTTAGTTGTCATGCAATCATAGGTTAATATTGAGCTTCACTTGGTTTCACGAATAGTTTAATATTCTCTACTAATCGAGTCCAACCACGTGAAGGTGGAGGCTCATTTGGCCCCACCCTCCTCCCCCTTAACATCTAAGTTCCCTGCTAACATCTAATATATTTAAGCAAGGATCAATCTTTAAAGTACAAAAAATGGTTCCAGACCTAAAAAAGTGACATCATTTTCCCATCTTCTAATGCATGTCATTTTTTTGTCACATCCAAAATAAGATTCTACCACTCTAACCAAGAATACACGTGCAACTGCATTCTTTAAGCATGGACAATAGAAGGAGCTGAAAAAACCTAGAACATTTACATTTATTTAATTGGTTTATGCAAACCTCTAACAAAAATGAAAACTTGTTGGGTTTTTTTAGCTCCACCTGATGTCATATGCATATGAACTAAGATTGCATATTGAACTATGGCATCCTTCTGCATTTCCTAAAACCAATAGATTCACACAACTAGTTGTCGTACAATCATAGGTTAATGTTGAGCTTCACTTAGTTTTGAGAATAGTTTAATATTCTCTACTAAGTAGGGCCAACTGCATGAAGGTGGAAGCTCATTTGGCCCCACCCTGCAACATCTAAAATATTTAAGAAATGTTTAATCTTTAAAGTACAAAAAAGGTCCTAGACCTGCAAAAGTAACATCATTTTCTCATCTTTCGGTGTGTGTCATTTTCTATCGTATCAAAAATAAGATTCTGGCAGTCTGAATCATGGACAATAGGTGGAGCTGATAAAACACAACATGATTACATTTATTTAATAGGTTTATTAAGTTTATACAATTATAGACCATCATGAATAATGTTCATGATAGTCTATAACTTAAAATATGTAATTAAAGACCTCTAAAAAAAATGCAAACTTGTTGCATTTTTCAGCTTTGCCTGATGTCGTATACATATTAATTGACATTGTACATTGAACTATGGTGTCCTTCTACATTGCCTAAAATGAAAAGATTCACACAATTAGTTGTCATACGATCATATGTTAAAGTTGAGCTTCACTTGGTTTCAAGAATAGTTTAATATTCTCTACTAATTAGGGCCAACCACATAAAGGTGGAAGCTCATCGCCCCCCAAAATTTGAATTTCCTATTAAAATCAAATTATTTAAGAAAGGATCAATCTTTAAAGTACTTGGAAAGTCCTCATCGCCTCCTGCTACTTTTAGAGGAAGTCCATCTTCATTTCTCATGAAAAATTCATCACACAAGTACATTAGGAATGTCCTCATCACCTCTTGGATAAAATGAATCAAATACTAGAAAATGTCCCCTAAGAAATAATAGTTTCAGTGAAATAAATAAATGAAAAATGAGAGATAAAAAAAGGAATTAACTTACCAATAGGCATTGCCATTGCATCTATGGCCATGCTACTTGTTGAGTGAGTTTTATTATTATTTTGATGTGCCAAGATCTCTCTATTTATATACATACATACATACATACATACATATACACATATATACATATACATATTTATATAGATGGACATACATACATACATATATAGAGATCACAAGGGCACAACAACAAGATGTAGAGATCACAAGGTCATGACAACAAAATGCAACAATCACAAGGGCATATACATACATACATATACATACATACGTACATACACACATACATACATACATACATACATACATGTATATATGTATGTATATATATTCAGAGAGATCTTTTTTAAGGTGCTAAGTGACATACCTCAAGATCCTCCACAAAAATAATTCAGACCAGGAAAAATGGGTAGAGTTTGCAAGAAATTTTACAAAAACATATCATATAAGATATTTTTAGAAAGAAAAAAGTCATAACCAACTTAAATGGGTCTAGTTATTGATTAGCCAGGTTGATATATACATATATTTTACTGGGTTATGGCTTCTGCAAGGTAATGAGCCTCGTGATTATGACATTTACATAGAATCATAATTTGCTTCTTTAACTCCTTACACTCAACTCTTCACTAAATTTATTCTTCCAGAAGTGAGAATAACTACTACAAATTCCTGGGAGCCAAGGGACCCTGAACCTATGCTACATTTTCTAGAGACATGGGAGAAGTTACTACTAGCTTCAATACTTCATAACATTCTAGATCATATAGTGATGCCAAAATTAACAACAACAATAGATACTTGTGATCCTCGTAGGGAGAGTGTGCCAATAAATGCATGGTTACATCCTCTACTTCCATTGTTGGGCTAGCGTATGGAGCCTTTGTATCCAACCATTCATTATAAATTGGGGAATACGCTTCATGCCTGGCATTCAAGTGATGCATCTGCATACGCAATTTTATCACCTTGGAAAATTTCATTTGATCTTGCTAGCTGGGAACAACTGATTGTTCATTTTATTGTACTTAATCTGATGACAGTTCTATAGGAATTTGTAATCAACCTATCCAATCAACAACTAGATCCATTTAACTATTTATGGCTAGTTTCTTTCTAAAAATATCTACTATGATATGTCTTTGTAAAATTTCTTGCGAAATTTTCCCATTTTTCCTAGTCTAATTATTTATCATATGGTTACAATGTTGGAGGCAACATTTTTTATTTGTGCAAGATATGGAGGAAGAGTAGTAGTGTTGGCAAACATGAAAATTTAATAATGTGAAGTTTCCTTGAGGAACTTGTGTATGCTCTTGGAAAACATGTCATCGAAAATGTTCATCATTACCTTTTTTGCTTCTACATGTTTTTGCATGGAGCTTTCACACACCTAGTGCTCACAAATGTCTACTTAAGAATGTATGTGAACCTACAATGTGCTGCTATGTGTTGAAATATGTAGAAAATCATATAATCCTTCATCCAACAAGGTATTTCTCTTGGTGTACTCATTCATTAAGTTGAGCACCCAATTTTGCATTTCAAATCATGATTTATCTATTTTGGACTTAAGAACTAGTACAATAGCCTAGAAAGAGTACCTAAGAAGAGATGGATCTCACATTCATTCATTAATAAAATATAGCACTCATTCATTATCACATGAAGTAAAAAATAATTATGAGCATCCATAAAGTAATCTCATAATGTCCAAAGCTAACATCTAACATTAGTTCATCCTTTAACATTCATTAATAGTAGCTGCATGTGGAATAAGGTATTCAAACATGCCTCTAACAATTATTCTTTAGTTTTGGATCACCTACCTAATTAGTTTGGAATTTTGTTCTCACCAAAAATCATAAAATATAAGAATAACTATGCCAAAAAGAGCATTACAAAAAGATGATTATCGTGCACAAATCCTATTTTTCTAGCTCTTTTGGCACAATCATTCTTAAATTTTTTTGGCTCAATCTCCAACTAGTCAATATGTATTTTGAATAATTATTCTTAGATTGTGAGTCAGGAAAAAGAGAAATATCAAACTTGGAAAAGATGTATATAAATGCAATTAATTTTTAAACTTTAATTTTATAAACTGACAAATATAACCATAGAATTATAAGAAACTATTTTGGTTTTTACTATTTGAAAATTATAGTTACAAGTGACAAAGTTATATAGTTTTAATTTAGAGAGTGCAAATAATGGAAGTGAAGTATTGTAGAAGGTGCAAGCTCAACTTCCCCACCCCCCCCATGTGGATGACATTGTTAAGTAGAGAATAGTTGTAATGCCCACCCCTAGTTGACATTTTTGTTGTATTGTCAAATTCTTTTAGGTCAATTTTTTGATCGTGTTTTATGATTATTGACACTTAGTTACCAGATTTGATTATATGGCATTTCACACCCAATTGATATATGTTTAGTTAGTTATTTCAGTTATTTCATGATTGTTTCAATGACGATAGATGTATGTTCATTTAGTGATTTTATTTAGTTAATGATTTTAGTTAGATGAATGATTTTTATGTGGTCTCTATGGATACTTACCTCATACTTGCATGTGTATGGTGTGCGTGTATGTTTTCTTTATGTGTGACATTTCTAATGTTGTTAAGGGAGTTGTAGTCACTTGCTAGTCATGATCTACACAATGCACCACTTCCTACCATTGCTTACTTAGTTTAGAATATATGTGTTTGCGCATGTGTAGATTTTATGTAGATTGCAGGTACTAGGTATTGATTTCCCTAAATTTCTAGGATGAGCATACCCTATCACACTATTTCAATGTTATAAGTGGGGAAATAACTCTTGAGTCCGAATACTAAACCCTAAGCCAATTGTCCTAGAAAGTAGGACAAGTATCTGAGTTAGTTTACCCATCTGAATTCGTCAAGTAACATGAATTCATGATTTTAACCCTAGAATTTGATTATGTTCTTTATCTTCAGTTGAGTTGCCATTTTTGGTTTTGTGGGTCTATGATGATTTTTTGTTTTAATTAAATCAAATTAAAAGATAATTTAATGATTTAATTTAATGGAATTTTTTAAAAGAAATTTGATATTTTGTGATGCTCCACCAACGGATCCAAAAGAAATAACCTAATGTTTGACTAAGTTTGTGATGGGGACACAACCCAAGAACAAAATGGACACAACAAAAAAGGGAAATTGTATTAACTGAAAAAATAAGCTAGTACATTCAGTATAGAGAAAATAAAATTCAAAACATGCCCTAAGGGCTTACAATAGCATAAATGTGGAGATAATTTCTCCTTTCCGTACATCCCCTCAAATTCCACTCTGAACTACCTTTTACAATGCCAAAAATCTCCTTAAATAGACCCTAGAGGGTTAAAGACTAGGAGTACATTCTAGAAAGTGCTAGTAGGCATCCACCGACCAAATAGAAGGTTCTAGAAGCTGTGTTAGAAGTTGATGCAAATCTAGAAGAATCCAGAAACGGTAACCAAACTTCTGGAAGGCATAACTTTTGAACCGTAGCTCCAATTGACGAACCGTTTACATTTTTGAAAAGCTCTCGAAGCGCTCTATAGCCCTATGGAGGAGCTTTGCTTGTCCCCCATTTTTTGACCCTTTTTGAGGTCATTTAATGCCCCTAACCTGACTTTGAAGCATTCTTAAGAGGTCTCCACAACCCAAAAAACTGCAATAACTTTCAAACCATGGGGCCTTTTGACTTGATTCTTTTTCTAGAATGCTCTAAATTAAAATTACATTCATCTAGCCAATTTACACCTCCTAGTTCACCAAAATGATGGCTCAATTACATACTCCTATTTTTTCGAGATTTACACGAACACTGATAGTGGAACTGTGAGAGTTGGAACCTTTATTTGGCCCAAATGGGTATCCAAAAATGAAAACACATGAAACAGAAACTAAGTCTAAGTACATTTTTTTGGGTGACATAGGATTGCCCTTATACCTCTGGATGCTCCTGCATCAGACACCCAGGGTAGATTGAAAAGTGACCCTGTCACTTTATGAATGGTAGAGGAAATCCCAAATGGGAAACCTCAGCTGCTAAAATCCAAGTTGAGTCCTCGATCGGTCGTCCTTTCCATTTGACCAAATACTCTTCATATTGCTTGTTTCTGGTACTCCTACCCACACGATGATCTAGAATGTCTTCTATCTCCTCCTTCTTAGAAGCAGGAATCAGACATGGCTCTAACACCAGCTCCTCATCTGCACCATCATCATGATACTCTGTTAAATTTGCAATGTTGAAAATGGGAGAAATGTGAATACCATCTGGTAGCTCCACCTCATATGCATTTCTTGAGTCATGTTTCTTCAAAACTTTGCAGGGGCCAAATTTTTTCATTTTCAGCTTGTTGTAAGTACTGGCTGGAAATCTTTCTTTTCGTAAGTGCACCAGGACTAGATCCCCTACTTGGAATTCCTTATGTCTTCTCCTTTGATTAGCCCTAGCTTTATAATCTTGATTCATCTTGGTAATGTGTGCCAAAGCTCCTCATGTAGACGCTTGATATGTTCAGCAAATTCTTCCACTTTAGCACTTGTCCTCTCCCCTTGCTCTATCTTCCTCAATTCTGGTGCAGTCCTTGGGCTATTCCCATATACAATTTGGAATGGTGATTTTCCAGTACTCCTATTTATAGAGTTATTGTAAGCAAACTCTGCTTGTGGTAGAATCAAATCCCATCCCTTGGGCTTATCCCCAACTAAACATCTTAGCAAATTGCCCAGACTTCTGTTTACCACTTCTATTTGGCCGTTAGTTTGTGGGTGATGCATGGAACTGAATTTCAAGTTTGTTCTCAACTTTTTCCACAATGTCCTCTAGAAATACCCCACAAATTTAGTATCTCTATCAGAAACTATACTCCTTGGAAGACCATGTAGTCTTACCACCTCTTTGAAAAATAAGTCTGCAATATGGACAACATCATGAGTTTTGTGGCATGGAATGAAATGTGCCATTTTGGAGAACCTATCAACCACCATGAATACTGAGTCATTACCCCTTTGTGTCCTTGGCAATCCAAGAACATAATCCATACTTATGTCCTCCCATGGCCTTGATGGAATAGGCAATGGCTGATATAGGCCAGTATTGTGACTAAACCCCTTGGCAACTTGACAAAGCTGGCAACTTTGTACAAACTTCTTCACATCCTGTGAAATTTGAGGCCAAAAATAATGTTCTCTAAGAATGGAAATGGTCTTATCTCGACCAAAATGTCCTACCATCCCTCCACTGTATTTCTCCTTAATCAAATTTTCCCTCATGGAAGTCCTTGGAATGCACAATTGAATACCCTTGAACAACATGCCATCCTGAATCAAATAGTCTAACCACTTGGTTCTATCTATAGCAATAGGCTCTTTACAAGCTTTCCATGCTTCAACAAAATCAAGATCCTCAGGGTACAAATTCTTGAGTTCATCAAACCCAACTACTTCAACCTGCATTACTGTAAGCAACAACTGTCTCCTACTTAGTGCATCTGCAACCCTGTTAGATTTCCCACTTCTATGCTTCAACACAAATGTATAGCTCTGCAAGAACTCTACCCACTTCATATGCCTCTGATTCAATTTACCTTGGCTATTTAGGTACTGTAATGCTTGATGATCAGTATACAAAACAAATTCCTTTGGCAATAAATAATGCCTCCATTTCTTTAAGGCTTGAACTATTGCATAGAACTCTTGATCATAAATAAAATACTTCTTCTTTGCATCATTCAATTTTTCAGTGAAATATGCAATAGGCTTACCTTCTTGGCTTAATACAGCCCCAATAGCACTGCCACTAGCATCGTAATCCACCTGGAATACTTTTCTAAAATCTGGAAGTGCCAACACAGGTTGTTCTGTTACCTTCTTCTTCAGTAATTCAAAACTTCTCGCAGCTGCTGCAGTCCATTTGAACTCTTTTCTATCCCCTCTTATTGTATCAGTTAGGGGTGCACATATGCCACTGAAATTCTTAATAAACTTCCTGTAAAAACTAACCAGACCATGAAATGATCTTACCTCAGTAGCAGACCTTGGACTAGGCCATTCCAAGATGGCTTTTACCTTCTCTGGATCCATTTTGAGACCTTCAGGTGATATAAAAAACCCCAAATAGACTAACTCCCTTTTTGCAAAGATACACTTCTTCAGATTAATTAATAGTTTCTCTTCCCTTAGCCTTTCAAGGACACTATGAATATGCAATAAATGTTCTTCCAAAGTCTTGCTGAAAATTAAAATATCATCCAAATAAACAATAACAAATTTTCCCAAGAACTTCTTAAGTGCCTCATTCATGAGCCGCATGAAGGTGCTTGGGGCGTTCGTCAATCCAAAGAGCATGACTAACCACTCATAAAGACCCTCCTTGGTCTTGAAGGTTGTTTTCCACTCATCTCCTTCTCAAATCCATATATGATGATAGCCACTCTTGATATCTATCTTTGTGAAGTACTGAGCTCCACTCAAGCAGTCCATAAGATCATCCATCCTTGGCAAAGGAAACCGGTACTTGATGGTTATCCTATTTATAGCTCGAGAATCTGTACACATCCTCCACTCTCCATCCTTCTTTGGTGCGAGTACTGCAAGTACTGCACATGGACTCAGGCTCTCTTGAATCAAGCCCTTCCTCAACAACTCCTGAACCTGTCTATTTAGCTCCTCTATTTCAGTAGGAGTCATCCTGTAAGCAACCTTGTTAGGCAAACTAGCTCCTAGAATTAGATCTATCTAATGACTGATTTGCCTTACTGGTGGCAATCCATCTGGAACATTATTAGAGATAATATCTCCAAACTCCCCTAGTAAATTTGAATCTTCAAGTGGTATTTCACTACTACCTTCTTTATCTTTCCTAGGAATCAAAGCATAGCACATATGCTAATGTTTCATGCCATCTAAAAACTTTCTTCCATCAATAAGACAAATCCTAGCACTGCTACATACCTTTTCACCTTCCTTTTTCATGGGCTTCAATTTTTGGCAAACTCCATCCTTTGTCAGAGAGTATGTGTTTGCATGTCCATCATGTACTGCATGTCTATCAAACTACCATGGTCTACCCAACAATAGATGGCAAACATCCATTGGAATAATATCACAGAGTACTTCATCATGGTAACTCCCAATTTTGAATTTCACTAAACATTGTTCACTTACCAGGACCTTATGATCATCTTTTACCCAAGCAATCCGATAGGGCTGGGGATGTTTCTCCCTCTTGAGCTTTAGCTTAGAGACCATCTCTTCTGATACCAAGTTATCAGTGCTAACACCATCAATGATCACGTCACAACATTTATCCTCGCACTTGCATCTGGTACAGAACAAACTCCTCCATTGTCCTGGTTCAATCTCACCACTTAGTAGGACTCTTTTATTTACCAAGGTCTCTCCTCTTTTTGCATCCTCTGAATGTGATGATTGTGTGTCTTCATCCACATGAGCAACCCTAGCCTTGCCCTCAGCTCTCCTATCTATCCTTCCTTGTCATTGAGGGCATTCAAAGGCACGATGACCTTCTTCATTCCAATGGAAACAGGTACCACAGAAGCCTCCTCTTCCTTGTCCACGTCCTCTACCTCTTCCTCTCTAATTTCCAAAGTCTTGGTCATGGGAGCGGTTGAAACCCTCATTCCTCTGGTTCCTACTAGTACCCTCATCTTCATTTTTCTTTTGGGTTTCATTGTGGCCTCCAGATGACCTATCGCTTCCCCTTCCTCCTTGACCGCACCCTCTTTGTTTTCCTTCAAACCTTTTATTCAACTTCTCTTCAACTCGTAGGGAAAATTGGTATGCCTCTTCAACGCTGGTCATTCTTACCAGACTTAATTCCTCCCGGATGCTAGGTCACAACCCACTGATATAACGAGAAACCTTCTCCTTATTTGCTTCTGCATGCCCTGCTCTAATCAAGAGTTGGTAAAACTCCTCTGTATATTCTTGGATTGATATTCCTGCTTGCTTTAACCCTTGCATCTTCTTAAACAAATCAAGCTCGTAGTCCACAGGGATGAACTTCTTCTTCAATTTGTCCACCATGCGATCCCACCTTGTGATCTTCTCCTTTCCTCTTCTATTTCTTTCCAATTGAACCTCTTGCCACCAGATTTTGGCATGGCCTTTCAATTTGGCCTTTGCAAACTTAACCCTATCTGGGTCCCTGATATCCTCATACTCAAAGTATTCTTCCAGTTCATTGATCCAATCGATCAACTCATCTGGTTTTAGATTTCTTGAAAATACACCCACTTCAATTGTAGGTCTTTTCCCAAACTTAGTAATGGCCCTAAAAAGCTTTTCCTCTACATGATTCAGAACTTCCTCATCAAATTCCCTTTCTGGTCCCATTTCTTCTTCTTCATTATCATCCTCACTGTCGTCACCTGCGGCAACATTTGCTCCTCTACGGAGCTCCTCTTGCAATGCTTGTACCTGCCTTTGGAGGGCTCTAACCTCCTCAGGATTAATAGCTCTGGACCTTCCGCCACGCTCTCTTTGTGGAGGCATCTTCTAACTCGAACCCACAACCACATAGTCTTGGTGCAAACTGCCTCACAATCGGCGCTCTGTCTACACACTCAGGAGAACCTGCTCTGATACCACTTGATGGGGACACAACCCAAGAACAGAATGGACACAACAGAAAAGGGAAATTGTATTAACTAAAAAATAAGCTAGTACATTCCGTACAGAGAAAATAAACTTCAAAACATGCCCTAAGGGCTTACAATAGCATAAATGTGGAGATAATTTCTCCTTTCAGTACCTCCCCTCAAACTCCACTCCGAACTACCTTTTACAATGCCAAAAATCTCCTTAAATAGACCCCGGAGGGTTAAGGATTAGGAGTACATTCTAGAAAGTGCTAGTAGGCATCCACCAACCAAATAGAAGGTTCTAGAAGCTGCGTTAGAAGTCAATGCAAATCTAGAAGAATCCAAAAATGGTAACCGAACTTCTAGAAGGCATAACTTTTGAACCGTAGCTCCGATTGACGAACTGTTTACATTTTCAAAAAGCTCTTGAAGCACTCTATAGCCCTATGGACAAGATTTGCTCATCCCCCATTTTTTGACCCTTTTCAAGGTCATTTAATGCCCCTAACCTGACTTTGAAGCATTCTCAGGAGGTCTCCACAACCCAAAAAATTGCAATAACTTTCAAACCGTGGGGCCTTTTGACTTGATTCTTTTTCTATAATGCTCTAAATTACAATTACATTCATCTAGCCAATTTACACCTCCTAGTTTGCCAAAATGATGGCTCAATTACATACTCCTATTTTTTCAAGATTTACACGAACACTGATAGTGGAACTATGAGAGTTGGAACCTTTATTTGGCCCAAATGGGTATCCAAAAATGAAAACACATGAAACATAAACTAAGTCTAAGTACATTTTTTTGGGTGACACAGGATTGCCCTTATACCTCTGGATGCTCCTGCATCAGTTTGCCAACATTTTTTTTTAAAACAAGAAAGAAAAAACATACACATCAAACACATAGTAGCGAAAGCAACAATATACAATCAACTATAAGCATACATAAAAAATTACATTTCTTAAGGATCCCAAGACGTTGAGTCACATTTAAATTTAATTAATACTAAGTCTAATAAATACCACATCCACATGAAAGAATAATTAAAATTTTAATGTCCATTTAAATAATATACATTTGTTTCGAATGCCACTTGGCAATAAAATTTGGAATGCTCAATCATCCACTATACATGTCACAGGATATGAAAGGCTAAAATAATATAGATATGTAGATATGGAAATACATCCTCCTCCTTAGATCCATGATAAAAGTACAATAAAATAAATGAAACCATCCACCATACATGATAAATCCATCCATCATAAAATGTACAAACATCCATCATAAAATATAACCATCCATCATAATGATACATAGAATGAAAAGAAATGTAGACAAAGAATGCTCTAGCCATGGTGACTATGAACAGATCTTAATGGTAAGAGTAAAAAGCACTACCACCTGATCGCATGGAACCTAAATGGCCCACTCAGTCTCAAGTCCCAAATAAGATATCAAACCAAATACCACAAGCAATCTCTAAGTCTAGGAAACCCTATATGCAATCTAACTCAAAGGTTCTAAGATAAGTCGACATCTAATCCTAGTGGCACACAAAGATACGTAGGAAACCTACTACATAAGTGGGCAAGTGTCATTGCACGAATCATGCTAGAGTTACCTTGGCAGTCTCTCAGGACCCCAACCCCCTAGTGACCCCTATACGACTACTAGTATCTTCTCATACTGACAAGGCATACTATGGATGCAAGGTTGCAACCAAGAATTCTCTCTACTCCCATACTAGTATGTACTAGCACTTGAGGCATGGGCGAGAACATACAAAGATTATTATTAGGTTCATTTTAATTCCCATTTAGTGTAATATTTTCACTTATTAAACAACTTACAATGGGTTACCCTAGGAACCACTTAGGGCCCTAGCCCCCGTTGGAAGCCACTTCTCGACACTACAAGTAGATTACCTACCCTATGCTCATAAAAGTACAAATCAATAATCATATAAAAATCACCTCAGTCCTATACAAGTGATTGGAAAGCATCAAAAGATAATAACACATCAATTCTCCATGAGCAATTAGAAAGCATCCCAAAAGTACTGATTGAAGACTCATAATGGTTTATATCCCCTCGTGATTCTATTTGTATAACACTGCTCCTTGCAACATGTATCTTTTGCTCTCGAATTTCAAATGCTTGCTTCTATACCAGATTCAAATGTGAAGGGCATTGGTGATTTAACAAATAATTGATTATGTCTTGGTACCATTTTTCAGGGTGCACATCCTCCAATTCATAAACTTGTTGCACAAGTCTAGGCCCCTCTGATGCCATGGTTCTTGCCAATTGTTGTCCTCTGACCAATTTCATTTGTTGAATTTCCATGTCATATTCTTGGATAGTGGTGACCCACTTTCTTCTTTCTCCAAGTTTGTTTTGCATTAATATAGTCTTCACATCAAAAGATAATAACACATCAGTTCTCCACGAGAAATTGGAAAGCATCCCAAAAGTACTAATTGAAGACTCATAATGGTTAAGTCCAACATGTCATAACATGACATCACCAAGAGAAAAGTAAACAAACACCTTAGTCCTATCAACGTGACTTGAAAGCAATTCATTTATAACTAATTGATGACTCAAAAATGGTTAAGTCAAGTACGTTGTACGTTTCACCTTAGTTTCACAAGAGAACACTAGAAAGAAAAACAATTAATGCATCAAAACATCTCATAGAGCATACCAAACACATTACCATGGTTGGGTATAAAATATCAAGATTAAAACAACATAACAACACATTCACATAACTCCCAAGCCTTTGGTAAATATCCTAAATTGGTGAACACTCTAGTCAACCCCAATCCCAAAACATAGACATCACATAGAAAATAGGATGGTCTCACAGTTTGGTTTGTTTTGAAAACACATGATTGAATTAAATATAAAGTTTCAATTTTCGTTTCAGTGTATGTTTCAAATAAAAAAGATTCTGCATTTACCCTACGAGTTAACCCATGTATTCGTTCAAATGAAATAAAGAATTATCCCCATTCTTAAAAAGTCCAATTACCCTAAAATTTCCTATCAAGTCAATTATTAAAAAATAATAAGTTCAAAGGTAATAATTTTTTAAATTTTACAATATTTATTATTATTTTTTATTAAAAATTCAATACCCACAACCCCAATAATAATTAGTTCATTAAATAATAACAACAATAAATATAATTAACGTCTATCAATTAATGTTTATCATTAGTTTCGAATTAGCACCATTTATAATCCAAATTACTAAATTTAATAAAAATTATAACTCTTAAAAATTATTTCATAATTAATATTCATTAATTATTAATTAATTAAAACCTCTTAATACAAATTATTTAACAATTAATATTTATTAATTATTAATTAATTAATTAAATAAATATTAAATAAACTTATTAATACAATTAATAACATATAGTAATTTAATAATTAATATTATAAAATTTTAATAAAATAATTTTAAAAAAAATTAAATTTTAATAAAAAAAATAAAAATAATGTCCATGCATTTATAAAGGTCCGCATTGCCTTGGCCTGTGATGACAGGTCTTACCGCTGCCACCGACAACAATATTAACTACTACTACAACAGGCAGTAAGGCTTGCTACCATAGACAGTGGGGAATGAGAGGTGGGGGTGTGGTAGCCCTGCCCCCCCCCCCCCCCCAATAAATTATTTTATTGTTATTTTTTAAAATTTAAATTTTACAAAACAAAATTCAAACAATATATATTTTTTAAATAAATAAAAATATATATTTTAATATCATTTGCAAGTATAGTCTGATAGAAGAATTACTATCAACCATTCAAATTTCTCATTTTAGAATTTTCTTTTCTTTCAAACCCTACCTAGATTTAATTTCTCAATCTTGATTCTACGGATGGTGGATAGCTCTAATGTTTTAATCTACTCATATACAGATGAAAACAACATGCATATAAGAAATTTTAGATTAAAAGATTGAAAGATTTATTATAGTAAAACACAGATAATCAATCCACAGTCACGACGAAGACAGGTAAAGAAGAGCATAATAAATGGAGCGAATAAACACTAGCGTCTACCTAGACACTGATACTAATTGCAACGCCCAAGAAACTTCTAGAGAATTTCCTCCTTTCAAAACCTTCTCCTTTCCAAAATTACTTCCTTCTCCAAATTCACGACCCCTCGAAAATGAACCTCCAAGTTGTGACATGGAGTTCTCTCCTAAAATCGGGGCACTAATTGTGCGTTCACCTGGGAGAACTCTCTGCTCACCAAACTTCAACTCTAAATTAACTTTTCTTTATCTTTTCCATGCATGTTAATTACATCATAAAATAACTTTATTTACTTTCCACTTGACTTCTCTTTATTTAATTTATTAAATTTAATCTCATGTATGCACTTTATGCAATTAAAATATCTTTATTAAATTCACTTGTTTTATCTTTTTAATTAATTTCTTATATTTTAATCTCATGCACGCATCATGCGAACTAAACTTTTTCATAATTTAATATCTTTTCCCACTTTTAATTTATTTTCAAATTTTTAATTTGATAAAATATTTATTAACTTAAATAATAATATTATTTAGCATTTATTTAAAAATGAACTCTAAATATATTATTATTAAATTAAATAAATATTATCACATTCTAAAATTATTCTTATAACTTTTATCTTCAAATTTAATTCTTTTTATTTAATTAATTTTCCAATTAATTAAATATAATCAAATATTAAACATAATTAAATATTAAAATATCATAATAATTTTCCATTAAATTAAATCATTAATTTATTCTTTTAATTAGACTTAATTAGTATAAAATTCACCAAGGACTCATAAAACAAAATGCGAAAACCCATCATAGAAAAACACATATAGAATCAACTAAAGGGTTATAATCATGAATTAATGTCATTCGAAGCATTCAGAGGGTAGTCAACTCAGATACTTGTCCTAATTTTTTAGGACAAATGGCTTAAAAGTTTAGGATTTGGACTTAAGAATTTATCTCCCCTATCTTACCATTGAGATAATGTGATAGGGTACACTCATCCTGGCAATTTAGGGAAGTCAATACCCAATACCCACAACTTGCATAAAATCCATGCATGTACAAACACAACATTCTAAGCTAAACAAACAATGATAGGAAGTGGTGCATCCTGTAGATCCCGACTAGCAGGTGACTACGATTCCCTTTTTAAACCACATCATAAATGCCATACATAAAGAAAACATACACGCACACCATACACATGCAGTATGGGGTAATTATCCATAAGAAAACACATATGATAATCCATCTAACTAATCATCATCAATAACTGAAATCACTGAATAATCATCATGCATATATGAAATATAGAGTATCGAGTAATCTCATCATATAATCAATTGAATGTAAAACAATATCTGATAATCTCAAAATACTACTACTAATAATCAAATATAAAACTAGCCTAATAGAGTTCGACAATGATAAAAGAAATGCAAACTAGGGCAGGCACTACATATTTAATTATATTTAATTAATTGAGAAATTAATTAAATAAAAGAATCAAATTTAAAGATTTTATTCAAGTTATATTTTTGGCATATTTATATTTATTTAATTTAATAATAATTTATTTAAGAGTTTTATTTTAATAATAAACTATAAATAATATTACTAGTTGAATTATAAATATATTATTAAAGCATCTTATGATTTAATAAGAAAGAGAAAACATAATTTAATAAAGTTTATTTTAATTAAATTGCATAAAGCGTATGCATAAAATTAAAATATAATAAATTAAATAAAGAGAGAAAGCAAATTAATTTAATAAAGATATTTTAAATGGCAAAAAGCGTGCATGAAAATGTAAAATATAATTAAATATTAAGAGAATATTGATCATCGAGTTCCCTCTCGTGATTGCACAATCAGAGCCCCAAATTTACGGGAGAACTCTTTATCAGAGATCTAGAGCTCATTTTGCGATTACACAGGTTTTGGAGTAGGAATTTTTCAGAGAGGAAAGTTTTCAGAAAAAGGGGATTGCTTGCGTGCTTTGTGCAATTGTCATTTTAGCATCAGATCTAGGTAGGATCTCATGGTTTATTTGTACAGTGGTTTTCATTCTTCAAACTTCTGTTTTCTCCATGTCTATTGTGTATTTTGGTTTCAAATTGTTATTTGGGTTGAAACCCTTGTATGCGAATTATTTGTTCTTTGATTAAGAAATATTTTTTTCGAAATGATTTTTGGAATTGAAACCCTCATAGTGAAATTATTGCTCTTCGTTTATTGAGAATATCAGTGAATGGTTTTAATTTGGAACCTTTGATTGATTAATTGAAAATTGAGATGTGGATCATGAAAAGAAAATCAATTTTGTTTTATGGATTTTTGACTACTTAACCTGTATTTGTATATCATATTTATATTGGTAAATTTATTAAAAAATATATATTAAATAATGTAATTACATAGTAATTTGTAATTACTATGTAATCACATCATTCAATATTTGAGAGAAAAAAGAGATTGGTGATTTGATATGAACAAGGGGGGGCCTGTTGTACTTTCTAAAAGTAATAATAATTTAATTTTTTTGGGAAGTGGGATCCCAACCCCACTTCCCTTCCTTTCTTCCTCTATGGTCACCATGGCAGCGACTGCCGTTAGGCGACTTCCCTTTCAAAGGGATGTGCGATTTGCATTCACTATTTGTGATCCCTTTTCTTTGTTTGTGTTTTTTTTCAATATATTTTATTAATTAAAATAAATTTTGTTTTTTTTTAATTAATATTAATTTTTATTTTTATTTTGTTTAATATATTAAATATTAATAATTTTTAATATAATAAATATTAATGATTTTAAATGTTATTTAATAATAATATTATTATTAATTATTATTATTAGTTCAATAATTATTTTTATTTATATAAGTTATTTTATTGATAGATAAATAATTATTATCTATTATTAATGTTATGATTATCAATTTAATTTTTAATAATATTTAATTAAAGGGTTTAATTAATTTATTATTAAAATGTATGTGGGCAAGTTTATTACGAATTGTAAATTGGAAAAAATGGGTTAGCTTTAGTAAACTTGGGCTGTGCTTGATGATTCGATTTTATATGAAATGATTTTGACATTAAGAGATTTTTATTACATCTTTTGATTAGTCAAAAAGTATAGTAAAATTGAAACTTTGAAAAGACAAAAAATGTGTCACGTTTTGATTATTGAATCTTGTGTTTTTTAATAATGAATTGAACTGTGATACTATGTTTAAACAACTTTTTATGATTAGCTGAATTGTCTAGGACTCTAGTGAACTGAGAAACCTTAGTGAAGCTGGTAACTTGAGAAATAGAATTTGAAATTCTGATTGAGATTGAAAACATTAACTATAATACCTGAAAATGAAAATGAAAACTTGAAAACTTATAAGTGAAACTTGAACTTTTATGTTTTCAAACCTAATGATTATGGAGATGACTTTTGTATGCACTCTTTTTATGACGTGTGATTTTCTGTTGGGTGTTAGGGTTGACTTAGCTTTGACCAAATTAGGATATTTACAAGAGGCTTGGGAGTTTAGTTTTGTGATGTCATGATGATGTTTTGATCTTGATCTTTTATACTCAACCATGGTAATGTGTCTTGTATGCCCTATGAGATATTTTGATCTATTGATTGTTATTGCTTTCTAGTGTTGTGTGAAACTAAGGTGCATGTTATGACCTATCTGATATAACCTTTGAGTCTTTGATCAATTGTATTTGGATTGCTTTCCAGTCACTTCTATAGGATTGAGGTATTTGTATGATTTGTTTTTGGTGATGTCATGATGTGACATGGAATTGGTTTATGGGTACTTGATTTTGGGATCTGTCTTGTTAGGATGATTGTATTGGTGGAATATGTGATTTTCAATACTTATTAGTTGCTTGTTTAAGAACTAATGTATGGTATGTGGTAAATTTTGATCTTTGATTTTACTGAGCTTAGGGTAGGTTATCTATATGTCATGTTGGGAAGTGGTTTGCAATGGAGGCTGGAGCCATAAAGAGGCTACCTGGGTAACCCTTTATAGGTTGTTTTAATAAGTGATAACATTTCATTAAATTGGTTTAAAATGAATTAATAATATATGGTACCACTTAAAGTCACTAGGGTGCCGGAGTCCTGAGAGTCTACTAGGGTAACCTTAGTGTTGACTTGTTAGTATACCTTGTCTATACGAAGGGATATTGATGCAACATAGAGACACTAGAAGGCCAAAGTCTAGAGAGGCTACTAGGGTAACCTTAGAGTTGGCTCATGTGATGACACTTTCCCACTTTCATAATAGATTTCCTATGTGTCTGTGTTGCCTCTAGGATTCATTGATACTTGTGTATTGGTACCCTTTGATATAGTTTTTTTTCAGATGATTCCTTGAACCAAGATGTTGATTTTTGACTTTTGAGTTTGTTATCTTGTTTGGGACTTGAGTTTATCTCCTAAATGAGGTGGGAGTGGACCTTTTTGGGTTCCATGAGGTTAGGTGGTAGTGCTTTTTCTTGTACCATTGAGATCCAACCATCGGATGTCGCTGATGGATGTGTTTGTGTAGATGTTCCTTTCTATCTATTCCTGTATTTCTATGATGAATGCTTATACCTAGCATATTAGATTTGATTTCATAGATCTTATGAGATGATGTTATCTATTTCATGAGATATATTATTCAACCCTTCATACCATGTGACCTATACAGTGGATGATGGTGCATTATGATTATTGCCAAGTGGCATTTGAGATGACTGTATATTATTTAAATGGATTCATACTTGTATATTATTATTTGATGTGGACTATTATATATTGGACTTAGCATTGATTAAAATTAAATGTGATTCAACATCATGGGATCCTTAAAAGTTGTAACCTATTTATGTGTTGTTGATGTATGAGTGTATGTTATTGCTTCTGTGAATTTATAACCATTGTTGTATCTTTAACTTCATTATATTTTAAAAGAAGTGTTTGTCAAACTTAGTAAAACTTTAGGTTAACTTCTTTTGGGTCACATGGTAGGGTGTTACAATAGTTACATCCATCCATCCATCCATCCATATATACATACATACATAAATGGTTAAGTGCTACCTAACTATGTCCAAGGCATCTGTACACTGGAGGCATACTTTGCCTACTAGGCTACCAACATAGCCGTATCCATAGGATCAAGACCCTTGAACTACTCACTCTAAAAAATATGTAGTGTTGGTTTCTAATTTTTTTGATGTAGTTGTATTACTATAACCACTGGTGAGATTTACTCACCTAATACAACTCTTCACCATCATACACCCACTTAGGCAAATCAGGTAGTTTTCCATAATTACAATACTGTAATACCCTAATGTAAACTTTGTGTTGTAGTTTACAACTAATGTAAGGTTAATCCTTATATAGTTATGTTTAAAAGCTTGTGACAATAATCAATGGGTCTAAATAAACCAATCAAGTTAATGCTAGCTGGGAATAGCTGATTATTCATTTTATTGTACATAATCTAATGATAGTTCTATAGGAATTTGTAATCAACCTAGCTAATAAAAAATTAGACCAATTGAACTAGGTTATGGCTTGTCACTTAGCATGGGTTGAGTGAGTTTTATTGTTTTATTATTTGGATTCTGGAATATGAATGCATCTAGAAAAATTTCTCTATAGTGCTAATATGTAATAAGCAACTTAAAAAAGATCTCTCTGTATATATAAAGACTACAAGGTGTGGAATTTTTCATGTATTGCATCTACATTTACTTTGCCATTTCTTAAGTTATAAGAGTGTTTCAAGGTTGGGAACCACTTCAAAATCCTTTGCATTGTTTAGAGGTAATGTCATTGTGGCAATGAGAATAACTTTAGTGAAGAGTCAAGTGTAAGGAGTTACTACCCTGGACTTATGCTATAAATTCTTGGGAGCCGAGGGACCCTAGACCTATGCTACATTTTTTGGATACATGAAAGAAGTTAATACTGGCTTCAGTACTTCATAACATTCTAGATCATATCATAATCAAACTAGAGGAAATTATTGATAAACCAAACATATAATGAAGAGGAAACTTGAAAACTTGAATGCTGAAATGCTGAAATGAAAACTATCAAGGATCAAAAACCTATGCCGAAATTACAACACAATTTGAAGTTGATTTTAGATTATAAAAAATAAAATAAAGCACAACATAAATTATTCCCCATTTTTTTTGATTGTGGAGATCTACATGAAAAAGAGGGTGAAGAGCTTCGAACCAGGGTGGAGAGCTCTAAACATTGGTGAAGATTTATTATTTTTCTATTGTGCCAAGATCCCTTTATTTATATACATACATACATACGTACACACACACAGACATATACATATGTATATAATTTATATACATAGATACATACATATATACATATACATACATATACATATGTATATAATGTATATACATACATACATACATACATACATATACATCAATCACAAGGGCACACCAATGAAATCTTAGATCTCTAGTGATCTCCACAATCCACAAGGTCTCTCTCTATATATACATACATACATATACATGCATATATATATATATATATATATATATATATATATATATATATATATATACACACATTCATATTTACACACACGCACACACACACACACACACACACACACACACACATCTACATATGCATATGCAATTTTATCACCCTGGAAATTTTTATGTAATTCTGCTAGCTGGGAACAAGTAATTATTCATTTTATTGTACCTAATCATAAACTAGACCAATATAACTAGGTTATGAGTTGTTTCTTTCTAAAAAAATTTCTAAGATATGTTTTTCTAAAATTTGTTGCAAAATTTGCCCATTTTTCCTGGTCTATATTATTTTTGTTTAGGATCTTTAGCCAAGTCACTTAGCATGGGTTGAGTAAGTTTTATTATTTTACTATTTGTATTCTAGAATATGGGGTTTGTTCAAGTCCTAATTTTAATGAAGTAACAAAGTAGTTTTTAGGGTGGAAAGGACTATATAATGAAGACGAAACTTGAAAACTTGAATGTTGAAATGAAAGCTATTGAAGATCAAACACTTATTGTACAGTTACAAAACAATGTGAAGTTGATTTTAGATATAAACAAAAAAAATAAAACACAAAATAAATCATTCCCCATTTGTTATCATTATGGAGAGCTGTGTGCGAAAGAGGGTAGAGAGCTTTGAACAAGGGTGGAGAGCTCTAAACATTGGTGGAGACTTCATTTTTGTGCCTTTGTGATTTTTGCATTTTTTTTGTGCCCTTATGATCTCTATATTTCATTTGGGTGCCCTTGGTGGAGATCAATGGAGATCTAGCTAGGAACAACTAATTATTCATAACTACCTGGGAACAACTAATTATTCATTTTATTGTACCTAATCATAAAATAGACCAATATAACTAGGTTATGACTTGTTTCTTTCTAAATATATCTTCTATGATATGCTTTTCTAAAATTTGTTGCAAACTTTGCCCATTTTTCCTGGTCTATATTATTTTTGTTTAGGATCTTGAGCCAAGTCACTTAGCATGGGCTAAGTAAGTTTTATTATTTTATTATTTAGATTCTAGAATATGGGGTTTGTTCAAGTCCTAATTTTAATTAAGTAACAAAGTATTTTTTAGGGTGGAAAGGACTATATAATGAAGAGGAAACTTGAAAACTTGAATGTTGAAATGAAAGCTATTGAAGATCAAAAACTTATTGTATAGTTACAAAACAATGTGAACTTGATTTTAGATATAAACAAAAAAAATAAAACACAAAATAAATCATTCCCCATTTGTTTTCACTATGGAGAGTTGTGTGCGAAAGATGGTGGAGAGCTTTGAACAAGGGTGGAGAGCTCTAAACATTGGTGGAGACTTCATTTTCATGCCTTTATGATTGTTGCATTTTGTTTTTGTGCCCTTATGATCTCTGTATTTCATTTGGGTGCCCTTGGTGGAGATCAATGGAGATCTAGGATTTCATTATCGTGCCCTTGTGATCTCTGCATTTTGTTGTGATGGCCTTGTGATCTTTGTGCCCTTGCTCTATGATTTTGTTGCCATGTCATGCCCTTGTGATCTCTATGACCTTTTCAACTATATCACTACAACATTTAGGGTCAAATTGTGAAATTTTTTTTTGAAGATGGTGTAATTTGTGGTGTATTCGGGCCCAAATGTAGTAGTGATTTCTCTGTGATTTTCTTCAAGGGGAGGAGACGTACTTATGTAAATGTTCTTTTCTTTTCCTTCTAAACATGTATCTCTTTATATTCCCCCAGTAGGTTATTAGAGAAGCTTCTCTTTATGTATGTGTATGTGTATATATACATACATACACACACATATGTGTGTGTCTATGTATGTATACATGTATATAGAGAAGATTCTCTTTATGTATATGTATGTGTATATATACATACATAAACACATATTTGTGTGTCTATGTATGTATGTATGTATTTATACAAAGATCTCTTTGTTTATATACATACATACATAGACACACATATGTGTGTGTATGTATATATATGTGTATATATATATATATATATATATATATATATATATATATATATAGAGAGAGAGAGAGAGAGAGAGAGAGAGAGAGAGAGAGAGAGAGAGAGAGAGAGAGAGAGAGCATGACAACGAGATGTAGAGATACATATATACATACATACACATACACATACATACATACATACATTTGCATATGCAATTTTATCACCTTGGAAAACTGTACTTGATCTTTACTCAATCACTAAGAGATAATATAACTTGTAACTACAAATTTTTGCATAATTAGTTTGGTATGAATAGTTTCAATTGAATTCATCGAAGGAGAGTGAGTCTACTCATGATTATAATGGCTCCATGTATTGGGTCTTTAGAGGAGAGAAACTTACAAAAGATTAGATATTGTTTACAGATATGGGATGATTCATTTGTGATGCCAATACATCCTCGTCCATATTGAATTTCTATATCATCAATTTGCTAGATACAAATCACTAGACTTGGTCTTCTTAAATGGTGGGACTAAGATATAAACCTCAAACAAGGGTTGCATGCTATGGTGGGATAGGAGGAAGATGGTTGTGTGAATGGCTAATCGGGTAAGTTGCAAAAAATTAGGGTGTTAGTTGCAAGTAGTTTCATTAATTTGATAAGGGAATCAACTTTGAAAGAGGGATGATCAAAATTGTCATGTCCATCCTTATGAAAGATGGCTCTATCTTCAAATGGAAAGTTACCTCAAATGACAAGCAAAAAATTATTAAATATATGGAAAACTAGAAGAAAATTCACCTATAATATTTTTGAAGACAAAAATATAACAAAAATATAATTTGGTGCAAAAAGCCATGATCTATGTGGCTATTCCATTGTCTAGTAGTGAAAACTCTTCATGTTAAATACAAAGATCTTAAAATTAACAAAAGAAAACTATAAGAGATCTACATTTGTGTTTTAGTGATAAAAAATATTTAGTCTAATTTCAAGAAAAATAATAGTCTTAAATGCATATGATTAAATAAAATAAACAAGAGTACTAGCTACAACTGTATAATTCTAGAATTATTGATTATGTTAAACACAATGTTCAATAAAACAAGTATGAAGTAACATAAATTTATCATCTACTCAATCCTATCATGACTTAATGTGAATGCATTTGATCATTACTTGGAAAATATTATGCACAAGATCTTTACTCAATCACCAAGAGATAATATAATCTGTAAGTACAGATTCCTGCATACTTGGTTTGGTATGGATAAATTTGATTGAATGCAAGGATAACTGCTTGTGTGAATTCAAGACATGAATGATCAATTTAATTTTGCACAAGTACTATGCAAGTGTGTATGTATTCATGTAAAGAAGTTCATATAGTGAATTGATTTACATACATACATGCACATATGCATACACTCATCATAATTAGTTATCCTTGAATATGACCAAAGCGATTATATATGAACAATAGATACATATTTAGAAGGAAAAGAAAAGAACATTTACATAGGTACCTCTTCTCCCCTTGAAGAAAATGCAGAGAAAGGGCATGAAGATCACAAGGGCATGGCACAAAAATGAAATGCAGTGATCACAAGGGAATGGAAAAATAATCCTAGATCTACATTGATCTCCACCAATGTTTAGAACTATCCACCCTTGTTCGAAGCTTTCCACCCTCTTTCATGTGCAGCTCTTTATAATACCCCAAAATTGGCACATTTCTATATTAACCAATTCTGGTCTATTCAATCATTCCTAAGTCCTATTGTACTAGGCAATTCTAATTTTGATAATCATTACTTGACCTAGGTGTCAAATGCAGAAAACCATAATCTGAATTAATCACATTATTTATTTAATTCTTAAATATCGATTCAAATTAGCTATAATAAATATATTGATTTAGTTTAATTCAATTATAAGTATTCATACTTTAATTAAATCAAAATCACCCCTTTAGCTAATGCATAAAGGAATTGAATACATTTGATTTAATAAAATATCTCCTCTTTTTAATTATTGAATTTAATTATTCAATTAATTAAAGTTTATCCATTTATGAGGTCATATTCTATTTTATTAAATTAAATATTCTCTCCTAATCTTCTCTCCAATTCAAAAATAGAAACTTTGGGTGAACTAAAATTAGAAAAGGAATTAAATTAGTTAAGTCCCTTTTCAACTCACAATCAAATCAGTTAACTCCTTTTTCCACTCAAAAGCAATCAATTAACTTCCTTTTCATAAGGAATCTTCCATTTAGAATGAGCCTCATCTTCAATCTTGATCATCCATTTTGATGAATCTCAACCGTCGGTTGATTCTGGGGTTCTATTTAAGAAGCCTTTAATTCCTCATTATGGAGATTGATTTGAATTTGCATCGAACTTATGTTGGAATATTTGCTCATTTGCTCTTGTATTCTTAGCTAAATATCCTTGCATATAAATCTCATATATTTTAATAATGCATCCATTTAGATTAATTGTTCTTTCTTATTCTTAGAATAATCTTGCATACATTTAGATTAATCTTGCATATCTCATATAGCTTAAAATCTTTCGTTCTAGAGGTCTGGTGGCTTGCTTCCCATTCTGAGAGCAAAGAAAAAATCCTTCTAGATAGAAGGCAATAGGTTGGACTATTGGATTACTCAAATGAATAATCTCATATTCATTCTAGGATGATCTTTTAGATAATAACTATGTTGAAGTGTGTGTGAGGATCTGAGCCTGCATTTGAAAAATACATTTTTGGCACCCACCGTGGGGCTGAGAAATTAATTTTTCTGGCCTCAATTTCTCTATTTTCTACATTTTTTATGATTTTGTCACATTCATCTGTTCATTTTTCCAGATTTTCATGCAAGAAATATCATTTTCACACGAAGAGCTAAAGATTTTGAATTTTCCTCTACACTTCCTTGCACGAAAAAGTGCATAATCGCATGGATTCTCGTGCAGTGCATATCATTTCTTTGCCCGAGTCTATGCATGATTTTGCATAGAGTTTTGCAATAAAAATGAAAAATATAGTTTTTTAGATTCTAGTTTATTATGATGTTTGACTAACATTTTTCTCTAAAGCATTTTCATTCAAATTTCTAGTTTTGACTAACAAATTTTGACTTTTGATGTTTTCATAGGCTTTGACATTTTCTAAGCTATTTTATGGGTATAAAAAAGAACAAAAAAAGTTAAATTTTATTTTCCCATAGATAAGCTTCCATTTGACTAATGGTATTTTTTGAAGCATTTTATTTCTGATTTTTTATTTTCAAACAGCTTGATAGTGGTTTGCAAGACGCATGTTGAAGACACCTTATCAAAACACTTGAAATAAGTACTAATTGTGTGATTGCAGGACACTTTGTCAAAGATACGCATGTTGAGGACTCATTTCAAACCTAGTTAAAATGTTGTGTTTTCTTGAATGCTTTCCACACATAGTATAAATAGGGCTTGTGAACTTTGTAGGGTGCAAGATAGGGGAATAGGGGAGTATGCTTTTTACCACTTGGAAGTGATGCCCAAGGGTAAATCAAAGACCTAGAAGCCTTTGAAATATGGTACTCAAGGGAGGAAAGCAAGTTAGTGGTTCTCCCAAATGAAGCCTTTAATGAAGAGATGATGATTTCCTTTTAGAGAATCAAAGACTTGGAATAGGACAAGGTGGGATTGATAAGCTAACTCAGTGATTAACATGTCTTGCGTGTTTGAGTAAGGTGATGAGGTAGAGGAGTATTCTCTTTCCCTTGAGAGAAATTAGAAATGTGGACCCTTAGATCAAAACCACTAGCCCAAGTCAAACTTTAGAGGGCCTGTCAAAGTGATCCAACCTTTGAGAATGACCCAAGTGAGTACACTCCTTTCATTGAAGATTCCAACTCACTACAATAAAGAAGCTTTGTAGAGTGAAAGACTCCAAAGCCATATTAATTTCCTCTTCTTCATTTTGATATCACATATTAAGAAGAGGCTCTATAAACTATACTGGTTGGTTTTAGCCGCAGTCTTGCTAGTTAAGTGTGTGCACTTACAGATGCTAGTGTGGGCTACTGGTCTCAACTTTTTTAATGAAGCCATCGAGGGTTAATATGAATGAAAGCCAAGTAAAAACCTCTTAGATAGTTGCTACTTAGTTCACCTCAGAAAGGGGGCGTAATATTTGTGCAAGGAGGGGGAAGAATCTCTCCTGTAGAAATCCCCATAGACATGTACCTAGGTGTTGGAAGGTGGTATACATGCTTGACCCCTACCACAAGGGTGTTCATTTAGTGTATATGTTATTGAGCCCCTAGAATACACCAAAAACATGGGTATCCTCTAGTGGGGTGACACAACTACGTGAGCTGAATGCATGCACATAAGTTGTGGGACAAAGGTTTTGCTTCCTCTACCATTTTTCATTATAGGGATAAAAGTGTGTTTGTTATTGAGTCTTAAACTTGTCTAAACCTATCAAAAAAACAAAAAGGTCAAGACTTCCCTATCCCTCTAAGTTTCTTTGCCCTCAGTTGGATTGTTTGTGACTACTACTTGCTTCCTGTACTATCTGAAAATAAACTATCTTTTTGAAACCAAAATGCTGTTCAAAAATTTGAAAACCATCTTGCTATCTGCCTGAAATCTATCAAATGGCCAATAATCCATCTAGAACTATCAAAAACATTGAAAATTTCTTCAAAACTCTATCTCATTTGTCATTTTTGTCCCTATTTTTGCAATTTTGCATGAGAACCTGTTGAGCTTGCACTTCTTTGTGCAACCCTATGCAAGTCCTCGCGTGGACCTATGAAAATCTCCACATGAGATCTTGCAATCTATCCTATTGTGTTAGAACCCTATTTTCTTGTTAGTCTAGCACATCCTTGCCCTGCTCTATACAAGTCCTTGCACAAGAAACCTAGTCAAAAGTTTCTGTTCTAAATCTTTGCCTACTTCTTTATGCCTTTTCACATGGTTCCCTAGGAATCTTCATGTAGGATCTTGCATTAAAAATGTCAAACTACTCTGTTGGAGATATATGCACTCAAATTTTGGTCTATTACCTGCAACAGTTCATCTCTTTTCTATTTGTAAATAGTGTCAAACAACAACATCTCGCTTTGCTAAACATTTGTGACCTATATGCAAACTAGTCTTGTCTCTTAATTAACTTGTCTTTGTTCCCTCTTGCTTGTCATACTTGGTGTCACAATAGTCACAATCTTTGGTTATTCTAACCATTACTTAGACAACTCGTACCCTAGTACACAACACTCTTATCTTTCTTTTTGAGACTATGTTCTAGTGTGGTCCTTGTCTAGGCTTTTGCTTTTTGTCCATGTCTATGGCTGTGGCAACAAGAAGAAAAAATGTGTTTTATCCTTCTAGATTTAGATGAGGTAGAGGTAGAGGTCATAATCACAACAAAGGTTGGTCTTCAATTTATACATGGTCTGTGTCTAATTCATCTAGTTAGGAGTTTTCACGATCTCCTTCATTGTCAAATTTCCTCGTGTTCAGAGAAAATTTTCTATAAACTTACAACAAACTAGGAATCCCTTGTATCAAGAGTATCCTGAAACTAGCAAAGGTCATACATCTCCAAACAACACAACTGATTTCTTATTCAAACAACCTTTTAACCAACATATACTGAAACCTATCACATCCCTAAAATGGCTGAACCAGAACCAAAAAATGGAGAGCATAGTAGAGACCGAGATCAACATAGGACTGAAAGAAATTGGGAACCTTTTACTAATGAGAATGAAGACGAGGTAGAAATACTCCTTGAGCATATCAAAAAATTTCATAAAGACAAAAACTTCCATAAAGTCATAGACATCTTTCTTAACAAAGAGAAAGATAAATACTTTCTCAAACTTTCTCAAGAGGGAGCCAAGCTACCTCATCACTTTAATGTTGAAACTATTATTACACCTGAAGAGGAAACTAAAACATCTAGATTGGAAAAAAAACTAAAGATCATGCAAGACCAACTAGCCCAAATGATGCGTGATAAAGATAAACCTACAAAAACCTACACTCTAGATGCTCTTTGTCCATTTCCTTTTGACAAGAGTATAGACATGCCTACTTTTCCAAGAGGAGTTGAGTCACCTAAGTATGATAAATACTTTGGAACTAGAGATCCCCAAGATCATTTATAGGAATTTGGTGCCTTATCTATGGAATTTATGCATAATCAAACATAGCTCATGCACCTATTTCCAAGAAGTCTAGGTGGTTAGGCTATGGAGTGGTTTTCAAGCTTGCCTATGGGTATCAAAACATTCAATAAGATTGTAAATTTATTTGTCCAATAGTACTCTCACAATATACAACACCCAATTAACATTTGAGACTTGTGTAACCTTAAATAAATATTTGGGGAACCTTTCCTCACATTCCATCAAAGATGGAGACAACTTTACACCAAATACTCATGTAAAATCCTTGAAACAAAAAAAACTCGATATCTTTACGAATAATCTTTTACCTGATTTTGGGTATAAGTTTCAACTTCAAGGCCCACATACCTTCAAAGATATGGTCACACAAGGTATTTTGATAGAGGTATTCATGGTAAAAAAGGGTGAGTTAACCTTTCAAAAGGACACTAAACAAGGATCCACCTCTAATAAGGACAAATCTAAGTATGTGAACAAAAACCAAGAGGTTGTGCATGATGGAGTTGTTGATAATGTTACTCCCAAACCTGCTAAGGTAGCTTTTAATCTCACAGACAATCTCAAAGCATCCAAGAATGTTGAGAAACCTCCCTCTAACAACAAGATGGTTGGAAACAAATTGAAGAGATCATCTTGGGTTACATGCCTAAAACAAGAATTTACAGCTCTTGGTGAATCTTTGGATGTGGTCTACAAGACCTTGCTATAAAACAAGATCATTTATCCATTGGATAAATCTCATCCTTATGATCCACAACCATGACCAACATGGTGGAATGAAATCAGATTTTGCAATATCACCATAACAAAGGTCATAAAACTAGCAATTGCATCAACTTGCATCACAAAATCCAAGACATAATTGACAATGGTGACATTGTTATGGATAGACATAATAAGAACATAGATCACAAAGGATTTAAAGGAGCCATTCCCATATTATGAAAAAGAAAAAAATTCAAAAAAAAAATCTCATAACAAGATAAACTATACATACTCTAATGATGGCAATGAGATAGTCCACATGGTTAAACCTGTAGATGTTTAGTATTGTGATGTTATCACAATGAACTATCACAATCTCGTGTTAATGCTATTACATGTTCTTACACTAAGTTATTTCTCAAATGACTTGCACCTTCTGCACCTAAGATAAAACAACACAAAGACAAGCCTCTTGTTGGTCCATCTTGCAAAGGAACAAAACTTGCAACAAATTCTGTGGCTACTAGCTACAATATTCTTGATTAGTTACAAAAAATGAATGCTCAAATTACAATCTTTGAAGGACTCAAAATCTTGCCTACTCATAGGAAGATTCTTGACAAAGCTCTCATCGAGGTAAATGTACCTCAAGATCTGGATCTTGAGAGATTTCAATCTATGGTAGGTCATTTGACCTCATCTTACTATATGTCTTTCTCTAGGGAGGATGAAAACTGACCAAGTCGTCCACATAATCAACCTCTACACATTAAGGTCATGATACACTAGAAACATGTCTATCATGTGGTCATTGATAATGGAACTGGTTTAAACATTGCCTCTACTACCCTTCTTAGGAAATTGGACTATTTTGAAGAATCCATTGATCCCTATCGTAAGATAACTATAAAAGCATATGATGAAGTTGAGTGAAAATCTTTAGGTCTTGTGGTATTGCCTCTCTGTATTGGTCCTATAGAAAGGGATGTCCCTTGTTAGGTCCTTGACATTTCCTTAGCTTACAATATTTTGCTAGGAATGCTATGGATACATGATATGTGAGCTATGCCATCTACTTATCTTAAATGCATAAAATTCCCATTTCATAGCTTTGAAGTCACCATACTTGCAACTAGTAGCTATACCTATAACATGCTAAAATATTCTGAAAAATTTATACCTACTAATAGGGAATGTATAGATTATCATGATAACAAGTTGAAGCAAATTGAATAGTCACTCAAGCTAAAAGAAACTAGAATGGGTGATTATCACATAGAACCAGTTATGTCTTTGACATCTCTTCTCGAGTCTCCTTATCATTATGTGAGACCCTCTAAATCAAAGAGACCATTTGTGTTGACACCTCAAACTAAGTACGATGCTACCTTTGTCAAAGCTATTGTACCTCTCAAGGAGGAATCTAAAAATAGAGCTATTGCTACATGGATCTACAAAGAAGAAACTCTAGTTGACCTCATAGAATAGGCTCATGAAATTACTCCTGAAAAGTATGGTCTTGGTCTTAGACTCATGAAACATTTTGGCTATAATGGGATTGGTCCTCTTGGATGCAACAAAAATGGTTTGCTTGACTCCGTCAGGTGATAGCTGGAAGGAATTGAGACACATTTGGTCTAGGCTTCAAGAAGATTCCCTTCCATTTAAAGATTAAAAAATTTATACTAGAACCTGAGAATTCATTTGAAAATGATTCAAAAGATGAGTTTGATGACCATGAAGATAATGGTGATGATGAGGATCCTTATCCTTATCCAATTCCTGATGATCTTTCTAAATTCTTTGAGGAACTAGATGATTTTGTACCACATGTCAGTACCATGGATGGTAATAGTGATTCTTCTAACGACACTGCTGATTCTCCCCATATTCAATAGAACAAGAAGAGTCTAGTCATGCTCTACACATTGAGTATAAACACATGGTAGATGACATGAAGAAATACTTTGCTGATATCACTTTTCAACAAATTCCTCAAGTAGACAAAAAAGTAGCTGATGCCATGACTACTCTTGCTTCCTTGTTATAGATGCCAAAGAATGATCTTTGACATGAGTTCCTGGTGGAAATGTTACTCTAACCTACCTATGATACCCCTAAATCTCAGATGATTTGTTCTATTATAGGATATGATTCATCCTGCTACCACCATATATACTCCTATCTGCGTGACCAAACCATTCTGGATGGTTTAACCAGAATGAAAAATGTCACCTTATCTATAATGCTTCATAGTATGTCATTATTGCTAATGACTTATTTAGGATAGGTCTCGATAGAATACTCCTTAGGTGTCTAAAACTTGATGAGTCCAAATGCACATTAATTGAGGTCCATGAGGGCATTTGCAGATCTCACTCTAATGGTTTGACACTAGCTCATAAACTTATTAAAGCTGGTTACTATTAGCCAAATATGGAGCAAGAGGCAATCAAATATGTGAAGTCCTACAAAAAATGCTAGCTCCATGGGAATATGATTCATGCTCTAGCCAAGGAGCTACTTCCATCTATCATGATGTGGCCATTCCAACAATGGGCCTTTGATCTTGCGGGTTAGATTCACCCGTCTTCTTCAAATGGACACAAGTGCATTATTATAGCTATAGACTACTTTGCTAAGTGGGTATAGATAGTACCTCTCTCTATAGAAAATGAAAAAATTGTAGCTCTATTCATCAAAAATTACATCATATGTAGGTATGGTTTACCTTTCTCCATTATTATTAAAAATGGAGGACAATTTAAAAACAAGGATCTTAAGGAGTTATGCAAAACATTCAAAATTACATAACACTTGTCTTCTATCTATTATCCTTAGGGTAATGGTCAAGCAGAGGCATCCAACAAGGTGATCCTTAAGATCTTGCATCACACAATTAACAAATTTGGAAGGGACTAGCATCTTCAGATTAATCAAGCTTTATGGGCTTACATAATGAGTAGTAGAACTCCAATGGGTACAACATCCTTTGTTTTAGTATATGGAGTGGATGCTGTGCTTCCCATTGAGGTTGAGATTCCTACTTTGAGAATCTCCATGAAGGGCCTAATTATTGATGATGACTACAAAATATCTCAACTTTAAGAGCTAGTATTATTAGATGAATGTCGACAAGTGGCATGTGATCATCTTTGAGCTTATCAATAGTATATCTCTAGAAGTTACAATAAGAAAGTTAAGCCACACAACTTCCAACTGAGTGATCTCATTCTTAGAGAAAACCCTAAGAATCAACAATAAAGTGTACAAATTGGGAAGTTTGAACCCAATTGGATTGGTCCCTACATAGTTACTGTAGTGTTCAGATCTAGTGCTTACCAACTTTCTACAGCTGAGGGAGAGGTGCTCAAGGAACCCATTAACACTCTTCACTTGAAGTAGTTCTACAACTAATCTAATTTTAAAAGCTCTCTGTATATTCCTAAATGTGCTGGAAAAATCTAAAAATTGCAAAAAGTCCTAAAAAAATCATTATCTTGGTGAAAACCTAGCAATAGGTGCCTTGGTAATACCAAATTTTTTTGAAAGACTCAAAAATACAAAAAAAAAAAAAAATCAAAATGAGAAAAACTCAAAAAAAATTGAAAAACAAAAAAAGTACCATTGATGCAAACTTGGAAATAGACATCATGGTAGCAAAAATATAAGTTATGCCAAGAAGGTGAAAACCTGGTAAACAGGTGCCTCTTGTTCCCAATGCTATATCTTATGGCACATCTTTAGGCTCATGTACGGTTGCTTTCCTACTTCAATTTATTTCTTTTAGTCATGTATCCATGAATTGAATCTTGTCATAACTCAGGAGAAACAACCTATAGTGTCATAGGAATCTCTCACAATAGGAACCAGTTATTCTAACTACGTTTGCCTACTATCACTATTGTCACTTTTTGAGATTCCTCTCATAGATAATCTCTTAAGTGTTAGTCACCAATTGTTCTAAATACATCTACATACTATCACTAGTGTCACTTTTTGAGATTTCTCTCATGGATAATCTCTTAAGTGTCAATCACAATTGTTCTAACTGTGTCTGCCTACTATCAATAGTGTCACTTTTTGAGATTCCTCTAATGGAAGATCTCTCTCACGTTAGTCACCAGTTGTTCTAACTGCATTTTCCTACTATCGCTAGTGTCACCTTTTGAGATTCCTCTCATGGAAGATCCCTCTTGCAACAGTCACTAGTTGCTCTAACTGTGTCCAACTACTATTGCTTGTGTCACTTTTGAGATTCCTTTCATGGAAGATCTCTCTCACATTAGTCACCATTTGTTCTAACTACATTTTCCTACTATTTCTAGTGTCACTTTTTGAGATTCCTCTCATGGAAGATCTCTCTTGTGTTAGTCACCAATTGTTCTAGCTATATCTGCCTACTATTGCTCATGTCACTTTTCAGATTCCTCTCATGGAAGATCTCTCTCATGTTAGTCACCAGCTATTCTAACTACATCTGCCTACTGTCGCTAGTGTCACTTTTTGAGATGCCTCTCATGGAAGATCTCTCTTGCGTTAGTCACTAGTTGTTCTAATTGCATCTACCTACTGTCACTTGTGTCACTCTTGAGATTCCTCTCATGGAAGATCTCTCTTGTGTTAGTCACTACTTGTTCTAACTGCTTCTGCCTACTATCGCTAGTGTCACTTTTTGAGATTCCTCTCATGGAAAATCTCTCTCATGTTAGTCACTAGTTGTTGTAGCTATGTCTTTCTACTATTGCTCATGTCACTTTTGGGATTCCTCTCATAGAAGATCTCTCTCACATCAGTCATCAATTGTTCTAACTGTATCTACCTACTATCACTTCTATCACTTTTTGAGATTCCTCTCATGGAAGATCTCTCTTTTGCTAGTCACCGGTTGCATCTATCTACTGTCGCTTAGTTCCTACCAAAGTTCTTCTTATTGAAGATTCCTCTATGACTTTAGTCACTAGTTGTTCTAACTATGTCTATCTACTATTGTCACCCTACTAAAGAGATTTCTTTCAAACATGTTTTGAACATTGACACTTGACATCAATCCTATAACATAGAAATTGAACTCAAAATAATGAATTTATTTGGAATATGTTGAGCTTTTCCTTATTTGTTTTGCATTTTTCTTTTTTCCTACTAGAAACACCTTGTTAAAATTAGGAAGTGTTAAAATAGGCTGCTCAATAAATTTTTGTTTCAATAGATTAAAAATCTTATCTACTCCTATAGTCTATTTAAATTCTTTCATATTCCCTCTCATTGTTTCAGCCAGGGGTCCAAAAATACTGCTAAAACCTCTTATGAACTTTTTGTAAAAACAAGACAATCCATGAAAAGATCTTACCTTTGTCGCACTCCTTGGAGTAGGCCATTCAAGGATAGCCTTCACTTTCACTAGGTCCATTTTTAGACCTTTTGCTGAGACTAAAAATCCTAGGTACACCAACTCTTTACAAAAACTACACTTCTTCAGGTTTAATAACAACTTTTCTTCCCTCAACTTATCAAACACCTTGCAAATATGGATCAAATGCTCCTCTAATTTCTTATTAAAGATCAAAATATCATCTACGTAAACAATAACAAACTTACATAGAAAATCCTTTGGTACCTCCATCATGAGCCACATGAAAGTTCTTGGTGCATTGGTTAGCCCAAAAGGCATGACTAACCACTCATATAGTCCTTTTTTCTTGAAAGTAGTCTTCCAGTCATCACCTTCTCTGTTGTGAATCTGATGGTATCCACTCTTATGATCAATCTTTGTAAAATACTTAGTTCCACTCAAATAATCCATAATATCATCCATCCTTAGCAATGGAAATCTGTAATTGATTGTGATCTTGTGGATAGTACGAGAATCTATGCACATCCTCCATTCTCCATTCTTCTTTGGTGCTAATACTACTGGTATAACACATGGATTCAAACTCTCTTAAATCAACCCCTTCTACAAAACTCATAAACTTTCTTGTTCAACTCTTCACTCTCTACTGGTTTCATTCTATATAGTGTCTTGTTTAGCAAACTGGCTCCTGGAACCAAATCCATTTGGTGACTAATCTTCCTCACTGGGGGAAATCCATCAGGTACATTATCTGATACAATATCAAAAAACTCTCCCAACATATTTGTAACTTCTACATACTTTTTCTTCTTTATCCTTCAATGACTTCAACTTATGTTTCACTACATCCTTGGTTAGAGTGTAGGTATTTTCTTTCCCATCATGTATAGCATGTTTTTCAAACTGCCATGGCCAACCCAACAACATATGACATATTTCCATAGGTATGATATCACATAGTACCTCATCCTGGTAGTTTTCAATCTTGAACTTCACTAAGCACTATTATTTGACCATGACCTTGTGGTCATCTTGCATCCAAGCAATATGGTATGGAAATGGGTATTTCTATCTCTTTAGCTTGAACTTGGTGACCATCATTTCTAACACCAAATTTTTAGTACTTTTTCTATTAGTGATAACATTAGAACACTTATCTTCACATTTACACCTTGTGTAAAACAAGCTCCTTCTTTGATCAAGTTCATTCTCAACACTTAGCAGGGCTCTTCTATTAACTAGGACTTCTCCTCTTTCAACATCTTTAGAATGTGAGGATCTAGCATCTTCATCACATGTGCAACTCTAGCCTAGCCTTCTATTATTGAATCTATTCTTCCTTGGCATTAGGAATATTCAAATGCTCTATGCCTTTCTTCTCCATAGTGAAAACATTTCCCGTGAAAGCCTCCTCTTCCAGATCCTTGTCCTCTGCCTCTTCCTCTCTGATTTCCATTGTTTTGACCATGTAAACATTTGGAATTGTTTGCCCTCTAGTTTTGACTACTACTTATAGCCTCATCCTTGTTCCTCTGGTCATCATTATGGCCTCCATAAGATCATTCACCAAATCTTCTAGCATGATCTCTTCCACTATTCTCATTATCAAACTTCTTGCTCAATTTTTCCTCAACTCTTAGGGCAAACAAGTATGCCTCCTCAAGACTATTCATTCAAACTAGATTTAAATTGTCCTGAATACTTGGCCTTAACCCATTAAGATAACAGGCCAGTTTCTCCTTATCAGCTTTTGCATGACCATTCCTAATGAGAACTCGATAGAACTCTTTGTATACTCTTGAATAGATTTTTCTACTTCAACCTTTGCATTTTCTTCAATAGATCAAGCTCATAATTCATAGGAATGAATTGTTACTCTAGTTTAGCTATCATCTATCATCCATTCCCATATGGTGATTTTGTCCTTTCCCTTTCTATTTCGATCCAACTAGATCTCTTGCCACCAAATCTTTGCATAACCTTTCAGTTTGGCATTCACAAACTTGAACCTATCTACATCTTCAATATCTTCATATTCAAATTACTCTTCCAATTCATTGATCCAATTGATCAATTCCCTTGGGTTGAGATTTCCTAAAAATGTGGGAACATCAAACTTTGGTCTTTTTCCAATACTAGAAATGGCCCTAAAAAGCTTTACCTCCTCTAGGTTAAGAACTTCCTCTACTGCATTTGGGTCTATGTTTCCTTCCTCTTCTCTTTCATCCCCACTTTCATCATCTCCTATGACAAGATTCATTCCTCTATAAATTTGTTCTTGCATCGCTTGCATTGTCCTTTGGAGGGTTCTAAAATCCTCAGGTGTAGCACCTTTGACTCTTCCACCATGCTCTCTTCATGGAGGCATTTTTGCGCTTCTCCTAAAACCCTAGTGCAAAATACCTCACAATTAGTGATCTGTCTACACACTCAGCCCAAACTGCAGTCCTAGTGTGAACTGCCTCACAATTGGTGATCTATCCACACACTCAAGAACTCTAGCTTTGATGCCACTTGATGAAGGGTGCTCCCCTTAATACCATAAACACATAACAGAAACAAAGAAACAATATCAAATGCAAGAATAAAATATGGTCTTCTTATTTGTACTACAAATGTGAAACTACAAAATTCACAAGTACAATATCCTAACCCACATGGGAGCCTTCAATATAGTGATCTACAAGACTAAGCTGAGAATCAACACCCAACATTATTCTAGACTATGTTCAAGCCTCTCTTAAATAGGTAATTTTATGCCACCTAGGAAGGTTCTAGACATTGAAACTTAATACTTAGGGCCAATGGATCCTAACAATACATATAGATTCATCCAAATACATCTTTGACAATTATTTTAGATATTTTCAATATCCCAACTTTGAAAGGCCATAATTCATGAATTGTTGCTTTGATTGGCTAGAATAACCACTTTTCAAAAATGCTAGCTCCTAATCTATAGGCTCGGAACAACATACATGCCCTTCTGTTGAGTTTTCAGACCTCATCTGGGCACTCTAAGGCCTCCAACGATGAGATTGAAGATTTTTATACAAACATTTTGACTAAAAATCTATAATAACTTCTTTGATACTTAAGTTGGAGAAATGATATTTTTTTGGTAGGCTTATAATTCTAAAATGAACCTTCATGAAGAAAATAAGAGCATTTCAAGCTTGTATGACAAACTTACTAAAAATAGAAAGTTTGCATAAATAGTAACCACCTTGTCTACTAGTCATTAAAATAGAAAAGACTGAAAATAAAATATTTTTAGGTGATGCAAGATTTCTCTTACACCCATGATGCTCCCGCATCATACACTTTGACACTAGTAAAACTTCATAAATTGCATTCGGAATCACATTTGGAAACTAATCAAACAGATTTGTCATAGTCTCAAATTTGCAACATAGAATGTCCCTAACCCTTAGAATGTAATGCAAAAATAATTTTCTCAATATGGTCGACTAGGCCAAAGTTGTAACTGGTCAAATAGGGCTTAAGAAATATGCATCAACATGACAACATTAAACAACCAACTTTGAGTGATTCAAAACCTATTCAAAATAGATCAAAATGACTTGAAATTTGAAACATAGGTTCTCTAATATGCATAATAAATACTCCCAAAGTAGCGAGTCATGAAACTTTACTAGTTACAAGATATTCAATTAAAAACTAGGCTTGCAGTCATTGTTTAACACAAGTGAAAATGCAGATTTAAGTAATGCTCAAAATGAACTTCATGGAATGACTCAAAATGACAACTTTTCATTATGGGATGTATACATATAGTAAATGAAAGGTGTTAGAAACATAAAAAAATTCATAGGCCTCAAAGTGACAGCTAGGTACATATGCACGAAAAACTCTTATAGGGGCTCAATTTTACTTGGTTTTCAAAATGGTACTCAAAATTAGGGCTTCAATTTTGAGTGCCAACAAAGTCCTCATTTATTAATTAATTAAAATTAATATTCAAAATGGGCCCTATCTTAAATAATATTTTATCTCCCCCATAAATTAATATTATGTGTTTCCTCTTATTTAATAATTTGGGGTAGACCTTTTATTAATTCAATTTAATAATCCTTAATAGACATTCCTAAGGAATCTCATTTAATGCTCCACTTTAAGATGGGTCTTACCTCATTTAAATTTTGAGGCATTGGCCACTTTGAGATCTCTATAAAATGGAGCCTTCTCATTTTATTTTTCACACCATATCATATCATACATTTACAGTATCTTGCATTCACAAGATCAAGAACACGTGTTCAAGCACTTAAGAATTCAAGCCTTTAAGAATTATTCAAGAAATTCCTCCATTGAAGAAAAAGGATTCAAGAATTCAAGATATTGTGGGAGCCATATTCAAGATCTCCTTCAATCCATCCTTTGTTGTATCTTCTACGTCTTCATTTTCTTGATCCAAATCAATTGGTGGAATAAGCACACTACATTTGATTTGAGAAATTTAGCTATTGTACAGTGAATTCATACATTTACTTTACTTTCATGCTTTTCAAATTCAAGGTTAGTTCCTAAATTGAGGTTTGAATGAGGAAAACCTTAATTACTAGAAAAATATTTTTTATTGTAGGTTGTATATCTCAGATTGATGAACAAGTGAAAGATTTGAGTACCCATTTCAGATTTTTACAGAACTATGAAATCAAAATTAGCGTTGGACTCTATCATTATGGTCTAAAATTTTTCCCCTGATGCTCCTGGTTAACCCTAGTGATAAAGATTAAACTACACCGCTAACAATTTTCCCCTAATAGTCCCATCAAGGTCACATTGTGCCTATGATTTGATAGGGTCAGCCTTCATTTCTTGTCAAATGTTTTCTGGGCTTTTTTCACAACATCATTTTCAGTGAAATTAATAAGAACCAACCCATTTTGAGATCATTTGATAGCCCATTGTTCAGGTTTTTCACAAGGTTTATCTTTTTCCCTCTTTCATTTCAATAATCTTTAATATTTCCTAGTTCTACATTGCACATCTACTTAGTTACTCTTCATAACTCTTGCTAAATTAGGGCCTTAACAATCTTTATACCCTTTCTCCAATCCTACTACCATCATATCTTTGTTTTTATTAGTCCTCCTTTATCACTTGGTTGGCACTATCTTCCTAGATCTAGTTACCTTAGAGTTATAATTCAAAGGATCAATCTCCTTAACTCCCTCTTTGAGTTGTGTAAGAGGGATTTGTGATAAACTTAGGGCTTCAATGGATAAGTATGGTCCATATAGTGAATTCACATCTTTCAATTATCACTTATTACTTCATGTGAATAATTGTACCACGAGATATAGTTCTCTTTTCATCTATGTATGAGAATAATAACATCCTATTTCACTATTTAGTTGAAAATTTTCTCAAGTATACTTGCAAAAGTTTCAAATGTGTTACCTTGACCTTTGTGTTTGTAATATGAAATCCTTTACATGACATATATCACTAATATGTTGATCATTAAATCATGTATAAAATAGATGTGTTATTTATAATTATTAACATACTCTAAAGCATAATATTCATTTTATACTCATTTTAAGTGTAATCATTACCTCAATAGCATTAAGTAGCCCTTCATTAAGCATATTTATCATTAACCAATGATCTATTTATAAATGTAGCTAAGAAAATAATACCACTACTTAAGGAACATCACAATCCTTATATTGATCTATTATGCTAAGAGGCTAGTGTAACAAGAACAAGATTTCATGTGAACTATAACTCTAAACATAATTATAACTCTAATAATAAGTCTAAGCCTAACCCTAATATTAACGCTAAACCTAACACCAAATCTAACTCTAACTGTGGTCCTACTTCTTTTCCCAACCTTACTCATGATCATGAAAATATACTTATTATTTTATAGGGAACCTTATATAATAATAAGTATAATCTAAAATCCCAACCCTTACTCATGTACTAACTATAATTGTAACCCTAAGAAAATTTCTAAATGTAACTCTTTCTCCAATCATGTCTCCTAGGCCTTACATCTATCTATAACTCAATCAGTATTATAGGTTATAATGCTAACCCTAACCATAACCTTGACCTTAATCCTGACCCTAACCTATCCCTAACCCACTAACTCTATCCCTGACCCAACCATAACCTAGTTCCCAACCCTAATGCTAACCCTATCTCTAATGCTAGCCATAACTCCAATTCTACCCTTGACCTTAACCTTGACTCAAATCCTAACCCTAACTCCCATATTTCCCTTAACCCTAAATTAAAATATGCTCCATATAGTGAATTCAAATCTTTCAATTTTCACTTATTACTTAATGTGAATAATTGTACCCTAACCTTAACCTTAACCATGACTTTAACTATAATCCTGATGTAACCCTAATTCTAACCCTTTTTCTACCCCTCTCTTCAACTCTAACCCTAACCCTAATCCTAATCCTAACCCTAACCCTAACCCTAACCCTAATGCTAACCCTAACCCTAACCCTAAACCTAATCCTAAGCTTAATCCTAACACTAACCCTAACCCTAACCTTATCTCTAATGCCAACACTAACAACAACTTTAACCCTAACCTTGACCCTAACTTAAAATATAACCCTAACTCCCACCATTTCCTTAAATGCAGATAAAAGAAATGCTCCATATAGTGAATTCACATCTTTCAATTTTCATTTATTACTTAATGTGAACGATTGTACCCTAACCTTAACCTTAACTTTTACTCTTGCTATAACCCTGATGTTAACTCCAAATATAGCCCTAACTCTAATTATAAACCTAATCCTAATGCTAACCCTTTCTCTACCCCTATCTCTAACTCTAACCCTAAACCTAACTCTAGTCCTAACCTTAACCCTAACTCTAACCCTAACCCTACCCATAACCATAACCCTAACCCTAACCCTATCCCTAACATTAACCATAACCATAACTCTAACCCTAACCTTAATCTTGACTCAAGCCCTAAGCCTAACTCCCACCCTTCCCTTAACCCTAAATAAAAATGTTCTCTTATAGTGAATTCACATCTTTTAATTTTTACTTATTACTTAACGAAAATAATTTTATCCTAACCCTAAACTAAATTGTGACTCTAACTATGACCCTAATGTTAACCTTAAATATAACCCTAACTCTAATTATAAATCTAACCCTGACCCTAATTATAACCCTTTCTCTACCCCATCTCTAACTCTAACCCTAACCCTAACTCTAACCCTAACCTTAACCCTAACTCTAACCCTAACCCTAACCCTAACCCTACCCTTAATTCTAACCCTAACCCTGACCCTAACCCTACCCCTAACTCTAACTGTAAATCTAACTCTAGCATCCCTAAATCTAACTCTAGCATAATTGACTCTAACCCTAACCCTAATCCTACCTTTAATGCTAACTATTTAGATGGAAGTTTGCACCCTTGCCTAAAGTTTTTACCTAAAGGCAACCTCATGTAACATGGAAACAATCTTGAATGTGTGAGACTTTGCAAATTAGAGATTGAATCTTCGAAGAAGGTTGACTTTCTTACTATTAGGGTGCACCTAACTATTTCTTGAGAGGAAAAGGGAGAATGAATGCATAAAAGAAAGCTACCTATTCTAATCTAAGAGGAAGTGATACACCAAAATAGCATTTTCAATCTTATCCCTGCCCAAGGAAGCACAATTCATCAATATAATCCTTAGATACATAGATTCTATCTTTACTTTGACTCAATAATCATACATAGATCAAAAACCAATGAAATGATATAAGGAAGGGACTTCACTCTATATCATTCAAAGACAAATAGATACAACATATAATCAAAGAATGAAGGCAATAGATCAACATAAGGAAAAATATTAATGGAAGAAGAAGATACATTTGAGATTTATATTCATTCATAAGAAAAAAGGGAATTATAGTAAAATAGCATAGAATACTATTGCCATAGAATCAAAGAAAAGACTGACCCGTAGAAGGGTAATTTTTCTTTTTTTCTTTTATAGCTCAAGCATAACTGAGAAAACCTTTACTGAAAACTAGGACTCAACTACTTCCTTCAGCTATAGAGAACCATTATTGCCAATCCAAGAAAGATATGATTGGACACACACTCAAATGCAAAAAATCTAATCTTTGTATGTAAATCAAAGCATTAAGAGACAAAAAAATGGCAGCCTTTACTACTTTGGTAGGGTAGATGGATAACCAGATGGTAGAAAGGATGAAATTTGCATCTACCAAGTCACAGAGAACACTCAAAATAGTGTTTACAAGAAATAGAGGACCTGTTCACCATTAAAGAAATCCATTATATTGTACCCACAACCATGCCAAGTAACTAGTGTTAGCATTTGAATAATCAACCTCGCTGCGTGGCCCAATAATCTTTTAGCATTCTGCCATCAAATCAAGTTTCCATCATATGTTGACCCATTGACTACCTTTTCTTTTTTCATGGTTTTACAACTTGAAATCCTCTTTAACTACATGGCCATGCAAAATCAAGACTACCCTTGTTTATGTTTGATCACTTCCTTGGAGTCAATTTATGCATTTAGCATCTAAAACTAGCAACTAGGCAAACAAGCACTTTTCCCCAGTCATGGCTATCTTAAACCCTTGGTCTTTAAGACCCTGATTTGTGAACATAACACTTTGAAGCATCTTTTCGACTTAGGTACCTATATGACTAAGGCTATGCTAATAGCTTCACTTAGTCGCAATACAAAAAGCATCTAGGCACTTAACTACCATGACCCTATGACAACATATGCTTTTCCCTAGTCACCATTTTGTAGCTTGTTTCCTGGTTGGTGTAAAATGTCCACAACCCTACTACCATTGAGAACCCTAACTGTCAGCACTGGCATTCATATCATCATGGCCTAAAGCCTAACTACATCAAAGATACCTACAACCTTATGAAGATAAGATTTTGATCATAATCATCTAGTCACCACTATCATTTTCTCTTTCATATGAACATTGTGATCATGCAAAGCCATCAAACTTGAATGCATTTTATGTTATGATTGCTTTATAACTCAATTCCTTAACTCATCATTAATCTTAGTGGTCCTGCAATGAAGGTATTCACATCTTCATAGCTTGAACCATGGTTTAAATCAGACTAGGTGTGATAGAGCAATTACATTAAATTTAAGCACTATAGTTTGCTATTGCATGATCACAATTTAAGACCTTGAAGCCTACTAAGGTTATCAATGGAACAATATCAATTGAAGCTTCCCACATTCTTTTGACAAGGTTAATTGACTAGCATGTTTGAATTTTTGCAACCTCACAACCTAACCTAAATTTTACCTTGATGGAATGAAATTGATTGAATCGATTAGCCTTCATTCGATGAGATATCCTTGTGATATTACAATGAAGAGAACTCATATACTAGGCCCAACATGACATGCGATGTCATGGCATTATGTTGCCATGGCTAAAGATCAAGCATTTCTTGCTAGTGACATAATGATAGACATAGATTCTCTTTACATCTGATGACTAGGAAGATTGCGGGCTCTTTGAGATATTCTTTATGCAACTTGACCTATGACCAAGTGAATAACTACATTCATAGCTTCACAAACTAACCATTAACTTTACCATTTATCCCTGCAAGTGAGTGATCAAAATAATTGCTATGTCACAACTTGAACTTAGATTAACCCTTAACCTCCTTTGATAGTGCAATAACACATGAATCTTGACTGCTAGCATAACTTGCATGGTTGCAACTTGAGACCGCCTGAATTTGGAGTTAATTGTGATGCTGCAACTAGTTTTGAATTTGACTATTTCACACTATTGTGACTTCCTTGATGGTTAAATGCTAACTTGCTATGACCAAACAATGAATAGCAGTCACAAGATCACAACTCGAACCATTAACTTTGAAAAAGCCATATGATAAGAAAATACTAAGACCTAGGGATGTAAGGAAAAGGTCAAATTTTTATGTATCCCATTAGACTTGCATGGAAAATAGATTTGAATAGTCAAAATTTGACTATTGGTCATGTCTGTCACCCTTAAAATTCAAATTTTGATTTGGTGGGGTGGGGGGGAGAACAAAAATGGCTAACACTAACCATAACTTCCACCCTTTGCTTAACCAATATAAACCATAACTCTAACCCTACATTTTGTTGGCTTCCCAATTAGATCAATAACTTGGTTTACAAACACAACTCATGGATTGGACATCCAAAATGAGTAGTTATCTTTCTAATAGAGAAGGTTCATTTAAATTGTCAACCCAAGGACGTATAGTTGAAACAAGTCTGCAGAGTATATGCACTATAAAACTTGACAAACTATTCTATCATTGAAAAATATGAACTATAATTGGAAATAAATCTAAGTATACAGTAATGGCTGTAGGAAACTACAAGAAAATGCACAGTAGTGGCTATAGGAACTGTATTACTAACTTTATATATCTATCTATATCTCTATACATCCATATATGTCTGCATCAAATGCTTGATTATAATTTTGAATATATAAGATTATTTACTCTCTAACAATCATCTAACAAGTGCCTCATCATTCCTTTAAACAAGGAAGAGATTTATTATAAAACTAATGACTAAGTGTGCTGATTTTCTACTCCACATTTTTAGTAGTCCACTCAAACACATGGTTCTCCTTCATTATTATGAATTAGGTAAAACCCCTTTACCATGTTATTCTTCTCCATTTTATCTTTCTAGATCATTTTGAAATCTAAATTTCATTAAAAAATGTGGAAGTTACCATCTTACTGAAAGTGGTTTTATGTTGCCTAAAAACATGCTAGCTTTTCCTTAGTCAACTTCTAATCCATGTTGCTCATTAATTATTTTGAACCAACACAAACACTAAAAAAGGTTTTTGCTACTTTTTTTTAGATTTCCAAATCCATAAGCCATTCTTAATTTCATTAAGAATTGAGTAATATATGCCTATTTTTCTAAAATTGACTTTTGACTTTTTCTGCATTTCCTGCAATTGATGAATGTTGACAAGTGTCAACTTGCTTCTCCTTCTTTCTAGCTACATGAATGACTCAAATACCTCACAAAAAATATGCTAATCACCTCAAGGTAACTATAATTAAATAAGAACCATTTATCATAATAAATCATCACAATTCAACATCAACTAGCTACACATGCAAATGATACTAAATCATTTATCATAGTTAATGCTTCATAAATCAAGTTCATGTATAGAAATGGCTTGGAAATATAGTGAAATAATGGGATAAGGTATTATAATAAATGGATATAGATATGACAATTTATAAGCTCATCAACTTCCAGCCTTCCCATAACCTAAATAAAAATGTGCTCCATATAGTGAATTCACATCTTTCAATTTTCACTTATTACTTATTGTGAATAATTGTACCCTAACCCTAACCTTAACTGTGACTCTAATTATAACCTTGATGTTCACCCTAAATATAATGCTAACTTGAATTATAAACCTAATCCTAATCTTAATCCTAATCCTAATTCTAGATTTTTATCTACCCTATCTTTAACTCTAACCCTAACCCTAAATCTAACCCTAACTCTAACCCTACCCCTAACTCTAACCCTAAATATAACTCTAGAATAATTGTACCTTAACCCTAACCCTAACTCTAACTCTGAACTTAATTAGGACTCAAACCCTAATACTAAACCTAACTCTAATCTTGACCCTAACTCAAACCCTAACCCTACCCTTAACCCTAACCCTAACTCTAATCCTAAACCTAATCCTAACTCTAACCATAACCATAACCATAACTCTAACCCTAACCCTAACCATAACCATAACTCTAATCCTATTCTTAACCATAACCATAACTCTAATCATAACCTTAACCATAAATCTAACCATAACCATAACCATAACTATAACCCTAATGTCAACCCTAATTCAAACCCTAACCCTAATCCTAATGCTAACTATAACCCTAATTCTATCCCTAAGGTTAACATTAACTTTAATGGTAATTCTAACCCTAACCATATGTCTATGATTGACTATACCATTTTACATAAAAATATCCTTAAAATAAAATTAAAAAAACTTATGCAATTAAAATCCATACATAAAAATAAAAAATAAAATGTTGAAGTATAATTATATATATATATATATATATATACACCCAGTTTCATAAATCCCAACTAAGAAAAATAACCTTGGGATTAAATAAAAATGGGTGTCTTGAGAATGATTACTCTCAATGTAATATATATAGGTATATATAAGCTAGTGATGTAGGAGCATCGTGGGCATAAGAGCAATCTTGCATCACCCAAAAATATTTTATTTTCAGTCTTTTCTATTTTAATAAGGACTTTCAGATAGCGTGGTTAATATTTATGAGAACTTGCTATTTTTAGTAAGTTTGTCATATGAACTCAAAATGTTCTCGTTTTTTATATGAAGGTTCATTTTAGAGTAGTAAACCTGCCATAAAAATCTCATTGCTCAAGCATAAGTATCAGAGAGGTTATTGTGGATTTTTGGTGGGAAAATTTGCAGAAAAATCTTTAGTATCACTATGTAAATTAAGTTTCTAGATTAGATTGTGTAAAGGATTTTTTCACCAACATTTCAAATCACACTACGTGATCCATCATCAGGATGAGAGAGCAAGAGGTGTAAAACAATGTAAGTTGTAGATTTGGCATAGGCTGATCAAATAAAGGAGACTAGGAGGGGAGGGATTGCACACACCACAAAGGAAGAAAAATAATAAAATTAATAAAATTAAGACTACAAAAGTTGGGGGGGAGACTAAACCAATGACATCAACAATCATACAAAATAAAAGCATAGATGGAAGAAAACAAAGTGAATAAATAATTATGAAATGATAACAAACAAAAAACTAAAGTGGGTGGGGGGGGGGGCGACTAACTAGGAAGGCACCACACAAATGAAAGTGATAAGGTTAAAAGAAGGAGAAAAAAAAGGAAGGAAATAAAGAAATACAATCTAAATCTAGGTGAAGCCAATGCATAGCGCGCGCGCGCACACACACACACACACAATTATTTATTATGTATAAGTGCAAATCTAATACCTATATATAAAATCTAAATACTTATATATATATATTTTACATATATGTAAGTATATATTCTATATAATAAATATAATATATACTATATATATAATTATAAATGTAAATATATAATATATACTATATGTAATTATATATGTAAGTATATAATATATACTTGTATATATATGCATATATATATATATATATATATATATATATATATATATATATATATATACCAGTATATATTATATATGTATATATACCTATATATATGTAATATATATTTAAAAAATAAATATATTACATATATACGTGCCAAAATAATACATATATATATGTAATATGTGCTTATATATACGTAATATATATATATATTACATATTTGTAAGCATAAATTCTATAAAATATATACTAATATATAATAAATACTACAAATGTATAGGTATACCTTATATATATATATAATATCTGACACAACATATATATAATATATATTCATATACGTATGTGAATATTTATTATATATATGTTGTGTTAGATATTATATATATATACTTGTATATATAATATATACTTATATATACGTGATGTATATAATGTGCAAATGTATTACATATAAGTGTGTATATGTTACAAATATATATATAATATATACTTCTATATATGTAATATGAATATATTGCATATATATTCTATATAATATATATCAATATATAATATATGCTCATATATATATATATATATATATATATATATATATATATATATATATATGCAACACATATATTACATGTATATACAACAACAAGAACCTAAATAAAGACAAGAAAAAGGAAAAAAGAAAGGGAAAGGGAGGAACCACACCACCCACGATGAGATGAACACAAACAAGACAAGAAAGAATGAGGAGAAGAGAGGAAGAATCACAATGACACTAAAGAAGTTTCCACCCTAGGGGAAGAGGGTGGAGCACCTAAGGAGAGGAGAAGAGGAGAGACTAAAAGAACAAAAGTGAGGGGGAGCAACCAAGCAAGAAGGAATGGGGAGAGAAAGAGATTAACAATCATATCGAGGATGTTTATCCCTAAAGATCAACATAGGATGCCACGAGGGGTTGAGAAGCCATCCATCATCATGATTGAGGTT